>CM021106.1:243600806-243942644 GCA_007115665.2 Sequoiadendron giganteum | reverse complement strand
TGGAAGCAATCAGAATATTTTTTATATTTGTAGCATACAAGGGCTTTAAAGTTTATCAGATGGATGTGAAATTTTCTTTCCTGAATGGTGAATTGGAAGAAGAGGTTTACATGGAACAACCAAAAGGATTTTAGTTGTCAAATCAACTAGATATGGTTTGTAAATTGAAAATGGAATTGTATGGATTGAGGCAAGATCCTAGAGCTTGGTATGCAAGATTGGACAAATATTTTCTATAGCAAGGATTCAGTAAAGGCATCACAAACAGTAATATTTACTTCAAAATTAAGGAAGAAAAAATATTGATAGTGGTTGTGTATGTGGATGACATTATCTTTGGAGGGAATGAAGCTATGTGTAATAAATTTTTAGAAGAGATGCAAAAAGAGTTTTAGATGTCAATGTTTGGGGAGATGAATTTCTTCCTTGGGCTACAAATCAATCAAACAAATAAAGGCATTTTTATTTCATAGTCAAAGTATGTCAAAGAGATGTTGAAGAAGTTTGGAATGGATTACTCCAAACCAGTATGCACTCCTATGATGACTGGTTGCAAATTGAGAAAGGGTGATGGATCACATATGTTTGATTAGAGAAAATATAGATCTATGATTGGTGGAATGCTATATCTAACTGCTACTAGACTAGACATCATGCATGTAGTTTCTCTTGTGGCTATATTTCAAGAAGATCCTAAAGAGACACCTGTTGCAATAGTGAAGAGGATATTCAGGTATTTAAAAGGCACTATAGATTATGGCTTATAGTATTGTCAGGATACTGACTTTACATTAAGTGCTTACACAGATGCAGATTGGGTTGGTTGTGTCGATGATAGGAAAAGTAAAAGTGGTGGTGCATTCTTTCTTGGATGTAGATTGGTGTCATGGTTAATTAAGAAGCAAGATTCAATTTATTTATCCACTACAGAGGTTGAATAAATTGCAATATTTTATTGCACATAAGTATTTTCGATGAGACAAACTTTGAAGGATATCAAAGTAGTGTATGATGAGCCTATATCTATCTTCTATGATAATACAAGTGCAATTAAAATTTCAAAGAATCTAGTGATGCACTCAAGGACAAAGTATACATCAATCAAGTATCACTTTTTGAGAGAGAAAGTTTTGGAGAATGATGTGAATCTTGAATATATACCTACAAAGGATTATATTTCTAATGTATTCACTAAGGCTCTTCCAAATGATACTTTTGTGTATCTTTAGGAGAAGTTGGGGGTTATTGCCCCTCCTTCTTTGAACTAGATGCATATGGAGATGCATCATTCTAGTAGATATATGGATTCATCTCTTGTTTGGACTAATGTTGGTGGCTAATTCTTATGGGGAGTAGTTAGTATCATGTGTTGTCATTTTGTAGAGTTGTTGATTTGGTTGGGTGTAATCCTAAGGGGGAGTATTCAAAGCAAGTATCTTGGTTCAATGTCAAAGGGTGAGAACAATGAAAAATAAATTATCCTTTTCCTATGATGTCAAAGGGGGAGAAAGAATCATGTGAATAATTTTATCTACTCAAGGGGAGAGAAAAGGAAATCATGAGAAAGTGTGTTTAGTGTTGTGTTGTCTTTGATGGTTTTTCACATCATTTGTTACCATCAATGAAAAAGGGGGAGATTGGTGCAAGTATGAAGGTTTTTTCATTGATTTCAAAGGTATGTGTAGGATCATCATGGAAAAAACAGGCCCTTAAGTGGTGATGAAAATTCAGAAAATTAGAGTTAGGCAACTTGATGTAAAAATTTGAATAATTTATCTATATTATTTCAAAAATATGTAAGAATAGAATATGTAGAAAATTGAATGTAGTTTCTAAACTACTAGACTTATTTTTTTATTTTTAAATCTATTTGGTGAAAATTTGAAATTTCAATGTAGTAGTACTTAAATTTCAGGGAAAAAATAAGAAGTAGACTTGTCTGTGTGACCACCCTAACCACAATAAAATGATAATATTTTTTTATAAGATTTTAGATATAATTAGATGAATTATATCCCAATGTGATGCATATATTTTTGTAATTTTTTTCCAAGTAAATAATTAATTGTAGTTTTTTATTACAACTTTTAAAAATATTAAAAATCATATGTCTAATCACCTTAACCTGGTCAACACTTCATGAAATTCAATTTTGTTTTTTAATACTATAGTATGTGAAGCATGGAATGTGACGCATGTTTCGGATTCAAAAAATGTGATACTATTTAAAATCTATAGATGTTTTTCAATCAATCTATCGATCAAGACTTTTATCATAATTCAAGTAGAAAATGAATAATAATTATATATTAAATTCAAAGTAAAACATAATTTATATTGGTGGAAAGTTGAGAATCTCCTTTAAAAACCCTTTTCATTTCATCAATTTTGGGTAAAAAAATGTCATCATCCACATGGTCCATTATATCACTTACATATCACCACTTGTTGGTCCATCACGATCCTGCACAGACCCTCAACAAGTTGGTGTTGTCATTGATGTCAACTAGGTGTTCAAGAAGATTTTTGCATGATGAAGATGTCAAGGATATTGAGGAAAATGTGAAAAAAAGGGATATAGTATGTTGTAGGTTGTGCATCTATAGTTGAGATATTGAGGAAATGTTTTGAGTACATGGAGCTATCTTTATGTTGCAGTTTCTAGAGATGTGCTGGAATAGTGTTATGTGTTGAGATGATGTCTCTAGTACTTGGTTTCCAAGTGCTTTTGTGGAAGTGTTCAGAATTTACATTGGGATGTGCTCCACATTTTTTCTGTGTTAATTCTATGCCTATAAAGATTTGGTATTTTGTTCAAGGTTTTCAGTAGTTTCTGTATCTAGATTTTGGGTTTTTGGATCGCTCTGTAGAGTGAGATGTCTTCATTAGTTTGTGAACTATCTTTTTAGTGGTTTTTTTTTGTGGTCTAGGAGAAATATATTTGCTTTGCATTTCTTCGTAGTTTGGTGTTAGTTTGTGCACATTTGGGAAGTTTTTAATAATGTTTGTGTCATTCAATATTCAAGGTTTCACTTGTTTTAGTGGATTATAGTGTGTGTTTCATGCATCAGTGTGCGTATAAGGCTAACCGGATTTTCTAGATCAAAGTATATCTATGATGAAAGTCTGGATGAAGTCTTTTTTGGATCTCAGGTGGTTTGTGGGTTATTCTAGATTGTATAAAATATATTTGTGTGGTGCTTGTGTCATCTTGATTGAATGAGAATTGTGTACTTGACAGTTTTATGGTGTTAAGCATAGGTAACGGCCAACCTGGTGTTAACGCTGCATGTGAAGCTTGTAGAAGTGTGTTGAGGTGTGTGGGCTTATTTGGGTCCTAATTAAGGACTTATATTGGTCGCATTTATTCCTATCCATGACGGGAATGTTTGGGTGCCAACCTAATTTGAAATTTCAAATGTAACAAATAGTTGCCGACCTTGGAGAAGGTTTTCAAGGTTGAGGATGACATAAATAATAGTTGTGTTGTAAGATACAAGAGAGGACAGGTAGATGCAACATTGATGTGAGTGATGAATGTGATGCAAATTGCAGAAGTATAGATGTGAATTTGAGTAGAGTAGTGCAAAATTCAAAGTGTTGGACTTCTAAAGGAAGTGAGTTGAAGGTTTCTGCAATCATTCAAGCAAGGTTGTGAAAGTGTTGGAGCAATTGTGGTGGAATATCTATTGTATTGAGAATTTTTTCTCTATGTAACATATCTCTTCTATCTTCTTTATTTCTTTTTGTGGATGTGAGCCCTAGCTAGGAGCCTTTTGGACAGTGTGTCCTATTCTAGCAATGCACCCTTGTACGAGTTTCAAAATCACTTATATTGTGAGATAATCCTCATTGTAGTTTTTCCCTCATTGGGTTTTCAATGTAAATTTGGTGTTCTCTTATGTATGGTGATGTTATTTCTATTTATATTATCTATGTTTCATGATTAATCACTTTGACAGAATAAGGGTTTGATAAATGTATGTGGATCTAATTACTATTGAAGGTTTTGATGTTTTGATTTGATACAACTAATTCACCCCCCTCTTAGTTGTCTTGTTCATTCAACGCATTTTCCCTTCATGTGTATGTCATTCGTCCAAGCCTTTAAATCATGTATTAAAACCTAGAATCTTTGAGTGTCCACAATATTATCTTTCCTTTTATCAAACCATAATTAATATGAGTGTCCTTTAGAAAATTTTGAATGTCACTTCTTTGGAAACTACCCTTAGTCATTTATACCTTGATTTCTTATCTAGTGGACTATCATACATTAATTGAAAGGTGACAATTTTTCATAGAGAGCTATCCTCTTTGAATTCATTTTCTTCTTATCCTTCTATTGGTTGTCATATCTTCATTCCTCAAACAGTCCACTTGCCTTATTTCACATTTTCCCCTGGACAATGATTATCATGCTTTACCTATTTTTACCACCTTCTTTTCTTGAAAGACTACTCCTTTTCTCATGTATCTATGATATCCAATTATTTACAAATATTCCTAATCATTTAATCATGCAAGATTATACTACTACTCATTTTCATCTTTCTAACAGTGTCTTGTTATCCCTAATGATTGTCCATGGGTCTATCCATAGGTTTTTCTCTTTATTTAATATCTATAATTTTTGATTCCTACTTTATGCTTGTGTCTTCAACTATGATCATAATGTGGATTGTCCATGCATTCTCATTAGACTCACCTACATGCATTTGGTTTTGAGATGCAAATCATGGACTACCTTAATGTCACCATCCCTTGGAGTAACCTCTAGCATGTTGTCCTAATCATTTCCCCTTGGATTTTACTCATAATCATAAAGATTATCATTATAGTCATAATCAATATTTTATTATATTTTTAGGTGACAATCGTAAGACTATAGGTTGAAACTCTATGTAAAGTGCACCTTCAAATGACAACCCTCATGTGTTTGAATATCCCTATTGATTGTTCCTTTACAACCTCTTGAAATGTCATGTGGCTTCATTGATGTTGACTACCTCCAATATTCATATGGTCTCCTATTTGTAGGAACTATCATATGATCCTTCTTGATGACTGTTCATGATCATGGTCATTTAGCTTGCACATCCTTTCATTATTTCCATAACCACATTCTATTTTTTAAGTCTATGGACTACCATAAGGATATATGTAATCATTTTTTGTGATAGTCATAGGGTTGGTTGTAGGTTAGTGTTAACTTGTAATCACCAATCTGCCCCTCCTCATAGGTTCATTATTAATTATGTAATATTTTCCCATAAATGTTGTTTTGAAACCCTATTATGCAAACCTTATTTTAAATTCTCTCTTGAAATTTTTCATGTGTTTAGGGTTTTAACAATGAAATATAACCTCTTTACAATGCTCAAACCATATAATAGTAGGATAAGTAAAATAAAACAAAACCCTCAATAGTATATGGCCTTTGAGTCGTACTTGACAACTACATAAAGGAAATGAATGTAAAGTCTTCTCAGGAGTTGTGTGCCTTTTTTTAGATCTTCTCAATGTCTTATTAAATAGAAACTTGACTTCTAGAAAACTACACTTCCAACAAACCCTGGAACTCCTTACATGATGCTTCTTCATTTCTAGCTTTTGCAACTCTATTTTTAGTGCCCAAACTTAGCTTTTCTTTTTTATTTTTACATGCAAAAACATGCTTCTTCCAATTTTTGGCATGAAACTTCCCTTTTTCTTGCTTTTGGCACAAAAAAAAATTCCTTTTTCTTACTTTTGGCATGGAATAATTTCCTGAGATGAAGGTTTCTATTTTCAAACAATATTTTGCATGATAGGGCTTTCACAATATTATGTGATGTGTATCTTTAAGGGAGATGAATGTAATCAAACCTAAAGATTATATAAATTGAATATTTAAATAATCCGACCTTTACAAAAATGGATTACACTTATACACTCAATGGGTTGAACATTATCCTTCAACTATAAACCTTCAACCCTCGACCCTATACCCTATACCCTCAACCCTATACTTGTTACCTAATCCCTTAAACCTCAACCTTCAACCCCATACCTTCAACCCTAAACCCTACACCCTCAAACGTCATCCCTATACCCTATACTCTCAACCTTATACCCTAAACTTGTAAAATTGTCCCTCAACCCTATAATTAAACCCTAAACCCTACACTCTCAACCTTAACTTTATGCCTTATACCCTCAACCCATACCCTTAACCCTATGCCAAATATCATAAACCCTAAACCCTATACCATACACACGCAATCTTATACACTCAACCCTAAACATTATGCCTCAACTATAAAACCTAAACCCTATACCCTTAACCCTATACTTAAACCCTAGACCCTCAAACCTCAACCCTATACCTTAAACCCTAAAACCTACACCCTCAACCTTATATGCTAAGCCCTAAACATTTTCCCTCAACATTATACTTAAACCCTAAACCATAATATCTTGACCCTTCACCATATGCCTTATACCCTCAATCCTCATACCCTATACACTTAACCCTATACCCTATCCTTGAACACTATCCCTCAAGCCCCAACCCTATACCTTGAACCTTAAACCCTACACCCTTAACCCTCATCCCTATAACCTATACCCTCAACCTTATACCCTAAGCCTTGAACATTATCCCTCAACACTATACTTAAACCCTAAACCCTACACTCTCAACCCTTAACCCTATTTCTTATACCCTCGACCCATACCCTAAGCCCTATACCAAATATCCTTAACCCTAATCCCTATAGCCTATACACTTAACCTTATAGACTAAACCCTATACATTATCACTCAATCATAAACCCTCAACCCTCAACCCCATACTTAAACCCTAAAACTACATTCAAACTTGTACCCTAAACCCTAAACCCTCAACCTTATACTGAATATCCTAAACCCTAATCCTTATACCCTTTATACTTGATGTTATAACCTTAGCCCTGAACACTATCCCTCAGCCATCAACCATATACCTTAAACCCTAAACCATACACCCTCAACCATCATCCATATACCCTAAATCCTCAACCTAATACCCTAAACCCTATACTCTAGAGCTTCAAGTTGACCATTTTCGTATATAAATTTGACACACATTTTAAAGAAACTTTGGGATCCCTCCTAATGGTGAATACCTTCTCAAAGTAAAGGGATGCAAAAATAAATACATACAAGCATACATTCATGCATACAAACATATATACATACATTCAAGAATACAAGCATACATACATACATGTACATACATGCATACAAGCATACATACAAACATACATACATACATACATACATACATACATACATAAATACATATATACATACATACAAGCTTACATAGAAACATACATAGAAACATATATACATACATACATAAAATATACATTATAAAAACATACACAAAAACATAAAGTGATGCATAACACGAGCATGTTATAAAGAGCACGTACTTTGTCTTGCTTTCGGAATCCCCAAGAATTTGGCTTGGATTTGCTTTGGATTTCCAACACAAAGGCTTGGACTACATTTCCAATACCTAAAAAATGTGTTTTTGCATATTCTAAAAAAATTCACATAATCTCATTAATGCTCCCCATCAGGTTTGCATGTGTCTCAAGGTCAAGTAAAACAAACACCTAGATAATGTTAAGCTCTCTCTTAGCTATTTAGTAATCTAATTTTTCACATTCTGACTATGTTAAGGCTTTCATCTTTAATTTCTTTTGATAGTGTATATGTTTTTTGTCAAAAACCAATGTTTGTTATTTTTTACTTTATTTTTAACCATTCATTGAGATTTCAAATAAATTACATTTTATAAACTAGAATCCATTCTACACATATTTTAAAAATGGATTTCAATTAATTTTCAAAAAAATTAGGGGGGAGCGCAGTCAAATTTATGTTTTTAGGATGTGTCCACTTTAAAAATTAGTATAAAATAATATATTCTTTAAAAAATTATCAAAAAAATCAAGTATAAACTACATGTTGCTAGCTAATTTCTCACTAAAGTGATTTTAAAAATACTAAAAAAAAGTTACCATTTTAGAAGGGCCACAATAGACACTATGTTGTGTTGTTTTGAAAAAATAGGACAAATTTGTGTGGCCCCCCTTTTTGAACCCTTTAATATCTACCATTTTCAAAAAAAGTTAGTAGTTTAGAAAGTAGATTCAAAGCACTATGACCCTTGTTTCTATTGCATCTTAAAATTTTGAGTGTAACTATCCTAAATTTCTCATCCAAGGTCAATATTTCTCGATTTCAAATAAAAAAGGGCCACTTAAGACCCCTTTTGGCCACTCATCTTTGTGCACTTACCCCATGTCTTATATTTTAAAAATATGATCTTATTTTTTAGTCAAAAAATTCCTATCCTTTTTTATTTAGAATAAATTTGGATAAAAAGCCTAAAGGCTTGGACTATTAATTTTCCTCCATTTCATGTATTTTTGAGCTTAAATGCGGTTTCCAAACTTGCATGTCACCAAGTTTACACATTGTATAACAATTTTAATAAAATTACCATTTAAATTTCACATATTTTCTTAGCTTTCTAACCATATAGTTTTTTAAGATTTGAAATACATTAAAATATTTTTTTAATTTCCTTTACCAATATTTTTATATTCCTTAGATACATATGTATTGATTTTCTTTTATAAATTTTGATTTGCTTATAAAAATTTGTAAAAAAATATAGGATTTCTCTACACTTCATTATTTACACATTGAATATTTTATTTCTCCATTTTGATTATTTTTGTTTAATTTATGTGACTTGCATGCCCAATGATGAAAATTTAAACACTTCCAATTTAAAAAATTACAAGAAAATTAATACAAAAATACAAAAAATATACAACTTCTAGTAGTCACTCTTAACTATATTTCTGCCAACTAGTTTTTAAAAATACTAAATACAACAAAAAAAATAGGGGAGAGCACACCATATACTATGTTATATTTTTGTGAAAAAAAAAATAGGAACACTTTTTTGTGTGTTCAACATTTCATCCTCTTATGGGAGTAGCCTCATCTAAAAGATTTTGAACTAGAGTTTGATATACCATTTAGAGAGCTTGGTTTTCATGGAAGAGGAAGAAAGATGATTACTTTGCTTCATTTTCATTTGAATTACCATATCATGGCATGGGAACCAAGAAGACCAAGGATGTCTAGTTTTATGTTGAGGTAATGGATGTGGTCCAAAATTTAGGAGGGGAAAGAAGTTCAATGTATGATCCTAATGAAATTGAGGAAGAATAGGAAAAATAAAATCAATGTAGAGTTTCAAAGATTTGTCAAGCGAGTAGGAGAGTTATGGGAGTAGCCTCATCTATAAGATTTTGAACTAGAGTTTTATATAGCATTTAGAGAGCTTGGTTTTCATGGAAGAGGAAGAAATATGATTACTTTGCTTCATTTTCATTTGAATTACCATATCATGGCATGGGAACCAAGAAGACCAAGGATGTCTAGTTTTATGTTGAGGTAATGGATGTGATCCAAAATTTAGGAGGGGAAAGAAGGTCAATGTATGATCCTAATGAAATTGAGGAAGAATAGGAAAAATAAAATCAATGTAGAGTTTCAAAGATTTGTCAAGCGAGTAGGAGAGTTATGGGAGTAGCCTCATCTATAAGATTTTGAACTAGAGTTTTATATAGCATTTAGAGAGCTTGGTTTTCATGGAAGAGGAAGAAAGATGATTACTTTGCTTCATTTTCATTTGCATAACCATACCATGGCATGGGAACCAAGAAGACCAAGGATGTCCAGTTTTATGTGGAGGTAATGGATGTGGTCCAAACTTTAGGAGGGGCAAGAAGGTCAATGTATGATCCTGATGAAATTGAGGAAGAACAACAAGAGGGACAAGAAAAATAAAATCAATGTAGAGTTTCAAGGATTTGTCAAGCGAGTAAGAGAGTTATGGGAGTAGCCTCATCTAAAAGATTTTGAACTAGAGTTTGATATACCATTTAGAGAGCTTGGTTTTCATGGAAGAGGAAGAAAGATGATTACTTTGCTTCATTTTCATTTGCATAACCATACCATGGCGTGGGAACCAAGAAGACCAAGGATGTACAATTTTATGTTGAGGTAATGGATGTGGTCCAAAATTTAGGAGGGGCAAGAAGGTCAATGTATGATCTTGATGAAATTGGGGAAGAACAACAAGAGGGACAGGAAAAATAAAATCAATGTAGAGTTTCAAGGATTTTTCAAGTGAGTAAGAGAGTTATGGGAGCAGCCTCATCTAAAATATTTTTAACTAGAGTTTGATATACCATTTAGAGAGCTTGTTTTTCATGGAAGAGGAATAAATATGATTACTTTGCTACATTTTCATTTGCATAGCCATCCCATGGCATGGGAACCAAGAAGATCAAGGATGGCTAGTTTTATGTGGAGGTAATGGATGTGGTCCAAAATTTAGGAGGGGCAAGAAGGTCAATGTATGATCTTGATGAAATTGAGGAAGAACAACAAGAGAAGGACAAGAAAAATAAAATCAATGTAGAGTTTCAAGGATTTTTCAAGCGAGTAAGAGAGCTATGGGAGTAGCCTCATCTAAAAGATTTTGAACTAGAGTTTGATGTACCATTTAGAGAGCTTGGTTTTCATAGAAGAGGAAGAAATATGATTACATTGCTTCATTTTCATTTGCATAACCATACCATGGTGTGGGAACAAAGAAGACCAAGGATGTCCAGTTTTATGTGGAGGTAATGGATGTGGTCCAAACTTTAGGAGGGGCAAGAAGATCAATGTATGATCTTGATGAAATTGAGGAAGAACAACAAGAGAGGGATAGGAAAAATAAAATCAATGTAGAGTTTCAAGGATTTGTCAAGTGAGTAAGAGAGCTATGGGAGCAGCCTCATCTAAAATATTTTGAACTAGATTTTTATGTACCATTTAGAGAGATTTTTTTTCATGGAGTTCCTTTCGAAGCCTCTTATTTTATTGTTCCTATAGTAAAATTTTTGGTAGAGTTGGTGGAATTACCTTTCTTAGTAATCACTATTAGTGATATTGAGATTGTTGATCAATTAGGCACTAATTTCCTGTAGCAATGAAAGAGTCTGAAAAGGCAGAGAGAGCTACATTGGTGAATCAAGAGAAACTTTAGCTTGCAAAAACAAAGGCAATTAGGCAAGAAGACTTGTGGATTAGGCCAACATTTTATGGAAGAGGAAGAAAGATGATTGGAACTGTGGAGGCCCACCATAATGAATTTTGGTATTGAACTATGAGAGCAGAAGAGAGAGCTGATATTATGTATCAAAACATTAAGCATGCATTCTTCCAACCAGCGAAGGAGGAGATGATTTCTTTGCTTCATTTTCATTTGTAAAAATAATATCAATGTAGAGTTTCAAGGATTTTTCAAGCCAGTAAGAGAGCTATGGGAGCAGCCTCATCTAAAATATTTTGAACTAGAGTTTGATGTAACATTTAGAGAGCTTGGTTTTCATGGAGTTCCTTTCAAATCCTTTGCTTGTTCCTATGGTAAGCTATTTGGTAGAGTTGGTGGAATTACCTTTCTTAGTAATTGCTATTAGTGAGATTGAGATTGTTAACCTTGAGAGAGTAGGACTTGGGAAAAAGGAATTTTATATGGCTATTGTTTTCAAAGACTTCAAGTGGGATGTACTCTGCATGTACGCCATTCCTCAATCTTCGCTTGATGTCATTAAGGAATGGTTGAACTCCATGGATATAAAGTATTATGAAAGAGGAATGAACATGAACTGGCGGCCAATTTTGAAGACTATTACTGATGATCCAAATAAATTTATTGAAGATGTTGGTTGGGAATTTTTGAATATGGAAGCTACTGATTTTGATTCTGATAATTCAGAAGAGTCGGATCAAGGATATGAACCCTCTTATGTAGAAGAGGAATGAAAATTAGATGAGGAAGGTTCAAAAGATGAATATCTTGTGGAGTCAGAGGAGGACAAAGAAGAAGAATAAGATTCTAAAGAGGAGGAAGGTAAAACATGGGATGAATTAGAAGCCAAAGCTAGAAATGTAGATAAGGAAAAAGGAGATGAGTCTAACAATGAAGAGGAAAGGTGGCAACGAAAGGTAAAAGCTATAGGGAAGTCTCGGGCACCTGATATTAGAGATTCAAGAGGAATGCCTACCAAGAGGCATAAAGTTAGATGAATTGAGTCCATCTACATCCTTCTACTATTTATTCATGCACATAAATGGTCATCTTGTAATCATAAGATTTGAGCTCTATTTACTCATCCTATGCATCAATAAACAACTCAACACTGCAAATTGACATATTAACACAACAATATCCAACTAAGTTATTGAAACTCAACTATTGATACCTTGTTCTCCATCTAGATTACAAAATCGTTCCACTTTTTGTTTTGTAACATATTCTTTTCAAATTTCTTTGGATGGTGGCTATATTTCTCCTCCTATCAAAACATGGCACATGGACTAGTTAGACTAATTAATATGCAATCATTTACTTTTTCCAAGGAAATAAAAATAAAATCATTTAACATATTAAATATACTTACAAATGTATAGATCAAGGCCTATAAACCTTTTTGGCCACTGTGATGCATGTCACAAAGTTTCTCAAGCCTAGCCTAGAGGCCTTCTCCTGAAACATATACTAATTAAATTTAACTATGCACAAATAAAATTTAAATATCATTTAATAAATTTGATATAATCTTATGAGAAAATTCAAATACCTATGTACTCTCCTCACCAGACTTCCTTCATGCTTCGAACTTCTCATATGCTTTTACAAGCTCTTTCCATACTTTGAGACTTACATCAAGTGGCCTTTTTTTGAGCCTTAGCTAGGGAGGGATTTTTTATCTTCTTTGTTTGGTTGCACCAAAATCTCTTGTAGTTTTGAGACATTCGTAGCTTTACCTTCTTCACAGACCAACCTATGCCAAATTCATTCTCCATGACATGGATAACTATTTTTCTCGGGTGCATGGGTATCTTTGAGAATTTAAAATTTAGATGGTCTTTGAACCGTTGAAGGCATGATTCCTTCAACCTACTCACAAAAAATTTACCAACATTCATCATTCAGACTTCCACTGAAACCACCTCGTATTCTATCTTTGTATTGTAGCTACCAATGCAAGATTGAAAACATGGCATGGTGGAAGAAGTCTATTTTCCAGAAGTGGAAGTCTCTGCTCCTTGTTCCACATTCTTAGATTTTACTATCACTGATTTCCTCCTGGATCTTTTTATCGATCCAAGAGTGGTTGGGGAATCAATTGATTCCATTTGACACAATTGATTTATTTGCAATGCTTGAGGGGCGTTACCAGATTGTTTTTCTATGTATCTAGCAAGTGTTGTCCTGTCCACATTAACCAATTTGTTCACTACCTCTACCCCCAATATGGAAGCTAATTCATCTTTATCTTTGTCAGTCTCATATCCCTATATATATATATATTTAAATTATATTTCTTCTTTTAAATTTAGAAATAAAAAACTAAAAAGTAAAATTCAAAGAAACAATGGAAACATTTACAAATCTATAAATTGACAATGAATTACCTCGTTGTGGACAGAGTTTTCTGAAATTGCTCGCTTCCCTCCAACGCTTGAGATTTTGAGGTGACCTAGGGCAAATTATTTTCATCCAGTCTATGCAGGAAAATGAAGTACACACTATGAGGTATGAAAGTTTTGTTTTGTGGGCAAATAGGTTTGTTGGGTTTGCTTAGTGTTGATAACCTAGGGAAAATACATTCGCTCAATTTGCTTAGTGTTGATAACCTTTTTATGAAAAATATTTCATAATGCAATCTTGCACGAATTTTTCATGGCATCTGTGACTATGGCATGGTTGGAAAAAACCAAGCGGTTTCTACATTTATTTTCAATAGTTGCTCAACAATGACCGACCCAATTCCTAGATTTTCCAAGTGGTTCACTATTTCCTTGTTACCCAAGTTAGGGAAAAAATGCGAAGGCATCCTCGCTTCATGCTATAATATTTTGAGCCAAAGCTCAAATGGGTAGGGTAAAATTTTTTGTTGGTTTCTCAAAGGTTTTACAATTTATAATGATGGGACAATTTAGAGGTTGCCTCAACTGGTTAGGCAATGAACTAGTAAAGAATCATGAATTCAACCAAGAAAAAATAAATTGTAACCTCTATGGTGTCGCAAACTAAATTGAATTTCTCATTAGTTGTTGGTAGCACCGTACTCTCTTCCTTCATGCAACATTTTTCCCTTTTTTGTCGTCTGATTTCTTCCTTCATGCGAGATAGTTTTAAATTTTTTATTTTGATTGATTAGTTAACGCCAACTTTAGCGTTGACTATTGGCCATTAATGTAATTTGTTTGGGACATATAAGGTAGTGTCAAGTGCGCCTAATTTAGCACCTATCATTGTTGTATAGTGATTATTTTCATTGTTGTGTATCATAGGATCCATAGTGTTGGAAATAATTTGAACTCTTGCCTTGTTTTTGTGACCATCGTTGTCTTGTGGCTCCTTCATCAGCTCAGTGCGGTAGAGTGGTTTTTACCATGGTCCTGCAAGATGCTTCATCCTTCTCGACGGTAGTGCGGTGAAAGCTTCAGTTGCAGAACGTGAGTCTTCCTTTTGTTCTTGGCAGTGTTGTAGTGACTCCCGCAAGTCTTCTACCATTGTGTGTGGTAGTGTGGTGACCACCACTATCCCAAGGCTCCTTCATCAGCTTAGTATGGTAGAGCAATTTTTACTATGGTCCCGCAAGTTGCTTTTTCCTTCTCGGCGGTAGTGCAGTGAAAAATTTTGTGGTGGAATTTTTATTCATAGAGGAGGCCATGGAGAAAGGAAGTGGATGGCGTCGAAATACTAAATCACTGGGAGGAAAGTGCTGGGAAATGGATGAGACAACAAAATCTATAGATACAATAGAGGTAAGAAGAGAAAGCAACCTCAACCAAAGGAGGAAGGTGTTTATGAATTCACAAATGCTACAACATAGAGGAGATAAAGTCATTTTTTTTTCCATGAGGCCTCTGAGGTCAAAATTATTGGTTGAAAATGCATAGGAATGGTGATTAAATTTAATTCTATGATTAAGGGAAAAGATTAAAAATTAGGATAGCCAAAACATGATATCAATATGTCAAATATATGACTAAAGTGAGGTTTTGTTATAATTGGTGTACTAAACATTATTTACTATGTTGTGTATTATAGGGGCAAGATGAGGCCATGGCAACAGATTGTGTCATATCAAATGAGGAAACAATGGATGAAGTGAGACATCAGGTACTCAAATTTTGACTTAACTTTGGAAAAAATGATCTGATGGAATTTTGTGATATGTCCATATTTTTTCATAGTATTATTGAAATTTTAAATGTATTATCCAATCTTGACATAAATTAATGCATGTTGTTGATTATTTTAGATGGAGAATGGAGCAAATGCAGAGCCTAAGCTCTCAACTAGCAAAATAATGAGATGTGTACATGGAAGTGGACCTAAAACTATTAAATCATGTAGATGATAGTGGGTGGAAGAGGATATGACAATGGGTACTATAGACAGAAAAAATGATTGCACTAAAGAAGAGGTACGTCGGGACTATATTACATGGGATGAATACTTTGAGAAAATTGTTGTTTGCAGATGTTTTGTATGTTGTGGAAAGAAAAAATTCAAACAGGTGATTGTAAAAAGACATTACATATATGATGAGCTTCTAGTCGGTAGTATGCCTCCTACAATTGATTCAAATCCAATAGGAATTGTGGTGAGGACTTTTCCAATTTGATATAAATAACTTGTATACTTCGTTTAAACATTGTTTTATATTATTTAAATAACTATTTTTTTCTTAATGGATACTTGCAAGATAAAGTTCTTGGTTTAAAGTTTCCTGGATCACCGACTTCTAGCCTAGAGGGCAATGATCATTTATCAAATGATACATCTAGAAAAAATATGTGCTAATATACTAGCTTAGAAGATGAGGAATTGACAAAAACAAGTAACAAAACAAGAACCGGTGTGAAGATGCATAATTTTCTTAAAGATAAGGGGAAGGTGGACTACATACCCTATGAGAATGAATGTGATGGAGATGATGACTTTCCCCTAATTTTGAGATCAATTTACAAAGATACATTTGATCATCGACTATATTATGCTTGGTCTAGTGACGAACAATTACCTAGAGTGTACGAGTTGTTTCAATTTTGGGGATACAACTACATGATACGACCCTCCAATATTCATGGAGTGAATCTAGGCCTCTTTATTGTCCAAAATGTACACGTGGTATCCAAACATAGAAACAATTCAAAACAAACCACTAGGAGATTAATTCCATATTATGGTCCATCATATTATAGTGGTGAATGGAGAAGGCTAATAGAATATAAGCCTAGCATGTAAGTATATGGTCTAAATTCAAATATGTATACACATCATCTCCAATTGGAAAGTGGAAAATAAATGAATAGAGGTCATCTTATGTATATAGATGGGCATGCATACACACACAAAATATTGTAGGATTTATAAATAGTAGTAAGGGAAGGGACCCTACTATAAGACCAAATTGTCAATTTGTTGAGGTTATAAATGATAAAGATGGAGATATGGAAAGAGAGGTTGATAGATTGATAATGGTTGGGGCTATTATGAACCTTACCATTGGGGATGAGCTATTGATTGATTACCCCTTCTTAAAATGCACTCCTACACAAAAGAAGAGGGAAGAACAAGGTCTCCCTAAGGATGTTCTTAAAGGAAAAAAACCAAAGAATAATAAATGAGTGTGGACTAATGTTTTATAAACTATGTTGTCAAAATTGTGTTTTATAGCAATTATTGTATAAAAAGGTAGTCTATAAAATAATGTTCCATTATTCAATTGATGTATATATGTTCATACAATTTATATAATGTCTAATATGTATGTCGTTCATGTGCAGGTATTTTTCTATGAAGATATTTTTCAATGATGATGAAGATGATGTAGGTCAAGATGAGGATGATGATAATATTAAATACTTGAAAGAACATATGGACATTGACAATGATACACTGGATGACACTGTAGTAGACAATAATGTTAATGACCAAGACTTCTAAATTTTCAGAATTATTTGCAATCCATGTTTAAAAAAGGATGATTCTTATGGCCTAAACTTTGAAATGCTTCAATAATATTATGTTTTACTTGGACAATTGAAAACCTGTTTTATTCTCCTAGCAATCTTTTTTTATTTTCCATTATAATTCTAGACCAAACAACATTTGCGGGGATGGCCTTTTACACCAATCTTAATTTGTATGAAGTTCACGAACCTATTGTCAAGTAGTAAATTCCTTTCATATATAGGAAATGTAAAGGCTTCATTTAAGAAAAGTTAAGTAGTCTCTTTTTGAGGGTAATCCACATGCAAAAAGTAAAAAGCACATAAAAAACAATTGTACAATAGAAAATTAGATTCAATCAGTTATGTCTTATTTCGCTTGCACACTTATCTGAAAGACATAGGGTATCCACCATACATTTACCTTGACAAAGAAAACATGTTCTTTCATTTATTTTTAATGTATATCTCAGAAGTGAAATTGTTGTTACATAATGATGCACTGAGAAAATAATATATACAAAAATATGCAAAGAAAATGTTTGAAATTTCACATGCAACCTATTGTGTTGTGCTAAAAGGGATCAAGATTAACTAGGAGAAGAAATAAAAATAAAATTTTGATGATTGTACTTAAAAGTGAATAGGATATGAAAAGTGTGGACAATGATGGTGCTGAAATTGAAAACCCTGATTCTGATGATATTATTGTTTTATGTCATTCGAGATAAAGAGCACATACAATTTTATATACATAGAAAATGAAGCTTTGAAAATAGTAAACTGAAAATGTAAACACTGTAAGATTTTTCCTTAAACAATAATTCACATACTCACTTACAAAAAAGGGTGAAGCATTTTTTATTCAAACTCTGTTTTATTTAATAGACATAAGAGTAAAAGAATATTTACAAGTACATGAATATATACACTGTTTCATAGAAAATAAGGAATGTTTCATAGAATAGACAAGTACAAGAATATATCATCATCATTGTATCCTTAATTACCTATTGCAATATCCTTCAATTGTCCAATCTTTGGTATGAATTTTTGGTAGAAAAAATTAGGATTACTTGGATGCTTCTTCCATTCATTTTGTATCAACATATGTTCGCGATGACACAAAAGTTAATAAAATATTATTGCACGTAACTCACAATTATTTAGATAAGAAACTTTTTTAACTTTATTATTTGAAATAGTTTCCATTTTTATGTTGAACATGTAACAAGGCAAAATAAGATCAAATTTTCAAAAAAAATAGCAGCTCTACCAACATCCACGATAAATGTTTTACTGTATCAGCATATTCATTCATATAAGCATGGTATTAAGGCTCAATAACTGATATTCATTCAAATATAAGAATAAATAAGTATGGAAAACATAAGAAAAATATAGAATGATAACACAGTCATGGAGAATCTCTGATAATAAGATGTTCTCCATTATATTGCTTCAATTGATATATATTAATAATAGAAGTCTTCAAAATGGAAATGATATATGATGATGATAATTTCAAACTAGGCCTTGGTTTCCTATTTATATAGGAAGCAACAAGCTATAGGCCTTTTACAAAAAGAAACAACCTTTCATAACTACTTCTTTTACTAACAACTATTTAATTAGCATAATTAAGGAAATAACAAGACTTAAGACATTTTGACATATGGTTCCATTATTCAACGTACATAACCTGTGATCATTGATCTAGAAAAGTCTTCCTCTCCATGATGAATTTCCAAATGCTCTCGCCTCAGTGTCCTATTCTTCTAAAACCAACAACTATTTAATTAGCATAATTAAGGAAATAACAAGACTTAAGACATTTTGACATATTGTTCCATTATTCAATGTAGAAGACCCGTGATCATTGATCTAGAAAATTCTTCCTCTCCATGATGAACATCCAAATGCTCTCGCCTCAGTGTCCCATTCTTCTAAAACCAAATACGTTTCCTCCCACTGATACACTATAAAATATGATAGCCACTTATATTCCTAGATCTTTTGCATGTTTGCAAGATGAGTTTTCCATCAACTATCTAGTAATGACTTTGTATCATTGACAAACTTTAGGTATCTCACATCAAGAATAATCAACCCATCCATGATCTGATTTAGCCTAGGAAGACTAGTATCATCATCCTCATGTATATGAGTTACAAACTTATCAACAACCTCACTGAATTCTTTATTCCACTTATCCAAGTCCTTCAACTGATCACCATCTCTCATGATTTCAGGTATATACCATTGTTTCTAGGTATGGAATAAATCCATTCGTGTTACAATATTTTTATCAAACCCTTGTACATATTGAAATTCATCAATAATCATCTTCACAGTTTGTTTAGTTGTCTTAAATGTTGTTGGTGCATCAGGACTTCTTTGTAGAAATTTGTATAACTTAGCCAAAGTGTGGTGAATAGGCTGTCACCTTTTGAACAAAGGATCTAATACAAGCATATGTGTCTTTATTTAATCCATTGCCTACTAAAGGTTTTTATAACTATCATGCACATTCTCTAGTTTATCCATAACTGATTTTATCCTATGCTCAAGAATATTTTCCATAACTTCACAAATTCGTCTTTTCACTTCATCCTGGGTTTGATCGATGGCCTTCTTTACATCATCCACTTCCTTCTCTGGAGATTTTACCAATTGTGCATAAATGTTCTTCACAATATCCATTGGAGCAATAGGAGGCTTGAAAAACACCATTTCCTTGCTTTGTGAGGGTCTTTCTCCTCTTAATTGTTCTGTCAATTTGACATTCTCCATGAATATTTTATTAACTTCATCACTTACGAACCTTTGTTCCTTTTCATACTCCTTCAATCTATCTTCTAATCCCTTCGCAATTGCTCGAGTGAACATGGCCAAATGCATGGTAATTGTGGCTGCCTCCAAAGGGGTGATATCTTGTATTATCCTTACCATTGCTGTCCCTTTCATCCCTTGAATTACATCCAATAATTTTGGATTCTGTGCATTTTTTTGTTTGATCCATATGGCCAAGGTTTCAATCTTTGGGCTATACCTAGTTCCACTCGCACCTTCATCGGAGTCAAATTCTACAACTAGCATTAGATCTTCTTGAGCCCGCACTTGATCAAGTAGAAACATTTTCTTTAATTCCAAGCCAGGGAAAATGAGAATATTTCTCTTCAAGACCATTTCTCTAGCCTTCTGGGGGCTAATGTCAATGTTGTTAGCTCTTAATTATTGGAAAGTCTAGGCCACAATTTAATTTTTCTCCGATTCTTCAATTCCTACTTCAGCTGATTCCATCCTCTCTTGAAATTATTTTATCTTCATCCTCATCCAGAAATCCTTAAACTCAGGAGTCTTAATGAATTCATCATCTTCGTGTACCTCTATACTTGTTTTTTCTACATCACCCATCCTTTCCTCATGTTTATGGGCACCGGTCTCAAGGATGGGTTGATCAACTTCAATATCACCTATCAATGACTACAATATTATAGCCACTTCCTCAGTGTTTCCCACCTCTTCAGTATCCTCATAAGGTACTAATTTTTCAATGCTTCTTGTCTTCTATCTTTTGGGAGGTAACTGCTCCATGGGAGGCTTAGAGGTTTCACCTGGGGTATGCTCTATAGCTGCACCACTACCATGTTCTTCGAGATATGCTTCCCTCTTTCTGTACAAGTCTTCAAATCTACCAATTATCAATTCTATCCTCTTGATGGGGTCCTTTTCCTCAACAAAGTATCCTAGGAAATTCTTGGACGTCCACTTCATCCTTTCTTCAAGCTTCTTCATATATTCCCATTTTTTCCTTCTACTAAATACATCATTATAAGTAATGCAGTTCCTTATGACATATTCTTCAAAATCCACTTGGTGTGGCACTGCCATTTTGGTAAGAAGATTGTGCCTTATGTTTTTCATATGATTTTCAGGGTCAAAGGCTCTTTCTTTTCCAGATTTCAATGTATATCTTATCTTCAAATAATACTGTAACTCCTCTAGTGTATCTGAGCCTACAATCCAATCTTCACGCTTGGTTTGGTTTGGTAGGAAAGTTCCTTTCTTCTTCTTGTGCATTAAATCTTTCTCCATCCACATCATTTGCCACATAAATTCAAGAAATGCTAATCTAAGGGGCACAAATTTTGGTAGTATGTGTGGAGCAATAGGGCATCCATAAAATCTTATTATTGTAACTTATGGGAGGAAGAACCAATCTCCAAAATTGTGTGTATGACCCTGCTCTGGTCTTAAAGCCAAAGGTCTCACTAGTTGCAACATTTTGTTTGAAAATATTGGTATTGCATACCCAAGAACTCGAAAGATTGTGTGTACAAAGTCTTCATAGAATACAACAAAGCTTGAATTCTTGCACCGACTGTCCCAAATATAGCACCATTTCTGGATAGGTGTGGGATTCCCTTGCTCATCTACTGTAGCCAAGTCCATTCTTTTATTCTAATGGTTCCTATTCAGGTACAATATTAGATGACACAGTAGGGAATAGTGTTTGAACGTAATTGATGCTCTATCCTCTATAACTTGGGAGAATTCATCATCTAATGCCTTCTCAAGGTGTGAAGCAAAGTCATATTCAATATTAGTTTCAGGGTTTTGAATTCTCATGGTCATCATCATTAGGCCTATTCACATTTTATCTTGAGCATCTATCCCCAACACTTGGAAAAGAGCTAAATATGTATTCACAAAGTAATACTAAAAATTTGTCACATTAAATGGTTCAATAGTGGTAGTAGAGATAGGGAATGTTCTATTACCAATGCCTCTTTTCATATATAGGGATACCTCATCACTTCTATAAGTCTTTTTTAACCTAGCATAATCCTCCTCACTTTTTTGTAGGTTTATCTTGTTCAAAGCTTACTTGTTTAAGCCAAAACACTCAATGATGGATTTTCTAGTTACTTCTACCAATACTATGTTGTTTGGAAACCTTACTGTTTTGGTAGCTGAGTGATAGTGTTTGGCTAGTAGTCTGATAAATTCTACATCAACAAGCACATTTGGGACAATCAACCTTGCTATATCCAACATCCAAGCATTTGACATTGGAATCTTCTCATTTCTCTTACTGTAAAAATACCAAAATAGGTCCCATCTAGATTTGGAAATGAGGGAATCCCTACAAATTTGTGGAGTGTCCATGAGAAACTTATTATTACCCTCTTTAGTAGACCTTGGAATTATATCTAATATGGATTGATGGAGTGGTCTCTTCTTTACTTTAGGTTCTTCATCTTTAATTTTAGGCTAACTTTCTTTTACTTATGATTGTTTTATTTTAGGATGGAGTGCTTTCTTCTTTACTTTAGGTTCTTCATCTTTAATTTTAGGCCAAATTTATTTTACTTCTAATCATTTTATTTTAGGAGGCATGTTTCAATTTTCTCTACTATGGCTTCAGATGACAAAACCTTGAAATATTTTTTAAATTAACAGAGCTCTTTCAGAGAGTTTTCGTGCACTTACCTGAGTATTTCATGCTTGCAAGACATCTTCTTCTCATATCCTTAGCTCCTTCCATTCTAGTGCACTTCAATTGAGTGTGATATTGCGAAAAATCACTTATCTTTGGATGGCACGGTATTCAATCATTTTAGTTTTGGAAACTCTTAGTAATTTAATAGCATTTAATTTTGGCAACTGATGTGATTTTTTGCATTTTTTTCTGTAAATTGTAATGTTGCCATGATTATCATACTACTATCATCTCTTATTATACTCATTGGGGTATGGCGATGTTTTTCCCTTCCCTTCTAATGTTTATCACACTACTTCCTTGCTCAAGGCTTCTTGTTGTGGGGTTGCGGTGTATACCGCTCTATCGTATATGTTGCTCACCTTCCTAGCAGTATAGCAGTGTATGATTTTGATCATTATTTGAAGAGTGTCGATGAGACAATCTTATTTTTCTTACCGATATCTCAATGTCTCATCGACATTATATCTTATGTTCCTTTGATGTTGGTTGTCGGTGTCGATGAGACAAGTTAATATCTCTTACCAATATGTCATTGTATCATCAATATTTTCCTTCGGTGGTATTTCTTTATATATTGATGTAACTCTTCCATGTTGGGGAGACTTGTGATTATCACTATGGTATAGTGGTGTTTTTCCCTTCCCTTTTGTTGTTTACCACACTACCGCCTTTCTCAAGGCTTCTTGTTGCAGGGTTGTGGTGTACAACGCTCTACCGCATATGTTGTGCACCTTCTCGACAATATAGCGGTGTATGCTTTTGATCATTACTTGAAGATTGTCGGTGAGACAATATTATCTGTCTTACCGATATCTCAATGTCTCGTCGGCATTACTTCATTATATCCAAGAGTTGTGTTTCGTCGAGAACTTGTAGATATACCTTGTCGATGTGACATAAGTGATTCTCTCCTCGATATGCCCGTATCTTGTTGGCATTTCAATATTTTACATTGTCGATGAGACATATAAATAAGTCTTTTTGACATAGGGGTTTCTAATTTGGTGCTAAACCCGAAGCTAAATTTGAAGCTAAAGTCAGAGCTACACACGACGCTAAACTTGAAGCTACTTTTGGCACTAAAACAATGTTAATTTTGGTGCTAATTAGCACCGAAATTAGCACCAAATTTTAATGATCAATGCAATAAACACCAAAAATTATTCCATCCCGATAAATAGCATCGATGTTTTTAAAATATTTCCAAAAAATACATTAAAATGGTGGGTGGAAGCAAAAAATGGAGAAAATCACAGATTTTTTTTTGTAGTGTGTGGTGCCTTCAACATTACATCATCTAGTGAAGTACACTTACAAAAATAAGGTTCACACAATCAAAGCTAACCTACAATCAAAATATTGCTTGCAAACTAAAATCAGAATGAAGTACGTACTTTGAGAACATTGATACCAACTTCAAAAGTAAAACTAGTGCAAGAAGAATAAAAATAAAAGTGTTTGTCATCAATCAAGAAACTATTGGACAATGATTAGGTTTCATTGTATTTTACACCTACATTCATGGGAGAATACAAGATTACACATAAATCAAGAAAATTGAAAGAAGCTTCCACAATATCAACACAATTTGAGTCATCACAACCATGTGAATCCACAACTTTTAGCAAAGAAGAGGAAATCACAAATTATACATCCGCATATGATGAGTATGGTCATGAAAAACTACCTTCTCCAATGGAAATGGAAAAACTTTATGGAAGAGGTTATGAGATTTTGAAACAACTTGGGTATAATGGAAAAGGATGTGGTATTGAAGAACAAGGTATTTATGTCCCTATAGCATAGCCAACAAGAACAAACAAGAGGTCTTGGTTATTGTCCTTTAGAAGAAAAAAAGAATCAAAGAAACCTTCACTTAATATCAATGTCATCAAACAAAACACTCCTAGGACAAATATAAATAATAGTCAAGATATTGCTTGATCTTCAAACACATGTCTTAGTTATGATTGGAGTTCATTAGATTTTACACCCTACTTTATGGGGGAATACAAAATCTCACAATCTAAACCTAGAGAGTCTTGTGTATGTATGACACCTTCTAGAAAGAAAGAAAGATCTCTTTCACAAAGAAATGAACGTCTTCTACTATTGATTAAGAGAGTATCTTGTCGATGCTTCTCCAAGCTTGCTTGATATCTCTCCCGCCAAGAACATTAAATAAATTCTACAACAAAATCTCATTTTGTGCATGACCATTCAACCAAAAAATGTTAGGCTTTGAGTAACAAAATTCAACATCTTAAGGATTTTGATGCTCTTCCTTGTGTTGATACACCTAATTCCTCTTATCAATAATGTTTTTTATCCTATCATGTTTCTCATCACTATGTGCCATTGGTGTCTTTATGTTTCTTTCTCATTGTCATTCATGGTGGTACAATCTTAAGTGCAGCCATATTTTTCATGGCAGCTACATGATATTCCTTGGTGTGGTTGTCCTTGTCTCTTTGCTTGGTGGAAAAGGATAAATAGTTTTTGGAGATGTTTATTATTTTCAACGATCCCCTCTTCCTCTCTTTCTACTTAAAATACCAACATATAAATTATGTTGACATTTTAAGTGGGGTGCATATTTACCCCCACTCATTGTTTGTATGTTACCTTCTTAGTGATGAAAGCATGCATATCCTAGGAAGTGTGACCTTTTTATTCAAAGTGTGTCTTTCTTGATCTATGTGAAGTTTATTATTTTTGGTGATATTATGCTTGGTATTCCACAAGAGTGTGACACTTCTTGGCATATGGCATTCCTCTTGGTGGTAATGATATGATTTGTATTCCCTAAGATGTGTATCTTTTGTTACTCGACTAGTCCTCTCTTGGTGGTGATGTCAAGTGTGATATTCCCTAAGATGAGGCCTCTTGTGTATTAAGAAAAAATACCTTTGATTATCTTTTCAACTTTATTACATTTAAACCTTTCCATATTCTATGAGTGTAGCATAATATAGCTTGCTAGCCTAGTTAAGCATGTTCATTTTGTGGCACCTTATCAAAGTTATTGAGGAGTATAAATTTTGATATGGTTGACGTATAAGAGCCTGTAGACCTAGCTTGACTTTCCCATCCACCACCTTTTTGTGTGTACACACCTTGTAGACCTAGTCGATGTTTCTCATCTTTATTTGGGGGCTCACCTAGTGTATACCAAAATTACACTAGCCCTTGTGAGCATATTTCATGGCCATCGAGAATAATGTAGTTTTCTTGCGAGTGGAGCCATGTGTTTTACAAGTGATTTTACATCCTTTTGATCGTATTTAATCGACAACAAGGCAACTGTGACTAGTCCATCCCTTTTACATTAGCTTTAAAATTATATGCTTGTGTATCTTGTCTTGCTACACATATCTTGTGTGTCCCTCTATCCTTATGTTGGTTTTCCATGGGATATTGTATCTTGGGGGCTTGGCCATCACCTTGATCTATGTCATCATGTATCTTTAACATTTGTACTCTTCAACCCTTCTTGATGAATTATTTTCTACTTTAGTGTGAGTTTGATCATAATCTCATACTCTCACTAAAGTGAGGACTAAATGTACTGTAGGAAGTTGTATACCTTTACAATTTCACACTTTTTTTGAGTCCCTTAATTGATAGGACTTAATTAAGCTTCTAATTACCTAAATTATGTATTCCAAATCCTTATTATTCTTGTTTTCTGAAAGGGGAACATACATTAAAAAATGTCATCATTGATTGAAACATATTGGATCATGTGTGTCTTGGAATTAGGGCCTAGGACCTATTCACCCAATGGTGAATGGGTCCCCTTTAAGTGTCAAAACCCATTTAAAAAATTATTTTTTGTGGCATTTTAATGATTCAAATTCAAGTTTCAAGTGTTGGCTTTTGGAATCTAATTTTCAGGAAATTAGATAAATGCCTATAATACATAGTTATTTTATCAATTCAAAATCTAAGCCTTTAAGAGACCAATCCCAAGAGAAAATATTATTTTCAAGAGCATATTTATTATTCATCTATAGCAGCAATCAAGATCATATCATCATGCCAAAATTTATGTATGTTCATGTCATGTTTTGGAGCTAACATTGTGATGTAGGTTTCAAGCATTCAAGCATCAAATCAATCAATCAATCCAATTCATGCAAGATCCAAGCCTTAGAGTGATGTTTTTGACTTCAATCCGCTAAGGGTAGCCATTAAGGGTTTGGTGAGTTGTAACAATCTTTGTTCATTCATCAATTCCTTCATTTTGTTATTATTTCAATATTAAGGTTTAATTACCAAACCGGAGTTTGACCAAGGAAAACCCCTATTCACCCAAAAATAAATAGCTTTACTTCTCTCTTTGTGTGTGTAGATTTGCAGATGAAGAAGGAATGAAAGTTGACTAAATGAGAAATTTTTCAAAGTTTCATTTTTTTCATTCATTATTGTCAAATCACAAAAACTCACTTGCAGATTTTATTTTCAGCTTCCCAATAGTCAAACCTAGAGAAATAAAAAGCTTATATCCAAGATCAGAGGACTGCAAAAACTGATTTTGGACCCCTATACTAAGACCCATTCACCCTTGGGCGAATGAGTCCCTGATCAGAGCTCAAAACCCACTGTTTATCATAGGTGCACACTATGAGGACCTTCTTATATCTACCTTCAAATTGTCATTTCCATTTCAAGTGTTAGTTCATATAATTCATTTCTTTAATGCACTTTAAATAATTCTAAAACATTACAAATCAGTCATTTCTATCATAAGAAAGAAGAGATCCAGGGTCCAAATAGGGTTGACTCACCTCAAGGTTAAAATTCAATCCTATCCTCTTGTGATCTTCTCTCTTTCTAATGAAATTGGGGAAAGGTGTGTTTGAATCCTAGGACATTTCATTATTCCACATTGATTAAATTCATTCCGCCTTTTTCCTTCATTTCACATAACAAAATAATAGTTTTCTAAATTATTATCATAGAGCCTATGTTGTAGAGTTAAAAGTATCTATTGAATATGATGCAGATTTTCCTCCTATGTATTTCTTAATATGAGTATGTCATTTAAATAGAAATTAACAAAGGAAATAGTGAGATTTATGAGTGCATCATTCATCACTAAAATGAATGTGGCAAGTGCATTGGTCAAGCCAAAGAACAAGGCTAGCTATTTGAAAAATACATTTTGATTTAAAGCTATTATTTCACAAATCTAATGACTCAATGGTAACTTGGTGGCACCCAGATCTTAGTAAAAAAATTAGCCCCCTTAAATTGATCCAAGAGGTCATCAATACAAGGAGTTGGATACCTATTCATTATAGTTCTTGTTAAAATATCAATAGTCAATGTAGAGGAATCAACTCCCATCCTTCTTCTTAGAAAGAGTAATTAAGTATTCTTAGGGTGAGGCACTTGATCAAATGTGCCCCTTTTGAATAAATTCTTAAATCCGTCATTTGATTTCCTAATTCTCTAAGATTCATCTTCTAGATCTAGTGGCCCATTTGGTAATGGTTTCCTTGGAATGAGATCAATAAAATGTTGTATGTGATAGTGTTTTGTTTCCCTCATTAGTGACGTGAATACATCTTGATTCCCTAATAATATCTATTCCATATACTTTATTTGGGTATTCATAATGGTTGTTTAGCATGAGTGTTTAATATAACTGATCTTACCTCCTTAGGTTAGAATAACAACAATATGAATTCTCTAATTTTAGAAATAGCATGTTTAAATTATCTTGAAACAATCAAAGATATAATATTTTAAAATTACCTTTACTATTTGATACTTATATTTACCCAGCTTAACAATGATAATGTGATGTCTAGACTCATAGATTTCATGGCACTTATATATGTATGGTTGTATTAACAAGACATTGCACATGTGTAGAGGCGAGACATCATATATTACTTCATCTATGAAAGGTTTGATGTAATAATAAAACTAAAATTATCTACCTACTTTAATATTTTACCCTTAGCTCACTCATCTTATGGATTATTATTGTGGGTGCAACATGTCTATAGGTTCAATCTCTTAAAATATTAGTAGATATATAAAAGAAAATCTTCCAATTTTAACAATGAATTGTACACCCTTCTCATTCACCCATATCTATAAGTAGAATAGGAGTTTCTTGTCCTCTTCAAGTGGCACTTATAGGTTGAGGGTGTAGGGTTGAGGGTGTAGGTTTGATGGTATTGGGTTTATGCTTGAGGGTATAAGTTCTAGGGTTTATGGTTGAGGGTATAGGGTATAGGGTTGAGAGTATATAGTTTATGATTTATGGTTGAGGGTATTGCGTTTAAGGTATAGGGTATAGGGTTTACAATTGAGGGTTGATATGTAGGAAAAAGATCAAACCCTAAAATGAGATGGTTTGCACTCCTTTTCTTAATATAATTTGGAAGAATGATAATGGATGTTGGATGATTGTGGGGGTTTGATGGATTTGGAAAAGATATATGATTAAATTACAACCTAAACGGTGATTCTACTAGATCTTGACCAAATCTACGATGAATTTGGGGATGAAATTGAATACAATGACTATGCTAATGATGAAAATTACTATTCTAATGCAAATATAGTAAACATGGAAAGTCACAGACAAATTCAAACAATTGAATTAGACATAGGAAATTGTGCACCTGTGGTTCAAATTTGGGGATAAAAATGGAGTACTAATTCACCCAAGGTGTATATTTCCTTGTAGAGGGATTTGAAATCTATTTTTGTAGTCCTTTGATGCCAAATCAGGGCTTTCTATATCCATCTACAAACTTGTCAGATCACTGTCAGATATTTTTGTAATTGATTTTTTATGAATTATCAAGATGTAGACCAAAAAAAATCCTCATTTATCCACAAGTTCAATGTAAAAACTTTCATAACACCTTAGGGAATATCATGTTATATTTTCATTCTCTTTAACCTTAAAATATTGTAGCCACTTATTAGCAAGTCATGATGCTAATATTTCATGACATCATGCATTGTGCATTACATAGCCATGGGTTATGTAGATGACATACTCAATAAACCACACATGAGAGATGACCATCCAAATTAATTATACATCATATTTGAGAGACTTGTAAAATACAACATGAGGATTAATCCTACATGAATTACATATTTGGAATTGACATTAGAAATTTTCTAGGATTTATTATCTCTTAGAAAGGAATTAAATTTGACACTTAGAAAATATATGTGATTTTTAATATGACCCCATCTAAGAATAAAAATAATAAGTCTCCAAGGACATAGAACAAGCCATTTATTATTTTTGGAACCGATGAAAATGGGGGATTATTAAGTGTTATCATATGGTTTAGGACAAAGAGCACACCCACTTTCAAGATGTTCTACTCAAGGATAACCCTCGAGATCTCAATGTAAAAGAGAAAGATATATTGTAATATGGTTGTCCTAGGGGATGAATGTAAACTAATGAGGGGTTCACCACCAAGTTTAGAATTGGAAGAGATAATGAAATGCAAGATGCAACACTAAACCCTAATTCAATGCCATGATCTACAAAATGACCTAGAAAAGTAAATGGAACTAAATAGAAAGTTGTGAGATGAATTGTGTGAACCTGGGAACCTGAAGGTGGTTGAATGGAGCCTTGAAATTCTGGAAAATCTAACGTTTTGGCCTTCTAGGACTCATTCACCAATCTAGGTGAAATAGTCCCAGATCTAGATTTCTACACAAGAACCTATTTCAGGAAAAAGGGTACCTAAATCTGCAAACATATATGGAAAACACCTGTAGTGGGAATCATTCTCCACTCTTGGTGAATCAATGCTATTCCACATTTTTGAAAATTTAAAGTTATGATCTTCACTTCAACACCTACTCTTTCCTTCCAAATTGGTTTCTGAATCTGAATCTGTGAAAAGACCTACAAAACAAAATATAGACGTAGTTTTCTTATGGGGGCCCTAGTTTGGTAATTAAACCTTGATGGAAATAATTAAATATGCATGTAAATAGGAATAAAAACCCTAGCCTTAAGTGTGTCTAAGACTAGGAAATCTGAAACACAATGCAATTATATTCTATTGTCCAAGGATATGATGCATGAATGAAAACTTGAAGATGGATGACCCACTCTGAGAGATCTCTAATCACCCAAATGAGCTCTAATGATTCTTGCACCTTCCTTAGGCTGAATGTAGAGGGATAATGGAGGATGGAATCACTTAGGAAATAATTCTTTAGGCTTGGCTTGATGGTTAGTTGTATCTCCCCAACCTAGAATCCATCATGATTCACCATAGATAACCATCATCAACCCTTAACAATGCTAGATATTGAATTAAAGTGAGCTTGAAGACCTGAAAAAATACTTTAATTCTAATCCAAGACTTCAACTTTGCTTGCTTGTGAAACTTGAGTGCTCTTTCTTGAAGATTCTTAATACTTGTCTCTTAAAATTGCTCTTGAAAATGCTTGCTTCAACAACCTAGATGATAAAATGACTTAGAAACTTGATTATATAGGCATAAAAACCTAATTTACCATTATTTAGATCTCAAAGGCCCACCTCCAGCACAAATTTGAACTAAAAAGGTGATTTTCCTGCTCAAATTTGAAAAATCCCCTAAATGGGCTCATTCACCGGTCAAGATTTTTGATGTTTTAAATGATTTTGTCAAGTTTTTAGCTGAAGATAAGCCTTGAGATCCAAAATGATGGGTTTTAGGTGCCTATAAATGATTATTTTAAGGTTATTTAATGCAAGGGTACCAAAATAGGTTCAAATTAGGAAATTAATTGTACTATCTCCAAGAAAGGAGTATAATTTTCATTGTCACATTTAGCCACCACTTTAGCACCCATATGACTCTACATGCATATGCAAGCTAAAGCACTCTAAATAGTACACTTTATTTCATAAAAGGATACTCATATAAGTTTATTCACAACACGGGATAATGATGCCCCAGTGTAGTCATCTGCAAAACCACAATGTTAGGAATCGTATCCTAGAACATGAATTTGTTAGCTGTCCAAAAATCATCTTATCTAACTTCTTCTAGAAATTAAATTTGAAGGTATATGTATGCCCCTTGATTTTGGTTGCTTTACAAAGGTGGAATCAAGGTAGCATTCTAACCACGTTGAATAAGGTAGGTCATATCATAGGGTATTTACAAGTACCATACTGCATAATGATAGACATTTGATTTTGAATGGGAGTGGAATCATGATTCCAATGCAACAAATGACGTAAAAAATAGATCTCTCTAGCACTCATTGTGTTGATTTGAATGAAAGGAACTTTTTAACCCTAATATAGTAAAAACTCTAATTTTAGCTTATATAAAAGTAAAAGGTGAGTTAAATTCTAACTATTTTATCATTTACCTTCTTGTAGATTGAGAATGATTGAAGATGTCAAGTCGATGTTATTACAAGCCTACAAGACTAGACATCTTGCAAGATCAGGTGGCCCATGTCAAGCATTATCATTAGGTGAGTTGATTTTTCTACCTTATCTTTGTCCTTACACATTTATTTTATTATCTATATTCATTTCTTGGTTAATCTGGGGACTTGGAAAAAACATTCGCAAACCGTCCCTCTTTTTTTCAAAGTGTCCCCTTTTTTTGCAAAGTGTCCCTTTTGTTCGTGAAGTGCCCAAGAATTTTTCATAAAGTGTTTCGTTTCTTTGCGAAGTGTCCCAAAAGGGATCTAAAGTGTTTAGGAATTTTAGAAGAGTGCACTAGAACAAATTTAGTACACTTTTTTTATTGTTGATGTATAGATTTAAGATTTTGGAATGCTTATAAGACATATTTTTTCTTTTTTTAGATTCCCACCCATTCACGACAGCGTCTGGGTGGTAGACGGATTAGCCATCTCCAAGATCTAGCCCCCACTCTTTTAGTACATGGGAAAAAGATCCTATAGACTATAGGATTATACTAGGTGTACCTCAAGCCCCCATGATCCTATGCTGATGGCATTAGCAGAGTGATGGAACAGAGATACATGCACGTTTCATCCTTTGACCAATGAGATGACCATTACGCTAGAGGACACACATCACATACTCCAAGCTTCAATTCAGGGTGAAAGAGTACATTTTTTAGTAGAGCAGTCATTCTAGGAGATGAAATACGACATGAAATACCACCTTAGAGGTCCACTAAATGATGATATGGTGAGGCGACATATTGATCTAGTGATGTTGCTATACTCACGAGCTCCACTAGTTGCATAGATTATTATGTTCATAGTAGCACTAGTACTTGTCCCTAACATTCAATGAGTGCACTTAGAGGGAGGACTAGTATACATGATTCAGGGGATGGAAAAGCACAAGACCATGTATGCCTGGGGGCACAACATACTAGCACATTTGTATTATGATCTTGGACATTTTTCATTTCGGGAGGTGGACAACATGGTACATTGTACGCTACTTCAGGTGTGGTTCCTAGAGCATATCATGTGTACCAAACCAACAAGGTTCCCATGCATGACAACCCTAGGGTATCCTCAAGCTTTAAGTTATCCATTACGGCAGCTATGGCAGTATGGTGACTTGCATTTTTGGAGAGTCTTATTTGACCAACTAGAGGAGGATGAGATCCTATGAAGACCTTACCAACTTGTGTTATAGTGGCTAGATGAGACTCGACAGATGAGGAGATCACAGATGGACAAGTTCTTGATATGCAGACATGATTACATAGTGTGACCTTTATACTATGATCATGTCATGTGCCAATTTGGTCAAGTCCAAATAGCACCCAAGGAATGACCCTTTTTCAAGAGATCAGTATGAAGTGCTCAGAGACCCAATGATTCTAGATGGTTCACTACCAAGGATGTTGTCTACAGTGACTCTCAGTACTCAGATCATGATATGCCTTTGGTCTCCAATACTGATGATGTTGGTACCACATATGCCTACGAGGAGTGGTGGTCAGTATGATGACCAACTCCCGTATTCTTGATGAATGAGTTGATTGGTGATGTAGGGCCACTCTCAGATGAGGGAGATGAGGGGGAGGACATGGTTGAGGAGACACACTAAAAATTTGTAGACATATTTACAAATGTGATAGATGAGGAGTATGATAAGGATGCAGATCCTGACTATGATGGTAAGAAGGAGGAGATGAGGAGGAGCGCGAGGAGGAGGATGAGGAGGAGGAGTATTCAATGAGGATCTAGTGGGCCACAAGTGGGAAGAGAAATATCCCATTCATGTTACTAGATCATATTCAGCAGTTGCAGCAGAAACCAACACCCATAGTCATGGAGAGGCTAGCACATCATCCATGCCCCTGCACATGGCAAGGTTGATTTCATATATTCTGTCAGAGCTCTAGGTGATGATATTTTATTTATTGTCATGCTTTATGGTTTATACTACTATTTTATGCTTTAATTTTATGTTCATATATATCATGATGTGTACTAATTATATTTATGGTTTCTATCTTGTAGGAGCTATGAGAGATCTTCATTATCTCTATCATTAAGTGGCTACAGAGATAGTTCCTCCATCAGTCGACAAGGAGGCCACTAGTATAGAATATGTTCCCCCAACCATCGTGGAGTGAGATCCAAAGTTGTTTGAGTTGTACATTACACTACAGACCACATATGAGAGTCTTAGGAGGTGCGTCCACTGAGCCGAGGTTGTCTAGGCATGGTTTTCTTAAACCCCAACAAAGTTCAAGAGACTATAGTTGGAGGTAGCAAGACTATAGGTGGAGAGATATAAGATAGTAGGGGAGCATCAGGAGGCCCTTGGATAGGTATGGGGCTTATAGTTTTCTCTTAATACACTCAGCGGATCGGGATCATGACCACATACCACCATCTCCCAATAGACTACCACTAGATAGATGCGAGCACTAGATCTCGAGGGATCCAACAATCACATACCTCATTAGCATTGTATATTATTGATGAAATGTACATAAAACCTTGATATATATATATGACCCTTTGATGTTTTATTACTTGTTGTGAACCCCAATCCTAGACCTGCACCAACATGGCAAACAAGCACAATATTAGATCAATATGCAAGTTAGAATAAGAATTCCCCATTAAATCCACCCACAAATATTCAAAGTAGGAAATGAATGAAGAGAAATACAAACAACTAAGTTAAATCCTAATTTAAACAATGCAAACACTTGATCCCATGGGGGAATTGGTACCAATTATGTGTAGAAATTGGCCCTTTCCCAACTCTTTGGTAAGCTTGATGATGGTTTATCCACTTGATGGTGAAAAACAATGTGACTCCTTGCTAAAATCTGCAATAACCTAGCTATGGTGATGGAAAATACTCAAGAAGATGAATAGAATTCCTCTCAATTGAACATAATAAATTTTCTCTCAAATTGTGGATGATGAATCAGAGAAAGAGTCTCTCATTTATAGATTTCAAATTGAACTAATGAGCAAGATTTGAGAAATTTGGGATCATTCAACATCCAATGGCCAAGTGCCACTTGTCAAGATGTGAATGGTTGAAGGTTGGGCACATTTTGATGAAAGTTCCAATAAATGTTATTAGGTGGAATTTGAATTTAGTGAAATGACTTGTTGGAGAGGGAAGAAAATGGAGTTATGGCCACTTGGCTCAAGGAAAAAGGACTTGTAAGGTGAAATAAATGCCTTGTTGGAAGGACTAAGTCCACTTGGATTTGAATTCAAATTTGAGGGAATATTCTCCTTTTATGCCATGTTGAGAGAAAATAGAGATTTAATAAATGAATTAAATCTATTTTCATGTGCAAGTGGTAAAATATAGAGGATGGGACATGATTTTAGATTAAATTAATCAAATATTAATTAATGTAATGAGGAATTAGGAGATGTGACAATTTAGACTTAAAATTATGAATTGATTTAAATCAAATTGAGAGGAAGGGTTTAATTAAATAAATGTTTTGATTTATTTAACTAAATGGGTAATGTTAGATTAAATAAAATAAAGTTTCAATTTATTCAATTTAATAAGAGGAATTTTAATTTAAATACAATAAATTATTTAATTAAAGAGACATATGAGGGTTAATTAAATTAAATTGATTAATTTAATCAATAGGAGAGAATTACTTAATTAGATAAATAATAATTTATTTAATTAATGGACGAAGAGTGATAATAAGATGAGAGTATGATTTAGGATGAAACGATGTTAGTAATTAGGATCAAGTGTGTCGATCAATTTTCCATGTCTTCATTTTGCCCCTCTTTGAAGCAATGCACTTGTTGTATTGGTTCAAAGAATAAACTGCTGTGATCAAAATTCAAAATTTCTTTATTTTCTTGAATGCCCCACTATTGCCCCAATGGAAGGATTATGCGGATATGTTGCCCCCTCGAGAGATCAGACAAAATTTTTGATTTTTGGATGATCTCGGGAGAAAAAGAGGACAAGTTGCCCAATAGGTCGAAAAGTGCCCCAGGATACCAAAAAAATGCATTAAAACACTTAAAAAGATGCAACATGGCTCTCGGTTGGAAAAAAAAGGGATCGGGGGATCAAAACCCTAGCTGGATGGTCAAATTAGGTCAAAAACCCTAGTTTGTAGGCTTAAATAGACACTGAGGGGTCACTTTCAATTCATTTGCACACTTAGCCTTTAGAAAATTTTACACTTTGAGCTCTGAATTCTGATCAAGATGGCGCAATGATAGCTTCCCTAACACGTGTCAAAGAGGGTACGAGTGCACCAGCGGCTAGCTGGCGCAGGACTCGTGGTATGTACCCCTATTTTGACTTTTCATTTTTTCATTTTTATGTGCATTTAATAAGGTCCAAGTCAACTTTAGGTCAAGCGGTGCTATATAGTCCTGTTGCAAATGCTCAATCAGCATCACACAGCCTCAAACTGTGTCGCATATGAGAGTAGCAGCATCGCAGTCTAGTTAGGATATTAGGGTTTTTTGCCAAACTTAGCCGCATATGCAAATCGGACCACGTGATGTAGTTTGGGGGTTCAGTTGCAAAGTCAGCCACACTTGCAAAGAGCACCGTGTGGTGCATTTAGGAATTTAGGATTTGTCAAAATTCATCGTGGCGATGCAATTTAGAACTTTAGAAATTGTGCCGCATTTGCAAACAATGTCGCATTTGTTGTTTCAAATGTGAAAAGTTGACGCGGGAGGTAGATTTTTTATGAGACTTAACGCGATGGTTTCCCTTGTGTAGGAGGACCTCGATATACTTCATTCAAGGGAGCACAGATGCCTAGTGCTATGGATACTATAGGGTATGCATGTATTCCTTCAGGAGCAGCTTAGTATTCTCGGCCTTTGGTTTTTTGTGTACATTCATCCTATTCGGACCCACTTGGGGATGATGACAACTTTGGTGAAGCGGTGGCATAGTGAGACCTCCTCTTTCCATCTTCCCATTGACAAGGCTACTATTACACTCAAGGATGTCTAGCGCATCCTACGATTGCCTATCCATGGAGCGAGCATTTATGATCTAGATGCTAGGAGGGATTCCTACTACGATGTGATGGGTCTCAATGAGATTTACTTTTCTGAGGGAAAGATAGACTTGGAGAGGTACCAGAGCATAATTCCCACCATTATATTAGGTCTTGTGGTACTAGATCGGTGGGGCCGATACTTCAGTCTGAGCTGGGGGCTAGCTTGGGAGTGGATGGTCATCTGTAGGGAGTGATTTTCTTGGGGACCAGTGATGCTAGCCTCACTATACAATGACCTCCATTAGTTTTCATATCTTGATAGTAGGGCATGGGAGTGGATTCCAGTGGTCCATCCGTAGGTTACTCCAATTGTTCTGGATATAGATGATCCCATTGTTTGGTAGTATGGGGAGCCTAGATTAGTTTTACTCATATAGGTACAAAAGGCATCACTCATTGGCGACGAGTTCTTGATGAGATGCGAGAGTTTTTTTGGAGGCCTTGGATGGGTATAGGCCCATGGTATGATGATCATGAGAAAATATTCTTTTCTCAATAGGATAGATGGATGTAGGGTTGAGAGCACATCATGATAGAGCGTTACCTTCCAAATAGAGTGGCCCCCCAGTTTGGTGATGTTAAGGATAGGTCGGACGATTAGTATGTGGTGATCTTCACCCATTCCACATGAGAGATAGCATGGGGAAAGCTTGTCCTGGCACCTGAGGCAATAACCTCATTTAGACAGTTAGTGGCTAGGCCATGGGCGTATGATCAAGGGCCAGTAGATGCAGGGGTTACTCAAGCCTATCGAGATTGGTTCAGGCCTCCTTTGAGATTGAAAATTCTGGGTATGGTTCTCCCACGGTGGAGGCCGAGAGGCAGGTCAGCTGGTAGGGGTAGGGGATGGTGATCAGGATAGGGATGTAGATAGAGGAGGAGGTGGACCACCTCCTCATCAAACACAACCTAGGGATCAAGCACAACATACACTGCCACAGGTAGAGATTCATGAGATCCCTTCATAGGATGATCAGCCCAGAGACGAGGAAAGAGAGGTCCTAGATTAGTAGCCACTAGGGCAACTAGACCATAGGGACACATTGATCCAACAACTATAGGGTTAGTTACAGATTTTGACAGTTGAGCAAGATCAAGCTAGACAATAGGTTTTGACCATTACTACTAAGAGGGACCAGGCCCGATCTGAGAGGGATAAGGAGATTGGTCAGAGGAGACAGCTAGAGAGTAGAACCTCATCATCCCAAGGCCAGATAGTTTCCTTGAGGGCATACCGAGAGGTGGTGAGGGAGTTCAAGTACTACTAACAACATTACAGGTAGGTAGTGCCACCAGCTGGCCGGGTGCTAGACTTTTCTCAGCAGACAGGGATGAGGCCTCTTGAGGACCATGGTGAGAGACCAGAGGGGAAGGGGCATAGCCAATAGGGCTAGCCCTTCGATCATAGACAATTATCCATTTATTTTATTTTTGATTCATGGGCTCTGATACTTATTATCCTTATTGTATCATGTATCTTGATGTACACACCCTTGATCCATCTTTTGTACCATGATAGTTGTATATTTTGATGATATATATGATATGAGGTGTCTTATGATGTATGATGTATGGATGCATTTTAATTTCCTATGTGCTATGAGATGTTATGAAATGCTTTTATTTTATGCTCATGCAATATGATGTATGTTTCTACATGATGCGATGATGATTATGGATGCATTTTTTTTTGTATTTTTCTATGCATTTTGATGGAAATTGTATGGATGTAGTTTATGCAAATGATTATGTACTGATGATGGATGTTAATGATTTATATTATGCCCTTAATTATTCATGTAATGTATAATATGAGATGAATGTAATGCAATGATTTCTTAAGATACTTAGAATAAAAAATCTATATTATTCCTCATAACTTAAGATGATGATAATGCAAGATGATATGATGTGGTATGATCTATATGATATGATATGTATTTATGATGATGATTTTGTGGATGTAGGACAAATGCATTAGCGATGTTTTAATTAATTGTCATGGTACCATGTTAGTATGGAAAGAAGATAGAAGAAAAAAATCCAACAAGTCATTAAATATTGATGATTTGCTTACCAAGAGTTGGGATTTTCAAAGGGCCAATTACTTTATGTTTAATAACACACATAGGTACGATGCATCAAGGTATAAAGAAACAGGATGGCATTGTACGTAGTGTGATGGACTTTGACTCAACAATCAGATAGGAGTATTCTTGTTCACACTTAGCATACAAAACCATATTCAAGATGTAGTTCAAATATTCTAAACATCTCAGACCAAAACATAGAAAAAAAATCCTTCCTATGTGGTCAACAAGACACCTAAAACACCCTCCCTACAAACCAAACAAAGTACACATGAATAAATTATTTTACAAGAGTATCCAACAAGCACAAAAAACAAAAAGATAATGATCGTTGCCCCATTCCTTTCTCTCTAAACCTATTTTGATTAGGCACCATCGAGAGGTCCTTGGAATGAGCACAATAAGATAAATCCAAAGAAAGGATAAAGTAAACAAACAAGCTAATGTTTTTCATACCACTAGCCAAGACTAAACTATAGTGTGATACCTGATGGTGATGTCCATCATGCATCCTAGGACATGTTGTGATCAGGGTTTTGATGAGATTGATTGGATGATAATCTATTGAGACTCTGAGTTGATCAACTTGCTTGCTTATTGACCTAGACTTGAGACTTTGACAATTTGGGTCTTCACTTTTGAAACTGCTTGACTTGCTTCCGACTGACTTACCAAAGGATGAAGATGGTGATTGATTTATTATGAATGGTGATTATTGCAAGTGAAAGCAAGATAAGATGGGTGTACCATTTTGGGTTTTTCAGATGTTTTTGATGTTTTGAAATGTTTTGAGGCTATTTTTTGGTATTTTTGAAAATTTTCAATGTTTTTGGTATTTTCGAGATTTAGACGAAGAGACTAACTTAAAGCCCTATCTTAGGGGTCTCGAGAGCTGATCAACATATTAGCTTTGCCTATGTTATACACATAGAGACCACATAGTTCGACTGATGACAAACTCAACTCAAATGAGATAAATGGGCAAATGGATTGCTAATGCGATGGACGCCTAAAGGACTGACCTAGGGTGTCTCGAGGGATGATCAAAGATCAACCTTGTCTATGTTCAAGCTCAGAGATGACGTACTTCAGACTGACGACTCTACTTTTTATTTTTTCAAACTTTCGACATGTTTTATATTTTGAATTATTTTTTTAGTGTTTTTGGATTTTTTGATGGATTTTATGAATGTTTTTGATTTTTTTCATGGATTTTAAGGAAGATCACAAGAATATACATGAATCTAATCTGATGTAGGTATAGGAACATGCCCCCAATGTAATGTGATAGACTAATGTTTTTGATTTTTTTCATGGATTTTAAGGAAGATCACAAGAATATACATGAATCTAATCTGATGTAGGTATAGGAACATGCCCCCAATGTAATGTGATAGACTACTTCAATACAGGTAGGACATACTGACCTTAGGAATAATCCAAGTATTACTATGGTGGAACATGATACGAGCATAAGATCAAGCTATGGTACGGATGTGAATGGATGATGGAAAGATAAATGGAATGTAATGGATAAGTGAGTGCGTAGAATAGGCCATAAAGATCCTAGTGGATGGAGAGTGCTTTATTTATGCTTGGCGCCTATTTTCCAGGTTTTCACCAAGGTACTTGTCCAAACCGCCACTGAAGTGGTTTTCACTAGAGGGCGATTTTTTTTCTCTTTACTATTTTCAATCCTCTTTCTAATTTTTTTTTTTGGATTTTTTTTTTGTCATCAAGACACCTATTTGCTAGGTTTTCATCAGGGTGACCATTTTTTCAAGAAATTTTCTATTTTTTTGGATTTTTGGTTCTATACCTTCCAAGATTTAAGGCATTAAACTTTTTGAGATGGGAGTTGTTCATGGAATCCTATAGAGGCTCCCCTTCAGGTGTTGACAACTGATATGCCCCTGATTTATAGCTCGTCGTGATGATGAAAGGTCCCATCCAGTTTGGATCAAATTTACCTTTGCTTTATGGGTTTGGCACATTCTTCTGGTTCTAAATCAACACAAGTTCGCCGACTTGGAAGGTCTACCTCATGATCTTCTTGTTATAACTCTGCTTGAGACAGTTTTGATACACCTGTAGATGATTTAGGGCATCCATACATCATTCATCCAGTAATTCCAACTCATTCAGTCGTGAGACCTTGTATTCTTCATCCGTGATGAGATTTTGTAGTGATGTTTTTAGGGATGGGAGATCGATCTCAATGGGAAAGATGGCTTATGATCTATAGACAAGGGAGAATGGGGTGGCACTAGTTGGTGTGTGGATACTGGTACGATAGGCCCATAAGGTAGGATTTAGCTGCAAATGCCAGTCATGACTAGCATCATTGACTGTCTTCTTAAGGATTTTCAATATGGTTTTATTGGTAAATTTTGCTTGGCCATTGCCTTGGGGATAGTATGGAGTGGAAAAGTGATGTTAGATATTGAATTTTTCACATAAATCATGGACATCTTGGATTTTGAAAGGTGTCCCATTATCTGAGATAATGGCTTTGGGGACACTATATCAAAAAATGAGGTAGTTCAAGATGAACCTGGATATCTACTTTCCCATTATGTAGGTCATGGGGATGGCTTCAACCCATTTTGTAAAGTACTCCATAGCGGTGATGATGAATTTGTGGCCATTGGATGAGGTGGGTGTAATTTTTTCAATGTGATCGAGCCCCCACTATGAAAAAGGGCCAAGGTGTAACAATAGGGTTGAACTCTTGAGCTGGTGCATGGATAAGCTCCCCATGTTGCTGACACTATAAACATTTTTTAACAAAGTCATGTGCGTCTCGCTCCATTGTGGGCTAGTAGTATCTAGTTCTCAGCAACTTCTTATCCAAGGTCATATCACTCGAGTGCGATCCACAAATTTCATTATGTACCTCAATTAATACAATCAGGGCTTCCTCAGTGTTCAGGCAACGCAACAGGGTTCCTTCAATGCTCCTACAATAAAGGGTTTCTCCTAGGATGACAAAGCGAGTTGACTTCTTGAAAAAGGATCGTTTAAGGTTTGGGGTTATATCAGTGGCCAAGGCTCCTATTCTTAAGTAGGTGTAAGCATCATGATACCAGGGATCACCGGGACCAATGAGTTCACACACAAATTCAAAATCCGGTACCTTGAATGCTGGTACGAGAAGCTGCTCTACTAGGAATTCTTGCTTTGTGGTGTTGTGCAAGATTTCCAAGAGTGATCCAATTATCACCATTGCATTGACTACTCTATTGTTTTCTCTAGGTAGCTATTCAAATGTGATATTAATTAATGACTCTTTGAGGTTCTCAACCAACTTCTTATATGGAGTCAGTTTGTCATCCTTTGTCTGATAATGATCATTTACCTTATTGATTACAAGATGAGAGTCCCCATATACCTTTAGAGTCATGATTTTCCATTGTACTACAATCCTCAAGCCTATAACGAAAACCTCATACTCTGCTATGTTATTCATGCATGGGAATGACAATTTGTAAGATCTGGGTATGCAATCTCCTTGGGGAGTTGTGAAGAAAATTCTTGCCCCTGATCTGCAATTACTTTTCCCTTGATAGCCTTGTGCTCCACATATTCAATGTCATGTTCTATCAGTATCATGACCCACTTGGTTTTCCATCTTGTGAGAGTAGCTTTAAAGAGTAGGTATTTAAGAGGATTTATCTTCGTAATCAGCTTGTTTTGGTGAGCCAACATATAGTGTCTAATTTATGTGTTGCAAATACAACTGCTAGAAAATATTTTTTGATAGGAGTATATTTTAGTTCATGTCCCACCATAGCTCTACTGATATAATATATTTCTCTCTCTCTCATCCATTTTCATCGTGTTGAGCTAATAGAGCACTGTGAGCTGCCATGGTTGTTGAAATGTATAGAATCAATGGTTTTCCTAGAGTAGGTGGCATTAACACTGGTGGTGTAAGTAGATATTCTTTGATTTTACTAAACTCTTGATCACACTTGTCGTCCCACTTGTATGTTACTCCCTTGTGGAGTAGATGAGAGTATGGGATCTATTTATTTGTTAGTTGTGCTATGAATCTGCAGATGGATTGGAGCTTGCCTTGTAGACCTCTCAGCTATTTTAGTGTCCTGGGTGATTCCATGTCGAGGATCACCTTGAATTTGGTGGGATCCACTTCTATTCCTCCCATTGATACTATATATCCCAAGAGTTTTCCTGATTGCACCCTAGAGACGCATTTCTTAGGGTTAAGTCTAACCTTGTATTTCTCCAATCTATCAAAGATGGCACTTAGAGCTGCTATGTGATCCTGTCTTTTCCTTGACTTGGCCAAATAGCATCATGTTCCAATAGTAGGTGCCCCATGGACATGTAAACATTGTCTTATGTTGGTCTTCCTTTGCTATCATAATTTGGTTGTACCTTGAGAAGCCATCCATCACTGATAACATCTCATGTCTGGCCATCATGTCTACTATCATATTGATGTTGGGTAGTGGAAAGTCATCCTTAGGACACACTTTGTTTAGGTCTCTAAAATTGGTGCAGATATAGATGCCCACATTTGGCTTTGAAACTGGCACAAGATTTGACACCCATTCTAGGTAATCAATTGGGCATATAAATTTGGAAGCCAGGAGATTCTATAATTCCACCTTGACTAGCAAGGCTATCTGAGGGTGCATCTTTCTCAACTTCTTTCTTACGGGCTTTGCCCCTGGGTAGACAGCTAAATGATGAACCATGACTTCCGGATCAAGACTTGGCATGTCGGCATACTTCCACACGAAGTTCACCTTTCTTTCTCTTAGGAATTCCGCTAAGAGTTCTTTTTCTTCTATGAGAAGTGATTCAACATAGAAAGTGATGTGTGGTAGCTCTTTCGTGCCCAGGTTGATAGGATTACACTGTTATGCTAGGACTATTGATTTCTCTTGATGAAGTGCAATGAGGAGGAGATTGAATCCTTCATCCTCCGGTGCCTCAGAGAGGTTTTCACCATTGGATGCATCTTTTATTTTTACTATTCTATGGTTAGAGAGTGCCACAGTGTGGTTTTCACTCAATGACCCTGAGCTTATTCTCATTCTTTTTCTTTTGTGATTGAAGGACTCAATCGTATCCTTGTAATATGCTTGTGTGTACAGTGTGATGTCAAATCCAAATTTATGATCTTCACATGGTATTGTATCCCTTAGTCCCATGGATTCTGAGAGTGCTTCATCATTTTTGAATGTGTCTAGAACCAGTGGTCCTCGTTGGTCGTAATCAATGAGTTGTGGGTAGACTAGGCTTATCTTGTGGGGTTGGTGTTCTGATTCAAAAGATGATGGGCTAATAATGATTAAGGAGGAGTCTTCAAATAGCATTGGAGGGCCTGTTATGGTTTCCTCTTCATCACTACTACTGCACCCGTCAGTTATATCAAAGGTAAAGTTGTCTAGGGGTACACTTGTGGATACTGGTAATCATAGGGAAGCTACCAATAACTGAGGGGGAGTCCTAACTATGTTAACTAGGGGACCTTGACCATGCATAGCTATACTTAGAGGGGTACATCCGAGGCCAAGATTCCTCTTACGCCTTTCAGGAATAATTCGTTCCAATCGGCCATCGTTGTTCTTTCCAGGACTTCCATTTCTATTATAGCCCATCCCAAGCATCATTTTTAGTCCTTTGCTTCTTTCATCCATAGGAAGGTTGGGTGTGGGCCTTTTGTCTTGGTATAGTGAGCTTGAAGTGTCTTCTTCATCCATAGTCTTCTGACATAGATCTCCCCAACATTGGAATCTAGAGGGGTCTTCTTTGAAAGTGTGGATAGGTGTTTCAACTGGTTGGGGTTTCCCATGTGACCTAGGAGATTGAGGTAACTCTCCTACAACAAAATATTTTTTCTTCATTATGTAATCTCCACACCCATTGTCTTGGATCATGAGCTTGATGTCGGATATGTCGGGGATGGAGGGTGTCTTTGTTGCATAAGTGGAGGCGAGGATAGATGGATCTACAAAGGGAGTGGAGGGTCCTTCATCATTTTTTGGTACTTGGGGAACTTTGTAGAACTTGGAAAAATGTAGAAATTGGCCTCCAGATTCTTGCAATAGGCGAAAGGTTTAAGATCACCTTGAATTGTAATCTCTTCATTTTGGCATGAGAATTTTACACATTGGTGAAATGTTGAGGTGACTGCCTTCATCCCATGGATCAATGAGCATCCCAGGAGGATATTGTAAGGTAAATCAAGGTTGAGGACCTGACAGGTGGTTTCCTTAGTAGCTGGCCCTACTTGGATTGGGAGTTTAATAGTGCCTTGAGACACTCTTTCCTAGTCATCATGTGCTCTGATGGTAATACCTTTATCTGTGTCAATGAAATCTTTAGAGATTCCTAGATTCTTTATGAATTTTAGTGAACAAATATTGAGGCCTACACCTCCATCCACCAAGACCCTTTTGACTTTTTTCTTGTGAACTAGGACCTCAAGGTGTAATGTATGATTGTGAGATGACTAGGCTGGGAAATCATGATCAGAGAAGGTGAGGAGATTTGGAGTGATGATATTACTAACCATAGCTTGAAACTGCTTTGTATCAAGGTTGGGATAGATTGTAGATGAATCTAATGCTTTCTCAATTATTTCCCTATGGGCAGCTAATATTTTTAGTAACTCCATGATGGAGATCTGAGCAGGAGTTCTCTTTAAATAGTTAAGGACATTGTAACCATTAGGAATGAGTTTCGAGGTGGAGGTCTTAGATGGTTGTTATGCCTTGACAATAGTGACCTTTCCATCACATGTGGTGACTCCACAATCAATGCTGGCCCCTTTGATATTGACAACAGTGACCCATTCATCTAGGGATGCAACAATATTATCATATATATGGTTTGCATTGGCATACTTGTGTTTCCCTTTATTGTTCCCTTGGTTATTTCCTTGGTTGTTTCCTTGATTATTTCCCTAATTGTGATTGGGCATTAGATTCATCTATATTTTGACATCTTGATTTCCAGTGGGTTACTCAACATTTATGATTTTATCCTCAATGATATCTTGGATGATGTTTTTCAATCTCATGCAATTTGCGGTCATATGCCCTTTGATTTTATGAAAATCGCAAAGAATATTTTCATTGTACCAAGGTGGTTTTGTCATGGTTTCTACATACTGCTCAGAAGTGGAGATTTTGATGAGGTTCTCTTTAACCAGCTTCTTCATTATAGATTCAATTGACTCCCCAAGGGTCGTGAAATTCCGCTTGGGAGGATACTTGTTTTGGGGAGGTGGTCCTCCTTGATTATGCAAGTTATTGATTTGATTGTTTGGAGGTGGTTGTTGTTGTGCTCCTGTATTGGTTTGCATATTGTTAGGGTTTTTAATTTGTGGTTTATGATGGGATTGAATATTTTTCTTGGGAGCACTGATGACAACCTTGGCATTGACCACTCCATCGTTTGTGACATTTTCGCTCCTTGACCATGTGCGATTTTTATCGTTATAACTGGTGGATGGGTTGTTATCCTATTGTGTAGGAAACATAGATGTTCCCCCTTGCGTAGTGAGGGCTCTTTCGATATTGAGCTCCTTTGGGATCAATTGATCATATGTTGTAATACATTACATTTTTAGATAGAACACCAAGTTTTCGTCCAGATTGGCTATGATAGTGCAAACTTGTTGCTCCTCTGGCATGGTCCACTTGCTCCGGTTGGCCTTGGATTTCCATCTTTGCAAGAAGGAGGTGAATAGCTATCCTTTCCCTTATTTGAGTGTTGATAGTTCCTCTAGACTAACATCTGTACCCATGTTGAATGCATAGTTCTTGAGGAATGCATCCACATTTTCCTAGAATGTTCTGATGCTTGTGGGTAGATGAGATAACCATTCCATGGTGGGACCAGTCAGGCTCTGAGGGAATAGCTACATTAGGTATGTGTCATCATATGAAACTTCCATGCAATGCACTTGAAACTCCCTGACGTGATTTTCAGGGTTTCCCATCCCATTATATTTGTTGAATTTAGGGATTTCAAATCCCTTGAAGAATGGTACGATTGTAAGAATCCTATCAAAAGGATAGGGGCACAAATTTCCTAATGTTTTGGTTGTTTTTCCTGACTGAAGGTCCAACACTTGTTGCGGCTATGAGAGAAGTTTGATTTATGTTGTTACATTGTTTTGCAGATTAGGAGGTGGGATGAATGTGTTTTGAGGCATTTGCGGTGTTTGATTGATGGGTGGGGTATTGGTGGGGATTTTCTACAAGCTTTGTTGTGTGTTTAAGTCCTACTGATATGCCTACATTTGTACCAACAAAGCTTGTTGTTGTTCCTATTGTTGTTTTTCCAACAAAGCTTGTTGTTGGTTTTGCTATTGTCTTTCCCACAAAGCTTGTTGTTGGTATAGTTGTTGTGCCAATAAAGCTTATTATTGGTCTAGATTTTGTTGTTCAAACAAATCTTGGTGTTGGTCTAACTATTTTTGTGCCAAAAAATATTTTTGTTTAGCTTGTTGTTGTGCCTGAAAATATTGCAGGGCTTGTTGGTATGCTTGTTGATGGATTGCTTGTAGTTGTGCATGGTACTATGCTTGCACCTATTGAGCTTGGTGCTAGGTTTGAGCTTGAGCATGTTCTTGTTGGGTTGCTTGTGCCACTTTTTGGGCTTGTGTGGCTTGTGTAGCTTGAGTGGCTTGTTGGGTAGCTAATTGCACTTGCGCTTGCTAAGCAGCCAGCTATGGAACTTGTTGGTTTTGTTGAAGTACCCTTTGGTGGGTGTATTTTTGAAATTTATGAATCATGGTGATGAATGAGTTCGTCATGTTATCTTTTGGTGGAATTGTAGGTGGATTGGGAATGGTGTTGACCATTGTGATGAGCAGAAGTGTCATGTTGGTGATCAGGGTCTGGGTTGTGGATGGTGTGATCAAGATGCTTGTTCCTTGGGAAACCATGCTTTGAGAGATTTGGGGAATGGTGGATCTGCTTACCATTGTAGTTGCTTGAGTGATTGCCATATGTTGTTGCGATACTGATGGCAAAGTGAGGGGGTTTGATGTGATGCTTAGATTGCTTTGGTTTGGTAGATTGATGGCGGGTAGGGGGGGAAGGCCCAACCCAAAAGTTGATATGGATATCAAAGGTAATGGAGGGAATGGTGGTGTGTTCCCTTGGAAAAGTGATAAATAGGAAGGATCAATGACTCCCCTTGTCCTGAATAACCCACCCTCTCCTTGCGAAATCATGGAGAGAGAACTTTGTATATTCAGTAGATAGATTGGTGTTGCATGAAATGAGGATGAGTCTGCATGATTATGGAAAGTAAGTGGAACATACAGGTGTAATGTATTTACTGAGATGGAGTTATCTGGTGTGGTGTTGATATTTGTTTCTTTGTTATTTACAAGGCGATGCTTTTGGATTTCGCGAAGCATGGCGCTTCCCTTGTTAACAATTGGCAGGGTTCAAGCGATTGTTGATATGATTTGGGGAATATCCTGAGTGATGTTTGGGAGTGATATTGGGGATATGCTCACAAGATGCCTTTCCATATTGGTACTCATGTGAAAGTTAGAAGGGAGTTTGGCCCTTCTTTTGTTAATGCACGTATATATAGAGAGGGATTAAGTTTCAACATGGCATTGATGATTCTATGATTCTCAGGACTCTGAACCATTTCAGATATTTCCTCTTGTGTCATTCCCAAGTCATTGTCAGTGATGTCCTCTACATGACCCTCCTCTTGAGTTTTTTGCGATGGCAGAGAGGAGTTTTTTGGAGGATTGCTTGATCTCATAGGGTTTATTTTGAGAGTCATTTGACTTAGGTCACTTGAATTTGATGTTTCCTTTGTGATTTCCATGTTCCTCTTGTGTTGTGATCTTGTTTGAACCATAAAATAGAGATCATTTGATCTTAATCCTAGGCACAAAAGGAGAAGAACTAGGAAAGTCTAAGGATCAAAAGTGATGATGGGGATGAGATAAATGGAAGATGGATGAAGTGGATGAATGAAACTCTTTGAAGAACCTTGGGGGAGATGCTAAAAATTTAGGGATTGAATTGATTTGATTTTGATTTAAGGATAGTTTGACTAAGTGTGTTAAGCGAAACAAGATGATAATGAACTTGTAAACCCGAGGAATTTTTGTTATCCTAGAGAAAACTCGTATAAGAGAATGATTTGACTAAGTGTGTTAAGTCAAACAAAGTGATTTTGAACTTGTAAACCTTAGGAAGTTGTGTTATCCTGGAGGTAAATTTTCTCAAGAGGATTGATAATTTGACTAAATGTATTAAGTCAAACAAGGTGATGTTGATTTTTCCTATAAGTTTAGCATGAATGATGTTTTCAAAGTTTTCAAGAGTTTGTTGGTGAAATGGGATTTGATTTTGATGGTTGAGAGATGGGTGAGAGTGATTCATTTTGATCCTATACTTGACCTAGGTAAAACTCCTTCTTACAGGACCTCAGGTTTGAAGAATATGCCATACTTCCTAAGTGAGAAAAGAAAACCTTTAAAAAAGATTCAGATGTTGTTGACAATAAAACTCATACGAGTTATGGTTTTTTTTTTAAGCTTTCTTGTAGAAGTTGTAAACCAATCTTTTTCTAACTTCAAGAAGCCTTTCAAGATGCTCCACATGAGCTTTTGGTCTAATATTTTTGAACCTTGGTTTTGGATTTTGATTTTATGGGAAATCATTTGAGAGAACACATGTGTGAGGTCCAATTTTCCTTATCTTGTTTAATGAGTTCCTTTTTATCAAAAACAATTTCTTGATTATGATTTCAAACTAAATGTATATGCCCCAATTCCTTTTCATTCCATAAGGTCCATTATGTGAAAATCAAGGTTTCAAGAACATAGTTTCCTAGGTTGACTTTAGTATGAGAAAATTATGATGTAAATCCAAATGCTTAGAAACCTTTAAGGATAGAATCCCTAGGGAAAGCAACAAAACTTAGATTTGGTCAAAGGTATTTGACCCTCTAAAGGGTTTGAAATTTTGAGGATTTTGTGAATGTTTTTTTTTCAATTGTTTTAAAACCCAAACAAAGTGTTTTTGATTCCAATCACATGCACCATCCTAGGCTAAAAAGATAATATTTGTTCGAATTCCCACTTGGATAAATCCAGCTGTGCATATTCAGTGTGGATGACTAGATGCTTGACCACACTAGCTCCCCTCCATGACACACACTTCTCAGGTCAGCCAAGCATTAGTACCCATTAATCTCCCATGGAATACTTTTCATCTCTACAATAGAACCGCATGTATAGATGGGGTGGCTTCAAAGGACATGACCTTTTGCACCACCAAATAGAAAAGGATTTTTGGCTTCTAAACAAAATTTTGTAGTAAGGGCATCAAGTTTAGGGGGTGCAATGATAAAATAATTATGAGAGATATCCTAACCCTTAGAACAAGGGCTTTATGCATCACACAGATACTAGGGGAGAGTTATCATGCACCACTTCCCATTGTCCATGGATTTCATTATGATTAAAAATTTATATAGCGGTTTGGAAGAGCTTGGCTTTAGCTCATTACTGCTTGAGTCATTCCCTTGGGGTGAGTACTTTTTACCACCAAGGCAGGCCCTCTAAGATAAAAAAAAGGCAAGCAAACATATTCGTAGTTCGATCAACCTTTGTTTAGAAACAAAGGGAGAGCACACACAATAGGTTTACTCACACTCACAAGATGTTTTGTTCAATTTTAATACCAAAATGAAATGTGAAGGTAATTACTTTACCCAACTTAAGATCACCGTGAGGCGCGAGAGAAGCTCATACATCCTTTCGATAGTATTACTTTGAGTAAGTAATTAGAAAAAAAAATAACACTTGTTAATTTTAAGTCCACAAAGCAAGAGTGAATTATTTAGCACCAAATCAAATGTGGGATTTTCCTTATTCAATTGTTAATCCTTAAACCATATCTATTAATTTTTTCTAAAGTTATTTTTAATCCCTTTGTTTGCAAAATTTGAAAGAAATTTATATTGTTCTTTTTAGAGCCCAAAAGAAATATAATATTCCCTAAAGCATGAAAGATAACAAATTCTTTAAGATAGATTGATGATTCTCTAAGAGTGTTAAACAACACTAAAGTGTTTAAAAACACTTGGTATAAGGTGAGAATGATGTCATAATGTAACCTTCCTCTTCTTCTTCCTCCTTCCCCTAACCTGCAAAGTGATTAAAACTAGAAGATACAGAGACAACAAATAGGTTAGAAGCTCAAAAAGCTGAAAACAAAAAGGCACATGTCAAAAAAAAAAATTGAACTTTTTACTATCACCTAGGTGCGCAATTAGCAAATGCGGTGGAGTTTAGAAACTCTAGCGGTGCAATATAGTCTCACTGATGACTAAGAGAAGCGCTCTACAACAGGATAGAGAGCATGATTGCGGTGCTATTTATCCCAGGTGCAGTTTGGAATTTAGAAACTAGCGGCTGAGTTTGAAAATTTGAATTTTTGAGCAGGAGGACTTCGGTGGTAAATTTTGGAGTTTAGGAGCAGTTCAATATAGCAGCACAGTTTGGCGCCACTGGACTCTGAGCAGTGCATTTTCCCGTGAGCTGCAAAAAAGCACATAATTTCTTAAAAAACGTGATTGAATCTTGAGATTTTCCCTTCTTCTAGCACCAAAATGTGAACCCCAATCCTAGACCTACACAAAAATGGCAAACAAGCACAATATTATATCAATATGCAAGTTATAATAAGAATTCCCCATGAAATCCATCCACAAATATTCAAAGTAGGAAATGAATGAAGAACAATACAAACAACTAAGTTAAATCCTAATTTAAACAATGCAAACACTTGATCCCATGGGGGAATTGGTGCCAATTATGTGTAGAAATTGGCCATTTCCCAACTCCTTTGTAAGCTTGATGATGGTTGATCCACTTGATGGTGAAGAACAATGTGACTCCTTGCTAAAATCTGCAATAACCTATCTATGGTGATGGAAACTGCTCAAGAAGATGAATAAAATTGCTCTCAATTGAAGATAATAACTTTTCTCTCAAATTGTGGATGATGAATGAGAGGAAGAGTCTCTCATTTATATATTTCAAATTGGAATAATGAGCAATATTTGTGCAATGTAGGATAATTCAACATCCAATGGCCAAGTGCCACTTGTCAAGATGTGAATGGTTGAAGGTTGGGCATATTTTGATGAAAGTGCCAATAAATGTTATTAGGTGGAATTTGAATTTAGTGAAATGACTTGTTGGAGAGGGAAGAAAATGGAGTTAGGTCACTTGGCTCAAGACAAAAGGACTTGTAAGGTGAAATAAATGCCTTGTTGGAAGGACTAAGTCCACTTGGATTTGAATTCAAATTTGAGGGAATATTCTCCTTTTATGCCATGTTGAGAGAAAATAGAGATTTAATAAATGAATTAAATCTATTTTCATTTGCAAGTGGTAAAATCTAGAGGATGGGACATGATTTAAGATTAAATTAATCAAAGATTAATTAATGTAATGAGGAATTAAGAGATGTGACAATTTAGACTTAAAATTATGAATTGATTTAAAAAAAATTGAGAGGAGGGGTTTAATTAAATAAATGTTTTGATTTATTTAACTAAAGGGGATAATGTTGGATTAAATCAAATAAGGTTTCAATTTATTCAATTTAATAAGAGGACTTTAGATTTTTAATTTAAATAAAATCAATTATTTAATTAAAGAGAGATATGAGGGTTAATTAAATTAGATTGATTAATTTAATCAACAGGGAAGAATGACTTAATTAGATAAATAATAATTTATTTAATTAATGGATGAAGAGTGATGATAAGATGAGAGTATGATTTAGGACGAAACAATGTTAGTAATCGGGATCAAGTGTGTTGGTCAATTTTCCATGCCTACACTTGTGTTTATGTGTTTGATGTTGAATGGCAATTTGATTGATTAAATAATCTTTGTAAGACTACTGAATGAATGTCTCCATGATTTAACATTTTTTATGTGATCTAATTAAAACTTATTCTAGTTTCTCCTAGATGCAACATTGTGATTAACTACATTATGCTAAATTAAATGTACCTATGATCTAATTAAAGAACATTAAATGCATATAAGGATCTAATATAACACAACATACAAGATTAAGTTGAATAGCATGAAACCTAAAGTAATCGTTTAAAAATGAATTAAATAATCACTTTAGTATTCAAGACACATAAATAATTGTTTCTAAAGAATGAAGCAATGTGAGAGCACATAGACTACCATCTAGTAACTCTAACACCACTACTTTATCATTCACACTATTCAAGTAGATTAGACATAATACCAGCGCAAATGTGTGGAATTAATAGGTTCTTTGAGTGGTGTACCATCCATTTTTGTTAATGTATAAGCCCCAAATCCATAATTTTCATTGATTATGGAAGGGCCTAACCAATTAGGGCTGAATTTTCCTTTATCAGCCGAGTCAGAATTTATGTTACATTGATTTTTGAATAATACCAAATTACCTTTGTTGAATACTCGAGGGATGAAATTTTCATTGTAGATATGTTTCCTTCTTTTAGAGTAAGCCTGACAATGCTCAAGAGTGTTGATGTCTTGTTCGTCGAGCATTTCAAGCTGATGCAATCATTGTTCTTTGTAATTGTTGTCATCAATAAGTCCTTGAAGAGCGATTCTTAATGTAGGAATCTCTAACTCCAAGGGCATTATTGACTCAGTACCATAGATGAGATTATAAGGTGTAGTCCCTATGGATAATCTAATACTCGTGTGATAGGCCCATAGCACATATGTTAATTGTGTGTGTCAATCCTTATTATGTTTGCTTATATAGTTTTTTTAAAGATTTGTTCAAGGGTTTTATTAGTTGATCCATCTTGACCATTAGATTGCAGATAGTAGGGTGTTGAAAAGCAATGTATGCTAAATGTTTCCAAGAACTTTTTCACTTCATTATTCTTAAATGGTGTACCATTATTAGAAACTAACACGAAAGGAAGTCCAAAGTGAGAAATAATGTGTTTTAGTATGAAATGACATATCACATCAGCTATTGTTGATCGAAGGGGAATCACTTCTACCCACTTCGTAAAGTAATCTGTTGTGGTAATTATAAATGTACATCCAACAAAGGAAGGTGCTGATATTTTTCTAATGATGTCCAACCCCCAAGTCTCAAAGGGGCCAAATTAGAACTTGAGCTTGAAATTCATAATCAAGAGCATGAATCAAATTTCTATGCTCTTGACATATGTGGCACACTTTTACGTATTCAAAGCAATATTGTTTCATATGTCTCCAATAGTATCCAATTTGGATAATTTTTTGAACTAATGTTTTTTCTCCAAAGTGACCACCACAGGAACCTACATGAGCTTTCTCAAGTGTTGTGGGTATTTCAGATTTTTTAAGGCATCTAAGTAAGATACCAATAAATGATCTTTGATACAACACATTGGTGAGAATTATATACTTAGAAGTGAGTTTTGTAGGTGAGCTTGGACGCTCTTTGTTGTTGGCTTGGGAAAGGTACTATCTTTCAAATAGTTAAATATTGTATCATACCATTCACTCAAATCTTCCCTAGTTGTTGCTAATAATTCTTCTAATTTATCCTCTATTGATTGTTTCATAACTGTATGCACAATGAAGGTGAAGTCTTTTGAAGTATCTTGATGGCATATAAGGGAAGTTGAACTTGTCATTGCATTTGCTTGCCAATTATCTTTTCGAGGGATGTTGTCAATGGTAAATGATTCAAACTTCTCTAACAAATTCATTGTGAGATCCTTGTATTTAGATAATTTGTCATGCTTTGCTTAATATGTTCCATTTATTTCTTTAATGAATAATTGTGAATCACCAAATATTTTAATTTCTCTTACACCCATGATTAAAGCAACATGCAACTCGACAAGCAATGCTTCATACTCAGTAGTGTTGTTTGTACATAGGGAGTTTATGAAAAGGGAATAGGTTCTCCCATGGGTGGTATTATTATAAACCCTGCACTAGAACAAGTTCTACACTTAGATCCATCAAAATATAATTCCCATGTATTAGCTTCAATTTTTAATACATTATTGTCATGGAAAGAGTCATTGCTAGGTGATTCTAAAGGAGCGGGAGCATCAACTAGTTGGTTGGTCAAGGCTTCACCCTTAATTTATTTTTTCAAAAAAAATTTAAGGTCAAACTCAGTTAACAACATCACTCATTTAGCTAAGCGTCTTGATAAGTCTATTTTTGTGAAGAGATATCTTAAAGGGTCAATTTTTTTTATCACTTATATTTCAGCATTCAATAAGTAATGTCACAACTTACTAGTAGCGAATACAAGAGCCAAACATTGTTTCTCTATCATTGTGTATCACTTCTCACAATCAATCAAGGTTCAACTAATGTAATAAACAAGATGTTCTTTACCATTTTCATCTTTTTGAGCTAACAATGTTGCAAGAGCATGAGTTGATGCTGCGATATATAAGATGAATGGTTTCTTTTGCATGGAAGGTTGTAAAATAGGTGGAGTGACAAGATATTCTTTCAAACTCTCAAATACCTATTTACAATCCTTGTTCCAATTAAAATACAGATCTTTCTTGAGAAGATATATAAATGGTAAAGTTTGATCCACTAAAGACACTACAAAATGACATATAGCTTGAATTCTTCCTTGTAAGGTGCATAATTGAGATATGTTTCTACGAGGTGGAATTTTAAATATAAAATCAAGTTTCTTTGTGTCCACCTCAATGCCTCTATGAGATATGATAAACCCTAGAAGTTTTCCACTATCTACACCAAAGACACACTTTTTTAGACTTAATCTCATGTTGTATTTTTGCATTCGCTCAAGTATTTTTTGAAGGAAATTTGCATTACCTTGTCTTGTTAAATATTTGGCTAGAATATCATCAACGTAATCTTCCAAAATCTTATGTATGTAATCATGAAGTATCAATGTCATTGCTCGTTGATATTTTGCACCCACATTCTTCAACCCAAAAGGCATTATTACCCAAAAAAATATTCTCCAAGCTGTTGTAAATGATGTCTTATATTGGTCTTGAGGATTGGTAAATATTTGGTTGTATCCAAAAAATCCATCCATGAATGACAACAAAGAATGTCCCATAGTCGATTCTACGATCATGTCAATACTAGGAAGGGGAAAGTCATATTTTAAAGACACTTTATTCAAATCAAGAAAGTCTGTACACATCCTACTACAATTGTAAGATTTTGTGATTGCAACAATGTTTGAGATCCAAGGAGACAAATCTATAGGCCCTACAAAGCCAGCTTCAAGTAGCTTTCCAATCTCAAATTTAACCAATAAGGCTATCTTAGGGTTCACTTTTTGAATCTTTTATCTAACGGACTTCGCATTTTCAGAGAGGACTATATTGTGTGTTACAATCTTAGGGTCAATTCTCAACATATTTCAATAAGTCCTAGTGAAAAGTTTGGGAAAGTCATTAAGTAAAGTTGCATGATATTCTTGTTCATCATCATCAAGGAACTTCCTTATCTTTATTATCTTGTATTCATTGTTAATATCCATCTATATGTCCATTGTATCTCCTAAAGGGTGATCCCACAATAATGGTTTACAATTTTTGGCCAAACTGGACACTGAAATATTTTTTTCTAACTAAATCTTCACTTTCGAGCACCTATAGCGGCTAAACCATGAGGAATTTGAAGATGATGCAAATTAGTGATTTTTGACATTTTATCTATAGATTCAAAATATGTTTTTTTCAAAAAAATTGGAATCTGATTGCCCCTTCTTTTTCCATCTCCTTCGAAAACTAGTTTTTTTCAGCAAAAAACATTTTTAAGGAGTGACGCTCACCGTATTAAACATAAAAAAATTTCCATGAAGGATAAAATTCTAATTCTTTCGAATTTAGATTTTTAACTCTGATATATAGTGCTTTCAATTGGTCTCATAGTTTTTTATTGAATATTTTTTCCTTAATCAAGTTTTGAAGTCAAACCAATTACAATTTAGACATAGGCAGACCGTATACAACGTAACTTTTTCTATATGTATCGAAATTCAAATTTTTTTTGTTGGATCAAGGACTTCAATAGCTGGTACACTCATATTTTAATTTATTTATTTTCATAATCTGCTATTTTTCCACATGTGCAGAACAAAGAGCTTGATTTTCAGTGAAAAACCTATGTTTCATAAAACTAAAAAAAAAAATACATAATAAAACCAAAACATATTAAAATTATAGTCATTGGATAGCTCACTCTGAGGACTACCTAATTCTAGTTGGGGTTGTAATGTCCCTGCCATTTTCATCTTCAACCCGAGCTCCGAAGTGCAATTTTTTAAAAAAAATTTGTGATAGAGAGTAGGAATCAGGGAAAAGGGGGGTTCGCTCAAACCAAGGGGGTTTGAGCGAACCCCCAAGGGTTCGAGCGAACCCCCTTTCAAAAATGGGTTTTCATTTCTATTTTTGGCGGGATGCATTAAATGGGTTCGCTCAAACCTAGGTTCGAGGGAAGTTCGTTCGAACCCCAACAATGAATTTTTTTGGCATGGGGTCTTTTTTTTCAATTTTTCATTCCTCATTCGAATTGTAAACCACTTTTGTGAGTTTACCCTAAAGGAAGCACATTTTGTTTCAAAAATTCAGGTTTGTACTCTTCTTGGTTCATGTCATCTTCACTAATTTCTTCTTGTTTTTGTTTGGTTTTAATCATAGCACATGTAAGTGGTTTCTTTTTAGGAGTGAATGGTTTATCATAAACTCCTAGAATTTCTTTCAAGGCTTCATCATTTTTGAAAAACTCCAATGGTTCTTCACAAGTTGTATCAATCAATTTTGGATGCTTCAAGGTAAGAGTTCTTTTAGGAGTATACATGATGGCATTGAAGTTTAGTGAGGGTCTTTTCATTGCTTGCATGATCTTAGAAGGGTGATATCCTAAACCACCTTTTGTCTCTTGTGTATTAGGTTCTACAAGAACACAAATGTTGTGTTCTTTCCTTCCACATCATTTTCCACTATAACCCAAGGGTACGTGCATGATCATCATAGAAAAAATAGGCCCTTAAGTGGCGATGAAATTCAGAAAAATCAGAGTTAGGCAACTTGATGTAAAAATTTGAATAAGTTATCTATATTATTTCAAAAATATGTAAGAATATAATCTATAGCAAATTGAATGTAGTTTCTAAACTACTAGATTTTTTTTTTTAAATAAATCTATTTGGTGAAAATTTTAAATTTCAATGCAATAGTACTTAAATTTCAAGGAAAAAATAAGAAGTAGGTGTCTATCTGACCACCCTAACCACAATAAAATGATAATATTTTTTTATGATATTTTAAATATAAGTAGAGGACTCATGTTTCGATGTGATGCATATTTTTTTGTAATTTTTTTCCAAGTAAATAATTAATTATGAGTTTTTTATTACAACTTTTAAAAAATATAAAAACTCATATGTCTGACCACCTTAACTTGGTAAAAACTTCATGAAATTCATTTTTTTTAAAATCCTATAGTATGTGAAGCATAAAATGTGATTCACTTTTCAGATTAAAAAACTATGATACCGTTTAAAGCTATAGATTTTTTTCAATCAACCTATCAATTAGGACTTTAGTCTTAATTCAAATAGAAAATGAAAAATAATTATTTATTAAATTCAAAGTAAAGCATAATTTATATTGGTGGAAAGCTGAGAATATCCTTTAAAAACCTTTTCATTTCATCAATTTAGCGTGTAAAAAAGTCATCAGCCACATGACTGAAGTCTAGAAAATTAAGGTAAGCTATTAAACACGTTTTTTGTGTTGACTTCTTAGGATTGGCATGTCCTAGCCAAATTCTAAAGCAACCCCAAGGCTAATCCCTAGGTAGTAGGGTTTGTGTCAGACATATAGGATATCCAATCCAAATCAGAGATCTGATTTGAATTGTATATCTGATTTATTTTATATATAATTTTTAAAAATGTAATATAGTTTTTAATATATGATTTTAAAAATGAAATAAATAGTTTATAGTTTATTTTAATATATCTAGTTGAGAATATATAATATAGTTTATAATTTAATATATAATATATAATTTATGATAATCTCTTATGGAATTATGTATAATATATAATACATTATATTATTATGTATAATATTTAAATATTTTAGTTAATGTATAAATATATATATATATTAAGTTAATATATAAAATATTATATAACTAATTAATATTACTAATGTATAAAATATTTAAATATTATCTCTCTCTCTCTCTTCCCCCTCCTAATTCTCTCTCTCTCCTTCTTCCCCTCTTCCCCTCTCCCTCCCACCTCATTCTTCTCTCTCTTTCTCTCTCTCTCTCTCTCTCTCTCTCTCTCTCTCTCTCTTTGTTTCTCTCTGTCTCTCTTTGTCATCCACCCTCCACCTCCTAATTACTCTTGGGTCTATGTGTGCAAAAATCAGATATCCAATTTGAATCAAATATCCGATTTTTAGCACCAAAATATTACCATTACAATACATTTTAAAATGTTTTTCAAATCAGATATCAGATTTTATCTGATATCGGATTTTATCCAATATTGGATTTGTGGGCCATAGAATAACCTTAAGTGGGATGCTTTGGGCATCCCAACAGACCCTACATTCTATTTGCAAGCTTTGCAGGTGACAAAAAGTAAGAGAAATCTTACAAAAGAACAAATTGAAGCATATAGACAAAGAGATAGAGAAAGTCATAGGAAGAGAAGAGAATGTATGTCAAATATTGGTGAACCTAAGCCATTTGGTCTTTCAAGTGAAGAGGAAATTCAATATGTTCAAGGTGAAAATGTTGAACATGATATTGAAATTGGGAATCCTAATGTTGAAATTGATATTGAAAATGTTCAAGGGGAAAATGTTGGAATTGAAGATGTTGACTGTGATATTGAAATTGGGAATGAAATTATTGAAATTGATATTGAAAATGTTCAAGCTAAAAATGTTGGAATTGAAGATTTTGAACATAATATTGACCAATTGTAAATTATGTTTCACCAAATTACATGAGAAATGAAGAAAGACATATTCCAAATTCAAGACCTTTAAGAACCCCTAAATGGTTACTTGAAATTGATGAGAACATTATAAATAATTTTGAAGGAAAGAGGTGAACACGAACCATTTGGTTGTGGGTTACATAACTTTTCAACCAATATTTTAGTGATAAGACAATGACCGAGTAATGCCAAATTTTTGTACAATTGGTAAAGATACAAAAGATGAGACCTTTGCTAGCCAAATTGAAGATTCGTGTGAACAAGAAGACCAAAAAAATTCTATTATTGTCTGTAGGATGCCAAAATCTTACACATGGATTGCATAGATTTAGCCATCCTCATAGAATAATATAAATCATTGACTCCAAACAAAATGATAAAACTAAGACAAACATGCAATAGAGAAAATTAAATACAACCTATTCTATGGTGGATTGGTGCCCTCCATGAAGATGTGAGAGAGCCCTTTCCCAATCCCTTTCTAAGCCAAATGAAATAGACAATGAGTTGCTACAAGCTCAAGTTGCCTATAGTCTAGATGCATTCAAAATGTAAATGTAGAAATGAGAGAAAATGCCTTGCATTTATAGGAGAAGTTGAGAGAAGAGAGGCCAAAATTGAGAGATGTGGGACTAAATCCCATCCAATAGGATAGAGACACTTGTCATAATGGGATTGGCGAAAGCTTGTGCAAGTTTTGGCCAATGTGCCCATTCAAATTTGAAAAAATGTCAATAAATGCATGTTGTTGAGGGTTTTGGGGGGAATTATCTTTGTCCAAAAAAGTCAAAGATGAGAGTTATTGAGGGAAAATAAGTCTTTTTAATAAATCAAATAAATTGATTTATTAGTGCAAGTGGGTGGGTTAGTTAGGAGTTTAGATTTGACTCTAGTTGAGTCAAAAGCTAGAGAATGGTAATTATGATTAGAAGTTAATTAATTTAGATTAATTAACTTAGGGGATTTTTAGGGATTTGATATTTGATTTTAAATTAGTTTGATTTATTAAATCAAATAAGAAGAACTTTAGGAACTTAATTAAATAATTTGATCTATTTAATTAAGCCTGATGAACCTTATGATTTAATCAATAAATTGCTTTAATTGATTAATGGCAGAATTGGATGCATGATGTTAGTTTTGCATGTCTACATTTTTCCCCTCTTTGAAGCAATGTACTCATTGCATTGGTTCAAAAAATGATGCCGCTGACATCGAAAATAAAGAATTTTTGATTTATTAGATGCCCCAACGAAAAGAAGTATGTTAGTACATTGTCAAAAATATTTTTAATGCTCTCAAGTCTATTGGAAAAAGTAACAAGGAAAAAGATAAGAGAGTTTCTTAGAGAGTCATTACAACCACCCTAGTAAGACATCAATTGAAAAAGGCCCACTTTATGAGGAAAATTTGTATTTATTTTGACATAAATCATAAAAATTTGGATAGAGGACTTGCAAGAAGAGAAATTATAGATGATCCTCTTCAAAATGATACATGGGCTTTTGTCAGGAGGCTTCCAAGTGTTGATAAAAAGATAACCGATAATGTAAAGCAGGTAATTCAGCAATTTTGGCATATTAACTCTAGAGTATCACCCAATGCAAAGGATGTTTTAAAGTTAAGAATTGGCAATCGAGACCGTACACCTCATCCTAAATATTTCTTAGAATCAAGCCAAACAATGTTGTTCAAAAAATTGATTGAAACACATCCAAATATGGAAATCTCACAAAGGACTTTTGAAGGTTTGAAGCCATTTTATTGTGTGCCTCTTAAAATTTGTAATACTTGTTGTTGCAAATAACATGTGGAGTTTCTAATGTACCATGAACTATTATGCTATATCCATTTTACTTTGCATACTAATGAAATGTTGCGGGAGTGTGGTGCAATGCATCTTCTGAAATCATCAAGGGACTTGCTAGATCTATTTTTATGTTCTAGAGATGTTGGTTGCCTTTTCTATATAAATGATTGTTTAAATGCGAAGTGCTCACAATGTGGTGTCTTGTCAAAGTTTTTTCAATATTTTCATGAGGGTTCCAAACATGAATTTTGAAATAAGATTGTTGAGAAAAAGAGATATGAGATAGTCAAATATACTTTGCAAAGTGGAGATGAAGGTTCTAGATACAAGTTGGTTACAAAAGAATGTAGTGTTGCTGATTTTATTTCAGATTTTAAGGACAATATTTTATTCAAGTATGCAAGGCATAGCCATAGGTCTCAATGGTTTGATCAATAATTCAGGATGTGTAAGGAATCTTTTCTGATTGTCACTATTATATCAGTGGTTTATTTTGCAGAAAACTACACATTGCAACAACAAAATGAGATACAATCTTAGTATTACAATTCCATTCAAATTGTTATTTTTGTCCACATAACATATAGACATGCACCTACAAGAGGATTGAAATATAATCAGAGAGTATCATTTTTATATGAGTGATGATAGATCTCACTCGTCTGAGTATGTCCAACATTGTTTCAAGAATTTTATTGAGTTCTTGTAGGAGCATGATATAATAGTGGGCCAAAATCTCATTTGGTCAAATAACTGCACATGTCAATTCAAGAATGCTCATATGTTCTATTGGTTGAGTAGAATGCATGTAGAGAGGGGTGTACCTCATATTTGGAGTTTTTTTGAAGCGAGGCATGGGAAAGGGGAGCATGATGGAGCAGGTGCATGTGTAAAGAGAGCTCTAGTTAAGGAGCAATTGAAGATTTTAGGAGAAAAATTTAGTGATGCATGTTCTATTGCTGATTGGTGTAGTTCAGCACTGTCACAGGGAGGGACAATTGATTCAATAGTGTGCAGATTATTTTGGTCAGTTGAGGAGGTTACAATGGGAGGAAGATTGGATTGTCATACAATCAAAGATTCTTCAAAGATGCATTCATTTTGAAGCTCAAATGCAAGCACATGGACCATTTGGACACAAGATTTGGATTTTTTTTGTTAGAGTTGTATTCAGTGCGAGTAGGATCAATGTGAGTCAAGTGAGTGGGTGGATACATGGGTTCCATAGTATCTAACTCATTTATCTCAAACAATATCCATGACAAATGACACAATGGAAAGTTTAGTTGATTATGATCGTCTTTCAGATCTACTACAACCAAGACATGTTTTTGCAGTTGTTGTACAATAGGGGAATGAAGAGATTAGACTATTGGTTGGCTCGATGTATGCAGGTATTTAAGCATAAGCTAACACAACCGATGGAATATGATGATGGGTTCATGTATCCTACAGGTTGAGTTGTGGTTGTAGGAACTTGGTTGTGAACATACATGATTAGAAAGAATGGCATACCTGCATTTGAAGACTACAAGAAATACAAAACCATTGTCATGTATTCGCACCTTGTTATAACAACAAATATTAAGTTGTTGAAGCATCATGCCAAACCAAAGACAAAACAACTATGAACACTCAGTAATGTTGATCATGATATTGGATACTCTTAAGCAAAGAGACAACCCTTCATGCACACTTGAATGACATATTCAAGAATAGAAGGTACAATGCTTAGGTTCATTATGCTTAAGTTCATTAGTGTTCTTTATTTAATACTTGCAAAAAGTAATTGGTTGGTTGATGGGACAGTTAGGATACAATTGAAGAAGCTGAAATTAAGGTAATGCTCTAATATAACTGTTGAAGAAGCTACAATTAAGGTAATGCTCTGATATGGATACAATATTTTCAAAGCTTTTAGTTTCATATGCATCTTTTTTCACTTTTTCTATCCATAATCCAAACAAAGAATTCTCTTCAATATGTTTTCATTTAGTCTTATTACTAACACATTTTGCTACTATGGTAAACTGTATTTTCAATATCCAGAGTGAAGAGAGGAGGACTAGCGAGCGTGTTTGAAAGACAAGAGAAGCAACAGTCACTCCATCCAACCAAATTTTAGAGGCAACACAGGATCTATTTCCTTCCCCTAGAGGGAAATATTTTTTGTCCATATGGCTCCTTTTGTACTAAGCCTGTATGTCTTTTTTGGATATATTGTATATACTTTTATCAACATTTATCATTGTATAGCCTTACGGATTTTTGATTAAAAAAAATCTTATTTTGTTGTTGTCATTCTTGAATCTCCCTTATGATGCGTATTGTGTAAATTGTATGCTTGAATGTTGTAGGCATGGATTTTTGGTGCAAGGGCACCATGAAAGTTTGAATTTGCAAGTTTTGGAAACATTAGGTATGTTAGTGTTTGAGTCTTTTTTGAGGTCTAATAAGGTCATATAGACCAATTTGTGATGTAATAAGTCATATTAGTGTGGTTTGGGGTCATTTGAGTTAATATTGCAAAAACTACAAAATGATGTAAAAAATGGTCAAACAAAAGTTGCAAAATTACAAAATTTGTAAAGTTGGAGAAGGCCAACGGTCAAGTAGGTTAGGAGTCAGTTTTGAATGGTTGAGGTTGGTGGGAAATTGCTTAAATATCATTGTAAACTTTGATGCAAGGTTGGTGTTGATGAATTTGTGAAAGAAACTCAAATAAAGTGCCTTATTGATCAATTTGTGAAAGAAACTATGTGAGTTTTTGTGATATATTGTATAGTTCATTGCCTTGTCTATGTTACCACATTTTTTCATACATGTCTACCAAAGCATATTGTCAAATAGCTCACTACCTTATTGCTATGGCTAAAATCCTAAAACAAGTGCTTTCGAAAAAGCTATAGATACTTTCAATACCACAAACCAAATAGAAATCCAAACACCCATTAAGGCCTTCAAAAATATATCTCAAAAGATCATTAGATCACTTTGGACCAACACCTCCAAAACAATGTTGTTGCACTGCCCTCCTTAGCCAATTAGGCCACTTTTACAAAGCATCACCAATCTAAATGTGTTTTGAACCTTAAATAACTATTGCATGATCATTACCAGGCTACAAATAGCCAAAATCAACCACTTTTCTCAAGGGACACACTCAACAAATCACCTATTCCCAAAACCCTCACTTTTGACAAGTTTCAAGGGGGTTTATTGAAACTCAATATTCCCAATCGAATATCACATTAAAAGAGCCTCAAACACTTTATCATATGCCTAAAAATTCTTAGAAAATCATCTCCCAACCTCTAGTAATGCAATTTTCCCAAACTCTCCTACTTAGCCATCATTTTTCAAGCAAAACTCAAAGAAACTCACCTTAGAGGGCAGCATCAAAAACTCATCTAAACACCCTCCCTAATCAAACAAACTCCATATAAATCCCATCCTACCCTAACCCACCCATTCCATCAAGCTAAAAATATATCCCATGGTGGAATCGGTGTTTAATCTATTTTTAGTGCCTTCAAACCCTTAAAACAAGGTTCTTAACCCGCCTACAGTAAAATGCTTGTAAAAACCAAAAATCGTAATGAAATCAACCCAAATCAATGCCAAAATAAATTTCACTCTGCTGCCCACAAGATTAAATGACATTATTTTCTTGAAAAAATACTTAACACACCAAAATTTATCAAAAGACCTTACTAGACCATGTTTGCAAAATATGATGAACTTGGTGACAACAACTGCAGTTCAGACTCTTAATGGATTCCACATGTTTCGATGTATAAGAGGACCATGCCTAGCATAAATGTACCCATCCAGATGTGTCAGAATAGTCTATTTTGTCACACGAGTCACAAAACAAAAGTTGCACCACTTTGCAACTTTCAACTACTTGCATTTGACAACTTTTTCCCCACGCAAAAATTTGCCACCACGGGAAAAGGCCTCCAAGATAGCAAAAACTGAGAGAGATTATTGTTGAGGGTCCCGACATGATCCCATAGGGTCAGACAAGAATTTTCTAAGCGTCACGGTGTATCAATATGAGCATATTGAAGTTTGCAACCATTTTGCACTTTGGACTCTTAAGGGATTTTTCCAGCTGAATGTAGCTCAGAGTGATTTAGCATGTTATGGTGCATAAGAGGACCATGCCTAGCATAAAAGTACCCATCCAAACGTGTCGAAACAATCCGTTTGGTCAGAAAATTTGTAGAATGAAAGTTGCACAATTTTGGAACTTTCAACTACTTGCATTTGACAACTTTTTCCCCAAGTGAAAATTCACCAGCATGGGAAAAAGGCCTTCGAGATAGCAAATAATAAGAGACATTATTATAGGGGGGGCCAAGATGATCCCATAGGGTTAGATGATAAGTTTCTAAGTGTCATGGTGTCTGAATACGAGCATGCTAAAATCTGTAGCCATTTTGTACTTTGGACTCTTAAGGGATTATGTCGGTTGAATGTAGCTCAGAGCGATTCCACATGTTTCAGTGTATAAGAGGACCATGCCTAGAATAAACGTACCCATCAAGATGTGTTAGAATGTCATGTTTGGTCACACGAGTTATAGAAAAAAAATTGCACCACTTTGCAACTTTCACCTACTTGCATTTAACAACTTTTTTGCTAAGAGAAAATTCGCCACCATAGGAAAATTCCTTTGAGATAGTGAAAACTAAGAGAGGTTATTGTAGAGGGTCCCAACACGATCCCATAAGGTTAGACAAAAATTTTCTAAGCATCATAGTGTCTGAATACGAGCATGTTGAAGTTTGCAACCATTTTGCACTTTGGACTCTTAAGGGATTATGTCGATTGAATGTAGCTCAAAGCGATTCCGCGTGTTTCAGTGTGTAAGAGGACCATTCCTAGTGTAAAAATACCCATCTATATGCTTCTCAACCATTTACAACCACTTTTTAATCAATTTTTTAATAAAACTTCATTTTTGCACTTTCTTGCAAAAGTTGCTTAACAACATTTTAGCAACTTGAGAACTTTTTACATTTTTTTCCAAATGACCCCAAATCACTTCAAAATGACTCTAAATTACTCCAAATGGTCATGGATGACCTTATTACACCCAAGAAACACAAAATCAACCAAAAACCTAAAATGATCACCATGTATGCCTATGGGGTTCTTGATGCCCCTACATCAATGAACAACCATTAAAGCATAAATGATATATGAATTTTGTCACATGTATTACATTTTTAGCTTCCCTTGTAAACATGTATGGAAAGTGTACAAATTTTTTCATAGCTAGGCATCTCATATCCTTTGTGGTGCAGGGGCACCTAGGCCATGTGCTTTTACAATTTTGGGGTCAAGTGTTAGTGATGCAGACTAGGGAGGAACTCACTCAACAATCACAATTCAAACACTTTGAAACAACTTTTCAACTCTTAAGTTCCTATCTCATCAACTCTTCAATATTTCACCTAGTCTCACTTATAGATGTGCAAATCTAGTATTTTGAAGTTTTCTCTCAATTAAATCTTCTCACCCACAAATCACTCACCTTTTTAGACACCCTTTAATCCAACATAAAACATATCTCAAAAGAAATATAGGTCACTTTGGACCAACTTTCTCAAAACCCAACTTCTACATTGTCCTAGACCTCAAATAGGTCAAATTTACAAAGAAAGTATACTCAAAAATTCCTTCCACCTCCAAAAACCTATGGAAAGTCTCTTATTAGGTTACAAAACCCCCAAAAACAACATTATTTTCTAGAGAAATTCTCTCCTAAACACCTAACTCCAAAACCCTCATTTACACCCTTTTCGAAGAGGTTTTATTTAGAGTATGTATTCCCATACTTGAATCACTGAACAAATACCTAAAACAGCCCTTATTAGGTCTTAACATTCTCAAAATTCCATAAAAACCTGCTGCCCCCAAGGATTTAATCCATTTCTATTCTCAAACCACTCAATTTCACCCAAAATGCACAAATTTGCCAATTAGGGCATCATGCTAATCTCAAGAGCTAATCTCTTTTCAAATGTTCACAAGGCATCTTAAAGGCATTAAAAACATGAATAAATAAATTCTAACTGATTCCCCCATTAACTACAACAAGATGACTCTTGAACTTTCAACATTTGACAATAAGTTGCAATTTTGACAACTTTTACACAATTTTGCAATTTTTTCAATACTTTGCAACTTAGACCTTCCAACCACCTAAAGACCTATAAAAAGACTCACTACATAATAAAACGGTCTAGATTACCTTATTTTTTGAACAAAAAGATTCAAATACCCCTAAACAACCAAAAGACCTCAATTGTCAACATTTACATAAAATGCTCTTGGTGCCCCTGCACCAGTTAGTGCTTAGGGTGTCTTAATGTTTTTGGTAATGAATAAATTCCTTTGTGATGAAATAATAGGGAGGTCAAAAACTATCCAAACTAAAATTAACTTGAATAAATCAAACTTCCAACCTTCAAACCCTTATAAGGGTGACTCTTCTCAACTTCACTATTCAGTCTTATAAGTGTGCAACCTAGGTTTTCCTCTCACAACTTTCAACAAACCATTCAAAGCCACAAAAAAAATACCATTTCAAGAACCCATTAGGGAACTTTTAAACATATCAAAAAATCACATGTAATTACTTTGGAACCATACCATCAAACTGACCTTGAACGCTGGAAAAGGGGCTCCAATTATCCCACTTTAACAAAGGAACTCTCCTTCAATCTTGATGACCACTCAAAATACCATTAGAAATTCATCAAACTAGCTCCAAAACCACAAATTCTTCAACCACTGAGTCAAAACTCACTTTCTAAGACCCTCTTTCATGAAACCTTCATTTTCACCAAATAAGTAGGGGTTTATTGAAAAACCCATCTCCAAACCTCATTCAACCTCAAAATATTTTAAAAAACTCTTATTTCACCCTGTGCAAACTTAATTCACCTTCAAATTATGCTACCCCCAAATTTATCACACGTTTCCTTCTTAAAACTTCTCAATTTCACCCATTTTCACTCTTTTTTCAACTAGGGCTTCAAGCCCAAACATCCAAATGACCTACCATGCCTTTTAAGACCTTCTATCACATCAAACTCCACCTGATAACAATGAAACAACTAGGTTCTAACCTTCTTTCGAACTATTTATTTAATCTACTACTTCAAGCTATGCCTCCTAGGCCTAAATTCATGCTTTTTCCACAAAGGCAGCGTGGAAATCTCCACCAAATGTATTTTCCACAATTAGATATATATTCCTACACCTAATCTTATTCTAACTAGGCCCATTCCATTGAATCACAACATGAATAGTAGGTGGAATGGCCTCTTAATACATTTTGACCCTCAAACCCTTAACTACAACCTTAAACAAGCAACTTCAAAGAATGCACTCAACCTTTCCTTCAAAGGCAATGTCAAGTCCTAAAATATTTTTCAAATTGAGGTAAACACAAGCCTACAATAGGTTCAATTCTGCAAGTTTACATGCTACTCCTGAGACTAGTGAAATGTTGATAGTGAGGAAGACCATACTTAAGGTAGCAAAGGAGATGGAACCATTTCAAAGAAAGAATCTCTTCAAAACAACATGTAAGTACAAGGATAAGGTATGTAAAATTATTATTGATTTAGGCTCTACTAAAAATATGGTGTCAAGTGAGATGGTTAGTAAACTAAATTTGCAAAAGATTCCTCATGAATTTCCATATAAGGTGTCTTGGTTGAGTGATGGACAGTCTCTTTTAGTCAATGAATGGGTTGTTGTTGAATTTCAAACTAGAGGCTATAAAGATAAGGTAGTGTGTGATATTTTTACCATGGATTGTTGTCACTTACTCCTAGGTATACCCTGGCAGTATGGCAGGCATGCATTGTATGATGGGAGAGAGAACACATACACTATAGAGAAGGATGGAGGTAAGTTTGTTTTGATTCCTTTGGTGGAAGATGATGAGGGCGAGTCTAGGGTAATCATGTGTGGAAAGAAGGAACTTGTAAAGGATGTGAAGGAAGACACAATGATGAGTGCTATAGTCATTTTAAAGTCTGAAAATACTCTGACAGCAGGTGTGAAGGTTGAAATAGGTTTGAAGGTTGATTTGGTAGTAAATTGGTATGCTAATGTCATGATAGGGTCCATTGTGTGTTCATTGGTTGGGAATAATGTTGCAAATCATAAAGGTTATGCAGGTACATTAGGTACAAAGGTACTTGTTGCTGGTAAGATAAGAGGATTGATGATAGGGATGAAAGGACAAAAAGAACAAGAACCCAAGGATAGATGCAAGCATGAAGTTGTGATAAAGGGGCAAGAATTTCAATCTACTATTGGTAAGATTTTGATTGTAGGCATAAAGGTAGAAGCATCATTTGGTTTTGATCAAGGAGTAGATAGAAGACAAAATTCAGGTTGGAATGCAAAGATGGTGACTTATTCAAGTGAAAGCAATGTCAAGGATGCAAGGAAAATTGTGGAATCAATGTCTATGAACCAAGGAATGAGATTTGTAGACTAGAGGGTAGTTGTAAAGCTTGGTGGAATTGGTGTAAGACACAACTCATGTGACATGAGTTCTTTTTATGTAGGGTTGTATGGTGCAGGTGCACCTAATCCATGAAGTTCACAAATGGAGGTCAATTGGTCAATTGTAGGTGTTAAGGTAATCTAGCATTATATATAGTATATTTACATTAAATAATGTCTTGTGAGACCATTCATGATGTAATTGGTTTATTTTTGAGTCATTTGTGTTTGGGAGTCAAAAGTTGCAAAAATATAAAAATGTTGTCTAGAGCAAAAATTGTCAAAAATGCAACTTTTAGGGAATGTGAAAGGTCAAGGATTTTAAAAGACAATTATAGGCATTGGGTTGGTTTGTATTTCAATGGAGTAAGTATAAAAGGCTTGAACAAGGTGGTTGAAGTTTGTATTGAAGAATTCCAATCATAATACAACATTTTTCTACAATTTTTTTGTGTTTTCTAAACTTTACTCACTCTGTACGGACCCGTACAGTATTTAAGTGATTTGAATCTCACTGTGTTATATAGGGGCATGAGATAGCTTTTAAATTCTTCCATTTTGAGTGTCTAACTCTAAAATTTGAGGGATATTTCTTTAATTTTTTGAAGCAACCTATAATCTCTATATTTAGGTTTGATTGCCTTCTAAAATGATGATTTGACCCATTCCACTCATTGTACCCACTATAACGTATGGAATGGGTCCAATATATTTAATATTATGTGTGTTCATGCTCTGGTAGGTAGTGGAGTTGAGTGGTTCAAATTGGGATGATACCCTAGGATTAAATAGTGCATTTTTCATGTGAAAATGAGGTATTGAGATAGGGTTTTGATGAAGTGTTGATAGTTTTTGTCTTGTGATGGTTTTGTGAGTTTTTCCAGACCATTTAGATTCTATTGGTGGCATTATTTGAGTTCTTTAAGCCTGGGTTATGTGAGTTTCAATAAACCCTTGGTGTTTTGTATGAAAGGTGAGGGTTTGTTGGATCAGCGCCCTAGAAGTCTTGAATCCGAGAATAAATTCTGGAATTTAGTGTTTTGTCACACAATTAGTGACTTTCTATTGAGTTTTGGTGAAAGCAAGGAGTTTAGGAGGGACCTCCTTTGTAAAAGAGGGCCAATTGAGTAGCCTAAAACAAGGGAAGACTAAAGGTTTACAAATTTGTTTCAAAGAAACCTTATTGGATCTTTTGGTATGTTGTGTCAGGAGGTGAAGTGTCTTTCAAATGGGTTCTTTTAGGTCTTTATATGACCTTCTCCAAAATAAATCTTCAAAATTTTTGTTTTGAGGCTACAAGCCTTTAGGGTATGTTTTGGGAATAAGTTGAATTTGTAAGAGCATCTTAATCTTGTTAGATGCCTCTTAAAGTCCATGTGAAAGGTCCTAATCTCTTGGTGTAGTTGGGAGCCCCCTTTCTTACATCAGGGCAACACTTTTTAAGAGTTAATTAAGTAAGGGAAAACATATTTGAAGGTGTTGGAGGCATTGAAATAGTGAGGAAAGGTCTACAGGGGAAGTTTTCAATAAACCCCCTTGAAACTTGTCATTGAAAGTGAGGGTTTTGAGTTTTGGAGTGTTGGTGAGTTTTTATGATAGCAACCTAGGCTGAAAAAATCCTCACTTTATCAACTAAAAATGTTACAAATCACCTTTCTACTTACAAACTCAATCTTGGCTTATTTTTCCTTTCTCACCTAGACACCCTTGTAGGTCTACAAACCCAATTTTCCAAACTCAACTCTTAGTTTTCATTAACAACATATACAAGTGACCATCATTCTAGGCACCCATTAAAGGCTTCTACAACATACATCAACCCAACATATGACTCTTTTGGAACAACTTCCATAAATCATTCAAACTACACTACTCAACCTAGCCAAATAGGCCTAATTTCCAAAGCAACCACCCTTGGATCACTTCAAAAACCCCAAAACTCAATGGGAAAGCACTCACTAGGTGACAAAACTACAAATTTTCCAACTTTTCTCTAGGAACTCACCCTTTAAGACCCTATTCCATAAAACCCTCAAATTGCTCAATTTAGGCAAGGGTTTATTGAAAAACCTACTTGCAGACTTCACCAGACCATCCTAGTGCATCCAACACCTTTGAAAAACCCTGCAAAAACCTAAAAGGACATAAAAAGTGATTGCCCTCAAATATTTCTCACATTTACCCCCTCTAACCTCTCCTTTTCATGCAAAAACACCCAAAATGTCATCTAGGGCACCATAAAAATCATGATCCTAACCTCCCCTACACATGAAACAATGAAAAAATGTTTATTAAACCTAACTAAGCCTATCCACTAAGCTACAGATGCATAAATTGGGTGGAAGACTTAATATGCCATTTTAGATGCACTCAAAACCCTTAAACATGGTATACAAACCGACCCTTAGTAAATTGCCTCTCAAATACACAAAAAAAAATGAAAATGCTTCAAAAAATGTTTGTGGTGAGGTTAATCTAACTACCCACTAAATTCAATTCATTTGAGTGCAAGATTACCCTGTATGGAACCGTACAACACAAAGAAACTTAAGAAATTCTAGAAAAACTCTGGAAATTGCAATGAAACAATGAAATTTTAATGCTTCTTCTCAATGAACTTCTCCAACCATCCCTTCAAGTTCAAAATACTATTTAAAGTTTTTCCCACAAAATTCAATAGTTACAACTACTTTTCAAACCCAAATGACCATTGGACTTCCTCTTTACAACCTTTTGGCATTCTTAATGACAACTTTTCATAATTTGCAATAATTTACAACTTCCTCATTGTAATGCACAAAATTACACGAATGACTCCCTAATGACCCTAAAACATCATGAATTGCCTCAATTATGGCCTTATTACATAAAAAGACTCAAAATTCAAAAACTTGATACAAAACTCCAAAATTCATGTTTTGGACTTAGGTGCCCCTATACTAGTTTCTTTGGAAGATGATTGTTGATTTAGTGCTTGTGTACCATGGTCATGACTATCCAATGGTGTTTTGTGTTTGAAAGGAATATTAAATGGTATTTTCTTTGTAAATGTGGCCTAATTGGCCTATTGGAACAATGTAGAAGCATTTGGTTGAGGGATTTGATCTGAAACAACCTATTTCCCCTTTGAGATATGTTTAAGAAGATAATAATGGGTATCTAGAAAGGTCCTGCTCTTATGGAGAGATGACCTTCTCTAAAAGATATCTTTGAAGAACCACTTTTAGAGTGCTACAAGGAACCTAGCATGAAATTGTGAAAATTTGATGAAATGAAATTGTAAGGGATGAATTGTTGATTAAACCTAATCAAATTGGGTTTTTTGAGAGTTTTCCACCCTAGTTTGCATCACTTTGGCATGTTTATCAACATAAAACTATGATATTTTTTGAATTTCAATATGCAATGATAATCCAATATGAAATATGTAGTGTGAGACAATGACATTTGTGTATTTAAACTTTAAAGTTAAAATGTTAAACTTCACCATTGTTCTTGTCTTCAAATTTTTTTAAACTATATAATATAACCATAATATAACGAAGAAATATATGATATAATTCAACCATTATTCATTATTTTTTATTGTGAACTATATAATATAACCATTATTTTTTATGCTATTATACATTGATATTTAACCATTGCTCAAGATTAAATTTTTGAACTGTTTAAACATGCACATGAGGAACAAATTATTTCAATTCTCAACTTCTATATATCAAATTATCCAATAATCAAGTGTATGTCCATATACAAAAATGGCATCAATGCCAACTCAAACAATTTTTACAAAATGTGGCATATTCCATCTCGATATCTATTCAAAATATACATGCCAACATGTCTAGCTCATCCTAAACTACTGGTGGATCATCAAAATGGAGCATCTCAATATCTATTTAAAATATACATGCCAAAATGTCTATCTCATCCTAAACTACTGGTGGATCATCAAAATGGAGCCTGTTTGAAGCACTCTTTGGCTCTGAAGGAAACTGCACAAGAAAAATTCAAACCACAATTGAGATTAGTTATATTATATAATTTAAAATTGAGTAATTAACATCAAAATCAATATACATTGAATTATAATTGAACTCTAAAATTGAAATTTTGATTACCTCATATATACGTCTCTTCAAACCATCAGGAGTCCTAGAATATGCCCCTCTCAAAGAATGAATCATATCAACTTTTGCAATGTCAATGTATATATGTGAACAAAAACATAAAATTGATACAAGTTAGCATATAATTTTCGGTAATAGGAACATATTTTCTAAAGAAAAAATAAAATAAACACATACCTCTTTAGGCATCTCTTTTTATTTATCTCCTTTAGGTGTTTTGACACCTCCTCCTTGAGGTGTTTCAACACCTACTCCTTCAATTGTTCCAACACCTACTCCTTCAGGCGTTGTGATGCTTGTCAACAAGGATCTATAGCTCATAACAACCTGTACATAAAAATGACAAGTATATGAAACTACCAATCTATGTCGATGTATGTATAATCACTATAAGATCTTTAAAAACTTAATTCAATCAAAATTTGAGTTCAATTACCTTTCCCTTATCTACCATTGTGCCTCCAAAGTCTGGACATCATTGCACCTTGCTCACTCTAGGTGTTTCCTACAAGAGGAAAATAAGATAAACATATAAGTTAATATATAAATTCATTAATGAAATTCAAATGACAAGCAAGTATATAGTAAAAAATTTAAATGAGTGAGTGCGAAAATATATAGCATGTCCATGTCGAGGCCAAATGAAATGGCCCTGAGGGTGCTATCACTAACCTATATAAGCTCCTCCTCATACATCAACTGTTAAATAGACCATGTAAATAAATATTAGTACTTGATACTATCTCTTATTAATATTCATTTAAAAAAAAATGCAAGTTATGAATTTACAACTTAAATCTTACCTGTGTAACTATTCCAATGCCCCCCTCTCTAGCAGGAGAGGACACTGAAGGGTGTGCTCCAATATCCTACATTTGATCTCCTATAACATCCACATCATGGAGATCATAATCAAATGTGTCCAAGGGATGCTCAACAGGTTGTACAAGAAGACCCAAGCATATCTTGTGGCAGATAGTGCAAGTATGTGGCACACAAATATGTGGACCTAAGGAGGATGATGCAGCAACACTCGATCCATCACCAACATCACCAACATGTGGCTAAGCTACTGTAACAGTATGGGAAACCAAAAGATCACTCAAAGAGTGAATAGCTTGAACAGTCTGTGTGGCTGCATCCTCAATAATATCTGGATGATGTACTGGAGGTAGCTGAGGAAGGAGAGGAGGGGGAACATATGGGCCCTGGACTACTCTAACTACCCTTGGTCTATCCTGGGGCATACCTCCACCTATGCCCTGGAAGGGTTTAATGTCAAAGTAATTGACATGATTCCCTAACACAAACTCAGTGTATATTTTTTTAATAAAGTAAAATGGTGCATCACTATTGTTGTTGGGTGGTTTAACAAAAACCATGCACCAACAATCCCAAAAGTTATCTAAAATGTCCTTATTCATGCACCATTTTATAGAAAGTTTTGGTTTATTAACATTAACTGGCAGATCAGTGTAGGCGTTAACAAATAAAGAGGCTATTTGGGCTTTTGTTATTCTGAGATCTTTGACCTCTTCGAAAGACAATCCACGGGAGTAATATTCCCTCATGGTTTCTCGCCATGAAAGAAAGGCATTATGTTGGGTGGAGAGAGTTTCTATATTTTTAATTATTTCTTTCAATGTGTTTGTCATATTCTTTAATCAAGGGATTGTCTTATAAACATCACAAATGCCCCTTAATTGCTCCAATTTTTCACCAATTAACTGTTCAATTGATGGGCACGAAGGTGGTGGAGGGTTTGGCATTTGTGGGTTTGATTCTCAGCCATAATACCTGATTGAAGTTCAAAAATAATTAATTTAATTGAAATTACACAATACAAATGAAACTATTGTAAAAAACCCTAGTTTTTAATAAAAATATGTAAAAAACTAGTTAAAATTATACAAAACTAATACAAAAATCGATTAAAACAAAAAAAACCAAAGACTTACCTACAAAATCGGATTTTCCTCACCATCATCGTTATAGTCATTGCAATCTTCAAAGTTTTAAAATGACTTTGAAATGACCTTTTTTTCTTTTATATTACCTGACCCAAATTGGATATCCGATTTGTTTTACTTTACAAATCGGATATCCGATTTTTTTTACTTTGGCTTGGGCATTGCTATGGAGAAATTTACTAACACCCAACCCCAACAAAAGTCAACTTGAGATTTTTGCATTTTTTGGCAAGTGCAAAATACTACTATTTTCATATCACCACTTTTTGGCCCATCATGGTCTTGCACATGCCCCCAATTGTTTCAAAAGTGGATAACCTTTCTCTCCCATAAAGTTGTTCCATTTATTTCGGGTTTGGTGGATGTTGATAATCTATCTCATCAAAGTTTTTTGTATATCTTGTTTCGTCTTCAAGAGTGGATGAGGTAGATGCTTGTGATTGTGTATTCTCCCATAAGCGAGGGTGTTAATTCCAAAGAACCCTAATCATCATCCAATATTTTTGACACTGTTTTCGTTTCTTGCTTCTCTTCTTTTATAGGTTCTATGTTTGATGTTGGAATTAATGTTCTTAGAGAACTTGTCATTCCTTTTTCAACTTGTAAACAACTCTTAGGCTCAGGGTCTATTTCAAATTGGTATACCTTATTGTTATAGACATATTTATGATACGATGAAGGGTTGAAGGCACCACATGCATCTCATGAATCCATGGTCTTCCTAAAAGAAGAATGTACATGATATATCATGAGGCATAACATGAATGGGAGTTTGGAAGGTAGAATTTCTAACTATAATAGGTAAAGTAATTACATCGAGCAGTTTCTTTCCTACATTGTCAAATCCTCGAATTGATAAGGAATCAGGTTTAATCTTTGATTTTTCCACCCACAATCTATCTAAAAGTTTTACATTGAACACATTAAGAGTTGAGCCATTATCAACAAGGGTCCTTTTCATTCTTCTATTAAATTTGGCTATTATCATGAAGGAATCATGTCTCTTTCTCATCTCCAAGGGAGAAAACTCATGTTGGTGAAAGGTAATGTCTACATTAACTATATTCATTCCTTGTATTAGAGCTTCTACATCATTTTTGTTTGTATTATGAGGGATCACAACTTGTTGTAAGGCTGTTTGAAGAAAAGTGTTATAGTTAGGTGTGTTGACTTCTTTTGTGGCATTTGTCCTTGATGTCAAAACTACCCTGGGTTGGTGCCTTGGAAGCATTTCTCAGTCTAGTCTTATTATGGCATTTGATTGGCACAATTGATATTTGATATTCATTTGACATTGGCATACTTACTTCATTGTTGATATATAGTGGCTTGATTAGTTTCTAGCTTCATGAAATTGTTAATGGTTGTTGATCATATTCAGAGTCATCTTGCTCCATCCTCTTACAAGTTAATGCTCTCAGTTTCTTGGTGCTTGAGTTATAAAATGCAGGTGGTTTTCATGTTTTAAGAAAACCCTATCGGGTTTCCTTAGCCAACTGATAATGGTTTGGGCATATGTCATAAAATACTGTGGCAAATCAGCTTTGGTTAAAGGTTTAAATGTTTGATCTCTCACTAGCAATTTGCATCAGGTCTATTGTTTAATATTTATTTGGGTCTAAAAGCCGACAACAGGTATAAAAATTGTTTTTGGTAAGACTGTGGTCTTCAAAGGTCTTGCCGCGCTAAAGCTGGTATTTAAGCTAGTGACCATGATAGTGCAGTGGAAATCATTAGCAGCAAGCAAAATAGCTACCGCTACACTGCGGGCTCTCATCAAAGAAACCACGGTAGTGTAGTGAAAACGGTTAGCGGCAAGCAAGATAGCTACCGCTATACTGCAGACTGTCAGAAGTGTAACCGCGGTAGCATGGTGGAAACAATTAGCGGTTAGCAAGGAGCTACCGCTATACCGTGGGTAGTCCAAAGGGCGACCACAGTTGAGCGGTAAGGAAGCGGTAACAGTCAATGCTAGTCACCGGTATACTGCGGGTGAATAGAATGGTGGGTGCGGTAGCGCGGTTCAGAAAGAAAATCATGTGTTGGTTCTTTTTGGAAGCTTGGTCACTATTTCGCTTCTCTTGTTCGAAGGGTTTGGAACCCTAGTCTGGCTGCCGCCATGGAATCTCTCTCTCGGTTGTTTTATTGTGCATGTTGTTGGTTTACTAACAACATATAGGAAAGATTGGAAGACCATGATAATGGTCAATTCACCTGTCAGTCTCCTACTATCGAGTAAGAGCTCAAATAAGGGAGAAGCTTGGGTTCCTAAGCTACTTTGCAGGTCTAGTAAAATTGCTACATGCAACATCTATTTCGATATTTTCAGGTATTCAGTTTTTCAATTGGTTTGCAGAACCGTTACTTCTAAATGGAAGGTGGAAAATTGGTTAAATCTTTTCCTTGTCAGAACTAAAAAGATTGCATATAATAGTAACTGCATTTTACAATAGATTTATCATATCAGTTTTATGAAATAGTGGTATTTTTTTGGGGGAAATCATGATGACTTTGAATCGGTTTAGTCTCTTACCTAGATTCTTTCATAACGGTTATTGAATGCATCATTCTAAAGTTTCGGTTACATTGCATTGTTGTGGCAGTTGGTTTTTCGAGGGTATTGTTTATGAATTTCATACATGCTTTAATGGTTCTTATTTTTAGCATTGCTTGTGCAGGCTGCTTGAGAGGACAGGTTTCATTCTGCCTTCTATATTTGCATAATGCTTGGATATTCCTGCCAGAAGAACTTCTTCATATTGATCTTTCACACTTGGACACTACAACACATGGCATTGTTGGTCGATTGAAGGTTTGGTAACCTAATAATCATCTTTGTTTTATTCTCTGAAATAGAGAAATGGGCAACTGTTGTAACCTTCTTTGAATGTAATGATGAAAACTGTAATTAGAAGAAAAAAGAGAGATTAGGGCTTTAATCATTACTGAAAAACCTGAAAACACAATGAGACAACAAAAGTGCAATATATCATAGTTTGGTATGAGACATAGATAAGAATCCTTTTGCTGGAAAGATTTGAAAACACAGTGTGTTAACTATTTTGAACAGTATCATGAGAAACAGATAAAAATAGAAAGAGAGTTAATTTTTTGATGAAGAACAATGAGAAAAGTATGAAACAAAAAGGGAAACAAAGAGATCCTCTGTATCATTGTATGATTTACTAAAACATTAAAGGGGTTGGTGCTCCTTGAGATTGGTGTCTCTAAATGAGGGGTTGGTGCTCCTTGAGATTGGTGTCTCTAAATGAGGGGATGGATCTCCTTGAGTTGGTGCTCAAAAATTAGCCTATAAGGCATTGTAAGCAGTGGTTTTGAAATTAAGCTAGAAAGGAAATTTAGGAGTGGTTTTTCTACCCCAGGAGGGTTTTCCACTCGACAATTTTTGTGTCTCTCATTTGTGTGATTTATCTTTATTTTGCATACTCTTTCCTTCAGTCATTTATGTTATTGTGCTCATTCTGTTGGTCAATGCTCTGATACTTTAAGGCTGTTTAAAAGTTTAAAGTCAATTTTCTCAAGTCTGTCATGCAAATTTAGATTGTGCAAATATGATGCAAAATGTCTTTTATAAAGTGAATTAACTTCTGCATTTTGTGCTCATTATATGAATGCTCAAAAGTTTGTCAAAAGCAAGTCAAAGTTGCATATTACGAAGTTTTATAGTTCTGCTGATAAAGCACAACAAGATTGTTCATAAAGCTTTAATTGAACAATATTATATGTTGCTTTTAATATGGATCATAAATATTAGTCAAGTCTCATGTCAATCTGATCTAAAGTGTTAATGTTCACTTGTTCAAACAAATCTGTCACTTTGGGTTAAATGAGTAAAATTTTCATTATTCTTTCAAAGTTAAAAGTCAAAATCACTCCACTCTAATTCACCCCCCTTCTCAGAGTGAATCCACTTCCAACAAGTGGTATTAGAGCATAGGGTCCTGCATTAGGTTTCAAACCTAAGATTGACTATGGTCTTGGAAGTCTATTTTTGTTTGTCGTGGAGTATTCGTCATGGCTAAGTGCAAAAGGAATAAAGGTCAAAATAAATCTACTTATGTCAAGCAAACAATTGATAAATCAACCTGTGCCAAGTCGAGTGAAGTTTTCTCTCAAGAATTACCCCTGCCAGTTAATACTAAAAGTGATCCTGTATTTGGTGAAGAAGATCACTTAGTAAGTGACTTTGAACAAGAATTTGGCAAAAATGATTGTGGAGGTGATGAGTTTGAAGTTGATTTGGAGGCATAAATTCTTGTTGCCTTAGATGAGCTTAGGAGGATTAGAAAAGAAAATCAGGATCTTAAGGTACACTTAAGGGAAAGTGTTAGTGTCAATAAAGTTGTAATACAAGCTCACAATGATTATAAAAAGATTATTGAATTACTGAAAGCCCAAATGGTTGATAAGAAAAAGCCTGAAGAGGGATTAGAAGCCAGGTTAAAAGATAAGAATGAATTATGTAATAAACTGGAAAATGAGTTTTCCTCATTAAAGAAATGTTCTAACAATGATTCTATGTTAAAAAATCTAACTCTTAAAGATGATTTGATTATGAGTCGGAAAATTAAAATTGAAGAATGTAAAAGGATTGTAGATGTTGTAAGGTCTGATTTGGAAGTTAAAAAGACCGAATCTCTAAAACTTGAAGGAGAGGCAATTGCATTAAGAAAAGAGCTTGAAACTGTTAAAAGGTTTAATCGGATAAAAATCATAAAGTTGATTGCAGTACTAATTTATTGAATGAGATGATTGGAAGACAAAAGCATTTTAAAGATCCTACAGGAGTGGGATATGAAGTTGGACAAAGCTCTGCAAAAGAATCTAAACATGAAATAGTTTTTTCTACTGCAGATGGAAAGTCATTTATAGCCAAGAAAACACCAAGATTGAAGGTTGATCTCAGTCACGATATTGTTGCTGCTCAGATAGAAGAAAAATGGGTTAGGACAAAAAGACCATCAAAATCTTCATTTATCAGGTACAATCACTCTCAATTTCATGGATATTGTTATTGTTGTAATGCTTATGGACATAGAGCAAGAAATTTTTAAATGAATATAACTCATAATCATGAGAGATATGTCAAGAGAGGTTCATACAATGCACCTAGAAGAAATTATTCTCACTATGGTCTAGACAACACTATTATATGTTATAGGTGTAATAGGTTTGGACACAAAGCACAGTGGTGTAAGAAAAGTTTGATAAATCCATCTAGGGACTACATGTTCAAACAAAACAAAAAGAATACCATGAGTAAGGAGAAGACAAATCCTATACAAGTATGGAGAAGAAAACAAGAAAAGTAAAAGGAAGAACTAAATCTTGTGCATGTTGCACAAGAATCATTTCTAAGCATTTGAAAGGTAGTATGATGATAGGGGGAGATGATTAATGCATTTTCAATAAAACCCCTTTGATATCAAAAGGAAGTAGAATCTTGTTGTGTCATAACCTATTTATCATCAAAATGCAAGACATTGATTTGTTTTATTGTCTATGGTGGGAATAATAGTGACAATGAATTAATGATAACTATCTTAATGTTATGGTTCATTTATATCATCATTTTGTTAGAAGATGATTTCTTATATAACTATTGTTGGTGTTGCAGTTGATGCTTTCTACTTCTTTGGGAGTGTCCATAGTAAAAGATACTGTGACACAAATTACGCTTTCCACCATTTATGGATAATTTGTTATAATACATTGTTTGGGCCAGAAGGATCAATATTTTCTTTGTACTTATCAGAATAGGTGATGGTCTATGTTACTCAAGAGATACTTGAGGTTAAGATGCTTGAACAATGAAGTAGTGCTCATTTTTCCTTTGTCATCAAATCTTGTCATATTGTCTCATCTTTGATCGATACTTTCAAACCATATCCAACAACAACTTGATAAAATTTAGTGCCTTGATTTATATGAATGATACTTCAGTAACAGAGCATGTTAAGACAATGAATTATTTGAGGTCTTAATTGAAAGAATGATAGAGGCAATTAGTTGAAAACATTAACAATAAATGTTGAGTTTTGCAGTGTTGTCCTTGGAAAACATGAAAAACATACTAAGTAGTTGCTAAAATCAGTTTTTTTGAGTTGTGGTTGTTGGTGTGGCATTCTTGACATTGATTATGTTGGTATAGTATATGTGTACTTGAGAACAGATAATCAACATTGATAAAAGTTTGGGTATTCTTGGATGATAAAGATTTCAATATGCATCTAATGATCAATTTTTTCTCTTGACAGTTACATGATATTGATAGTTTGGTGACTTGAGTCTTATGTAGTGGATTGTATGCTACAAATTTGGCTACTTTGTGGTATTCTGGTAAAAGATGTTATTCTAAAGAACAACATTAGTTGTAATGAAAATGAGCTGGCCTAATAATCCTACTTCTGGTTTATTAAAACTATGCAGTAAGTTATTGAATCAATGATAAAGATTCATTGATTGAAGAATTTGCACATTTTCAATAAGCTTCAGAAAAGAAATAGTGTCTTATGGATCATAAAGGAATTTTTGAAGCTTCTTTGTTGGGGGAGCTTGGTTCTATGGTTTCTCTCTTATAGCTTGCTTATCATTGTTTGCTGCTCTAATTGAATTTGCAGTTGGTTTCATTGGTTGTTTGGATTTCAAATATTTTTGGTAACAATACTGGCTTTGGTGACACATTTACATAATCTGGGTGGTACATACTATGAACAGTTGGCTCTTGGTTCACATGTTTCATGGCATGCACTTAATGTTTTATGTGTTGGTAAGTTACTAATGTTTTTCATATGTTCATTACAGAAAGATATGCATTAGTGCATGGTTATTCATACTAATAATAGTGTGTTTACAATTGACAATGGAGAATGAAGTTTAATATGACCAAAAGGTGGAACAGTTGGCCTTGGTGTGTAGTTTTGGATATGAATCTCTGACAAGTGGCTTGGATAGTGGTTGTACAATGATGTTCAGATTTGCAGCCTTATGATGTTGGTTTTCTCTTGATGTCAAACCCAAGATTGATACATTTGTTTAAATTCATGACATTAAGTTGATATCCATTGGAATTCATGGTGTGGAAACTTACAGATCATATTTCTCAGGATATTCATGCTTCCTATTCATATTTCGCCTTCGCAGATGCTTATATTTTTTGTTGGACTGACAGTGAGAATTATGCTATAGGTTGTTCAGGATCTTGAATTTAGTTTATGTTACAGGTCATAATTTTGTGTGTGCATGCATTTGTTTCAAGAATGAATTGGTATAACAAGTGACCATGGTATTGGGTCTACATTTTTTGCTGCATTCCTGTTATATCTACAACTTGGTATCGATTGTCATTTTACTTCATGGAGAAAATGGGGAGAAAATGGTTGTTGTATATCATAGGTTTCTTCCTTAGTTCTTGTGAAAAAAAGGGGGAGAGAATGGTGGTTTAGATGGCTCAAATTTTTTCCATCAAGGACAAAGGGGGAGTTTGTTGACTTCTTCTATGGCATTTGTCCTTGATGTCAAAACTACCCTGGGTTGGTGTCTTGGAAGCATTTCTCAATCTAGTCTTATTATGGCATTTGATTGGCAGAGTTGATATTTGATATTCATTTGACATTGGCATACTTAGTTCATTGTTGATATATAGTGGCTTGATCAGTTTCTAGCTTCATGAAATTGTTAATGGTTGTTGATCATATTTAGAGTCATCTTGCTCCATCCTCTTACAAGTTAATGCTCTAAGTTTCTTGGTGCTTGAGTTATAAAATGTAGGTGGTTTTCATGTTTTACGAAAACCCTATCGGGTTTCCTTAACCAACTAATAATGGTTTGGGCATATGTCATAAAATACCATGGAAAATCGGCTTTGGTTAAAGGTTTAAATGTTTGATCTCTCACTGGAAATTTGCATCAAGTCTATTGTTTAATATTTATTTGGGCCTAAAAGCCGACAACAAGTATAAAAATTGTTTTTGGTAAGACTGCAGTCTTCAAAGGTCTTACTGCGCTACTACTGCCAGTTAAGCCAGTGATCACAGTAGTGCGGTGGAAACTGTTAGTAGCAAGAAAAACAACTACCGCTACACCGCGGGTTGTCATCAAGGAAACTATAGTAGTGCGGTGAAAATGGTTAGCAGCAAGCAAGACAACTACCACTATACCGCAGTAGCACAGTGGAAATAGTTAGCGGTTAGCAAGGAGCTACCGCTATACTGTAGGTAGTCCAAAGGGCGACCATAGTTGAGCGGTAAGGAAGCGATAATAGTCAATGCTAGTCACCGCTATACCGTGGGTGAATAGAATGGTGGGTGCGGTAGTGCAGTTGAGAAAGAAAATTGTGTGTTGGTTCTTTTTGGAAGCTTGGTCATTATTTCACTTCCCTTATTCAAAGGGTTTGGAACCCTAGTCTGGTTTCCACCATGGAATCTCTCTCTCAGTCATTTTACTATGCACGTTTCTGGTTTACAGACAGCATATAGGAAAGATTGGAAGACCATGATAATGGTCAATTCACCTGTCAGTTTTTCAATTGGTTCGCAGAACCGTTACTTCTAAATGGAAGGTGGAAAATTGGTTAAATCTTTTCCTTGTCAGAACTAAAAAGATTGCATATAATAGTAACTACATTTTACAATAGATTTATCATATCAGTTTTATGAAAAAGTGGTATTTGTTTGGGGGAAATCATGATGACTTTGAATTTGTTTAGTCTCTTACTTGGATTCTTTCATAACAATTATTGAATGCATCATTGTGAAGTTTCGGTTACATTGCACTATTGTGGCAATTGGTTTTTTGAGGGTATTGTTCATGAATTTCATACATGCTTTAATGGTTCTTGTTTTTAGCACTACTTGTGCAGGTTGCTTGAGAGGACAGGTTTCAGTCTGCCTTCTATATTTGCACAATGCTTGGATATTCTTGTCAGAATAACTTCCTCATATTGATCTTTCACACATGGACATTGCAACACATGGCATTGTTGGTCGATTGAAGGTTTGGTGATAATCATCTTTTTTTTATTCTCTGAAATAGAAAAATGAGGAACTAATGTAACCTTCTTTGAATGTAATGATGAAATCTATAATCAGAAGAAAATAGAGAGATTAGGGCTTTAATCATTACTGAAAAACCTGAAAACATAATGAGACAACAAAAGTGCAATATATCATAGTTATGTATGAGACATAGATAAGAATCCTTTCGCTAGAAAGATTTGAAAACACAGTGTGTTAACTGTTTTGAATAGTATCATGAGAAAAGGATAAAAACAGAAAGAGAGAATTAATTGTTTGATGAAGAACAATGAGAAAAGTATGAAACAAAAAGTGAAACAGAGAGATCCTCTGTATCATTGTATGATTTACTAAAACATTAAAGGGGTTGGTGCTCCTTGAGATTGGTGTTTCTAAATGAGGGGTTGGTGCTCCTTGAGATTCGTGTCTCTAAATGAGGGGATGGTTCTCCTTGAGTTGGTGCTCAAAAATTAGCCTATAAGGCATTGTAAGTAGTGGGTTTTGAAATTAAGCTAGTAAGGTAGTTTAGGAGTGGTTTTTCTACCCCAGGAGGGTTTTCCATTCGGCAATTTCTATGTCTCTCATTTGTGTGATTTATGTTTATCTTGCATACTCTTTCCTTTAGTCATTTATGTTATTGTGCTCATTCTGTTGGTCAATGCTCTGATACTTTAAAAGTTTAAAGGTTTAAAGTCAATTTGCTCAAGTTTGTCATGCAAATTTAGATTATGCAAATCTAATGCAAAATGTCTTTCATAAAGTGAATTAACTTATGCATTTTGTGCTCATTATATGAATGCTCAAAAGTTTGTCAAAAGCAAGTCAAAGTTGCATATTATGAAGTTTTATAGTTCTGCTGATAAAGTACAATGAGATTTTTCACAAAGCTTTAATTGAACAATATCATATGTTGCTTTTAATATGGATTGTAAATGTTAGTCAAGTCTGATGTCAATCTGATCTAAAGTGTTAATATTCATTTGCTGAAACAAAACTGTCACTTTGGGTTAAATGATTAAAATTTTCATTATGCTTTCAAAGTTAAAAGTTAAAATCACTCCATTCTGATTCACCACCCCCGCCTCCCTCTCAGAGTGAATCCACTTCCAACAAGGTGAATTCTAAATTAGGTCCCATATTGATATCTTTGTAGGAGTACTTTTAAGTTGTTAAACAAGATCATATTCCTTCCTACTATGTGAAGGAAAACGAGATGCACTAGGCAAGATGGGGTTAGGCAAAGGTAAGGTTGTCGGAGTTGGTTGTTTCCGTTTTAGATTGTTTCTAGTGTTATATGTATGAGCAATGGTATTATTACTCGGTTTCTGAAAAAAAATATTCTTAAGTGGGTAAAGGAATAGTTTGGGTTTGTTTTGAGTTTAAGGATTTTGTGAAGGTGGGTAAAGGATAAGTTGAGGTTGAATCACATTAACATCTCTTGGTTTTGGTTTTTCATAGCAAGCCTTAGTGGATGAACTTTGTGAGATGAATTCCTCAATGGCTTCATCTAACATGTCAAAGTCATAACTACTAAAAGGCTTGAGGGTTTTAAGTGGACTTGGAAAGAGAGATTTGACATAGTCAAATAGCTATACTTTCTTCAAGTGGCTTAGGTGTTGGGTCTTGCTTTTGGTTTTCTTTTCTAATGTATGTCTAATTTAATCTAAGGGTATGTGTAGGATCATGATGGGCCAAAAAGTGGTGATATGTAAGTGATATGATAGCCCATGTGGCTCATGACTTTTTCTTTACCAAAAATTCATGAAATGAAAAGGGTTTTTAAAGGAGATTATCTAAAGGGAAAGAGGGCTGGATCTAATGACCCAACAATGCGAAATACTTTCCCTTAACACCAATACAACCGAGGAGTGAAGCATAAACTAATTCTAATAGCTTCTAAAACTACTTGAGATGCATACAACCATTGAAATGAGATAACAAAGAATGAGCAAACACAAATGACATAGTATTTTATGTGGGAAAACCTTTTCAGGTAAAAAACCCACCACACAAAGTCAAGTCTATTGTATTACAGTAATGAATCGATTACATACAATTTTCAGACTTCTTTGTTCTTCTCACAATCGCCCAGAGAGATTTGAATCCACTCTTACAATGTTTTTCTCAACATACAGTTCGAACTCTCTTTCAAGAACTCACTTTCTTTTTCTTCTTCAGCTCTTCAACCTGCGACTTCAACTTATTCTTTTTGCAACTTACACAAAAGGCGTATATAACCAAACACCTGCTAGATAGTGAAAGTCAAACTCTGCAATCAATGCCATCAACCAATGGCTGACCAAGAAAATCCAATTGAACACGCAATCAGAAGAGCCCATGCCAAGTCCTGCATCAAGCCACCCAGGCATTCAATACGATACCAAGAACGGGTTCGGCTCCACCAACTTACGTTGGTGATGCACCTGCAGCAATAACTATTTAGGTAACCATCCAATCAGCATTTATTCAGATTGCCATGTGTCACCATCCCATTGCCTATCGTAACTGACAGAGAGTTCAACACATCCAATCAGACACCGAGCACTTACAAGGCTTCCAAGTCTTTACAACTCTGTCGGAGCCAGAGTTGGAATGGGAACCAGAACAAAAGACAAAACTGGACTTCACCAAAAGATCAGGTTTAGGAACCTTTTTGGTTTCGCCTCCACCAACTGCAAGGAATTGCAAGCCTGAGACAGTTCAGCCCAGAGGAAGTCAATGCGAAGTCAAACCAGAAGACAGGATCAGAATCAGAAATAGGACTTTACCAAAATGTCCAGGTTCAATAAACATTCTGGTTCCACCTCCGACAACTGTAAGGAACAACAAACCTGAACTAGAACGAAGCGGAGGAAAACATCCCGAGGAAAAACCAAACATCAAGGAAGACCAGATCACAAAAGCAGGAATCGGATCCGGAGCCGGAATAGAAATAGAAACAGGAACCTTACAAACTGACATAGTTAAGTTCCAAAACTGGTTCCACCTCCAACATCGCCAAAGAAGAACAAAGCCACAGAAACAGACCACGAGAAGCGGAGCCAGAGCCGAAGCCAGAGACAAACCCAGAACAAGGCCAAAAGAACAAAGCTAAGTTCCAACCCGGTTCTGCCTCCGCCAGACAAAGTAAAAGGCACAAAATTTCACCAAGGCAAAAGAATGAGGACTTCAAGCTGGAAGTTGATACACAATTTCTCAACAATCTCCCACTTAATGAATACTTCCAACTTCCTAATGATATCAAACCTCATTGATGATCATACCAAGGCCCATCAATTCTGTGCACCACCTAAACTTGTCTGTGCTCACTGGCTTTGTCAAAGCATCTGCAACATTCTTCAAGGTGTCAACCTTTTCCAAACTGACCTTTCCATCTTTAACCATATCCCTTATGAAGTGATATTGCACATCTATGTGCTTGGTCCTGGCATGAAAGGTAGGATTCTTTGCCAAACAAATGGCACTTTGACTATCACAATAGATTGAAATCTACCCAACATTAAATCCAATGTCTGAATACAAACGTCTTAGCCACACTACCTCCTTGCAAGCATGAGTTGATGCCATATACTCAGCCTTCATCATGGATAAAGCAACAACATCTTGCCTTTTGCTCATCCAACTGATTGCTCCACCATTAAGCATGAAAGTGTATCCACTGGTGGATCTCCTGCTGTCAATGTCACCTCCCCAATCTGAATCAACATATCCCTGAATGTTGAGAGTCCTTTGTGATGCAACCATACTACCATGGTAGCACAAAGCATAATCTGAAGTACCCTTCAAATACCTAAACACTCTCTTCACAGCATACCAATGTGATCTCCTTGGATTTGCCATAAACCGGCTTAGAACTCCCACTGCTTGGGCAATGTCTAGTCTTGTGCAAACCATAACATACATCAGACTACCTACTGCACTTGCATAAGGCACACTGGTCATGTCCTCCATCTCAGTAGTTGACTTTGGACAATCTTCAGCAGATAGTTTCAATCCTTGCATGATTGGAACAACTAGTTGCTTGCAATCATTCATGTTAAACCTCTCTAGAACTGTTTTCACATACTTACTCTGACTGAGCCAAAGTTTTATGCTTGTTTTATCCCTGGTTATCTCCATTCCAAGAATGTACCTTGCTGCTCCAAGGTCTTTCATTTTGAACTTAGCAGACAACTGAGTTTTAAGGTCAGAAATCATAGTCTTGCTATTACCAATGAATAACATGTCATCCACATACAGAGTAATAACAAGCACATGATCATTCTCACATTTATAATAGATGCAATGATCAGATTTTGATTTCACAAATCCAATTGACAACACAAATGTGTCAAATTTTTGGTACCACATTCTAGGAGATTGCTTTAGACCATAGAGAGATTTATTTAACTTGTAAACCAGATTTTGTTTACCTCTTTCAACAAAATGCTCAGGCTGAGACATGTAAATGTCTTCTTCTAGCTCACCATGGAGAAATGTTGTCTTCGCATCTATCTGCTCAATTTCAAAGTCATATACAGCTACTAATGACAACAAAATTCTGATGGATGTCAGCTTTGCTATAGGGGAAAAGATCTCTCCATAATCAATTCCCTCAACTTGGGAAAAACCCTTTGCAACTGGTCATGCCTTATACTTCTCAACACTGCCATCAAGGCCTATCTTCCTTTTGAATATCCACTTACAGCCAACAGGCTTTCGCCATTTAGTCAGTGGTACCAACTTCCAGGTATCATTCTTTTTCAAGGAATCCATCTCCTCATTCATGGCTTCTAGCCAAGAATTTGAATCAGCCATGCTAATTGCTTCTTTCACAATCCTAGGCTCATCAGTGCTGGTTATTAAAGCATAAGCATAGTTTGAATCTAACATAGAGAAACCATACCTTTTCAGTTGCCTTCTTTCTCATGTAGATCTCCTTATAGGCTAAGGTTGTTCTTCATCATCAGAACTTCCAGAGCTGCTTGAGCTCTCCTGAGTCTTAGGTACACCATGCAACTCTTTCCTTTCTAGAGTTTGGGGAATCTCAACTGCATCCTTCTTCTTGTCACTCTGATTTGTTTCAAGTTGTTGATCATTTACTAGAGGTTTCAGCTCATGAAATATCACGCTTCTGCTGTACAAAACCTTCTCAGTAACAGGGTTCCAAACTTTGTATCCTTTCACACCAACTCCATAGCCGATGAGAATACACTTGACAGCCTTGTTATCCAATTTAGATCTCTTTTCATTTGGCATATGAACATATGCCTCACAGCCAAAGACACGAACATGTCTCAGAGAGGGCTTCTTACCAGACCATGCTTCCAAAGGTGTCTTATCAACAAGAGCAGAGCAAGGAGATCTGTTTAATAAATAACATGTTGTAGCCACAGCCTCAGCCCAAAACTTATGCTCCAAACCAGCACCACTCGGCATACTCCTTACCTTTTCCATCAGCATCCTGTTCAACCTTTCAGCAACTCCATTTTGTTGTGGAGTGTAGGGGGTTGTCTTATGCCTTTTAATTCCATGATCAGTGCAATACCTTTCAAAATCTGTAGAACAAAACTCACCTCCATTGTCTGTCCTTAAACACATTATTTTCTTCCAATCTAATTTTCTACCAAAGATTTGAACTCTTTAAATCGATTGAACACTTCTGATTTACTTTTAAGAAAGTATACAAATACCCTTCTCGAATATTCATCAATAAAAGAAATATAATATCTAGACTTCGATAATGAAGGAACATTAACTGGACCAAATACATCAGAATGAACATAATCCAGTATACCAGAAGATTTGTGAGGACTAGAGGAAAAGGAAACACAGTGTTGCTTTCCATAGATGCAATGTTCACAGAAATCAAACTCAAGGTTACAATCATCAAGCCCTTCTACAAGATTTTTATTCTTCAAGGTTTTTAAACCTTTCTCACCAATGTGACCAAGTCTATGATGCCATAACATGGTCTTCTCTGCTAGGAGTTTTACCTCCAAAGCATTTGCAGATAGAGAAGAGTCTTCATCTTTCTCTATAGGTGCAAAATTACATGACTTTACAGAGGCACTGTTACAAAGAACAGGATGTGCATCCAGCTTGTACAGAGCGCCAATACGAACACCCTTACCTAGCACCATGGCACCTCTAGCCATTTTACAACCTTTACTAGAAAAAGAAACTTCTACACCAGCATCATTTAATTTACTGACAGAGAGAAGATTTCGAGTCAAACCTAGAATATGAAGAACACCACTTATTCCTTTTGACTCTCCCATCAGGAAACTGAATTCTGACTCTTCCTCTACCAACAATCTCCAACATTGAATTACTTGCTAAGTACACCTTTCCACCATCATACTTCTTGTACTTTGAGAACCAATCTATGTGGGATGTCATGTGGAAAGAGGCACCAGACCAGCCAGACATCATCAGATGCCTGAGTTGCCAAGGTTGCAATGAAGGTGTCTATATCACTATGACAAGATTCATTATCAGAAGCATACTTCTTCTTCTTCTCTTTACAATCCTTTCGGATGTGACCACGTTGCCCACAGTTCCAACATTTCACCTTGGACTTTTTACCAAGAGACTTTGATCTCCCTTTAGACTTGGATTTCGACTTGTTGTCTTTCTTCTTGCCTTTCTCCTTTGGTCTACCTCAAACAACAAAATCCTCTTTGGCCATCTTAGAAGATTTCCTTCGCATTTCTTCAGACAGAATCAAAGCAACCACATCATCCATCTTGAAAGCAGTGGTTGTGCTTCCAATAGCCATCGCAAGATGATCCCAACTATCAGGTAACAAACACAACAGGAGCATGCAACGATCCTCCTCCTCAATCTTTACACCTACAGATGCCAGCTGAATAACACTCATGTTAAATGAGTTCAGATGGTCTGCAACAGATGCACCTTCATCCATTTTCAAGGAATACAACTTCTTCCTCAGGAATAACTTATTTACCAGAGATTTTCCCTAATAAATGTCACCAAGCTTCTTCCACAAAGAAGCCGCAGACATCTCCTCATGAATATTCTGGAGCACAGAATCAGCTAGACTAAGTCTTATCAAACCTCTTACTTTTCTATCAGCAAGATCCCAAGCTTCTTCGGTCATATTTTGTGGCTTAGTTCTAGACACTGCAATCCATAGGTCTCTATCCACAAGCAAGTCTTCAATCTTGAGTTTCCATAACTCGAAGTTGCTGCCATTAAACTTCTTAATCTCAACTCTACTAGATGTACTCACCATCTCAAAACAGAAACAAGTTATCAATGCAAGACTCCCACTAGAAACAATATTGGCACAAAAAATTACGCTTTTCCTTCAAAGATAACAAAACTGGCCAAGCTCTAATACCACTGTGAAGGGAAAGAGGGTTGGATCTAATGACCCAACAGTGCAGAATACTTTCTCTTCACACCAATACAACCGAGAAGTGAAGCATAAACTAATTCTAATAGCTTCTAAAACTACTTGAGATGCATACAACCATTGAAATGAGATAACAAAGAATGAGCAAACATAGATGACACAGTATTTTACGTGGGAAAACCTTTTTAGGTAAAAAACCCACCACACAAAGTCAAGTCTATTGTATTACAGTAATGAATCGATTACATACAATTTTCAAACTTCTGTATTCTGCTCACAATCGCCCGGAGAGATTTGGATCCACTGTTACAATGTTTTCCTCAACATACAGTTCAAACTCTCTTTCAAGAACTCGCATTCTTTTTCTTCTTCAGCTCTTCAACCTGCGACTTCAACTTATTATGTTTGCAACTTACACAAAAGGTGTATATAACCAAACACTTGCTAGATAGCGAAAGTCAAACTCTGCAATCAATGCCATCAACCAATGGCCATCCAAGAAAATCCAACTGAACATGCAATCAAAAGAGCCCATGCCAAGTCCTGCATCGAGCCACCCAGGCATTCAATGCGATGCCAAGAACGAGTTCAGCTCCGCCAACTTACGTTGGCCATGCACCTACAGCAATAACTATTTAGGTAACCATCTGATAAGCATTCAGTTAGATTGCCACGTGTCACCATCCCATTGCCTATCGCAATTGATAGAGATTTCAACACATCCAATCATACACAGAGCACTTACAAGGCTTCCAAGTCTTTACAACTCTGTTGGAGTCGGAGTCGGAACAGGAACTAGAACGGAAGAAAAAATTGGACTTCACCAAAAGATCAAGTTTAGGAACCTTTTCGGTTCTGCCTCTGCCAAATACAAGGAAGAGCAAGCTCGAGACAGTTCAGCCTGGAGGAAGTCAACACGAAGTCAAACTAGAAGACAGGACCAGAGTCAGAGTTAGATCGGAATCGGAAACAAGACTTTACCAAAAAGTCCAAGTTCAATAAACATTCCGGTTCCACCTCCGATAATTGTAAGGAACAACAAACCCAAACCGAAATGAAGCAGAGGAAAACATCTCGAGGAAAAACCAAATAGCAAGGAAGACCAAATCGCAAAAGCAGGAATCGGATCCGGAGCCAGATGGAAACAGAAACGAGAACCTTACAAGCTGACACAGTTAAGTTCCAAAGCTAGTTTCGCCTCCGACACCGCCAAAGAAGAACGAAGCCACAGAAACAGACCGCGGGAAGCGGAGCTAGAGCCGAAGCCGAAGACAAACCCGGAACAAGGCCAAAAGAACAAAGCCAAGTTCCAACCCGGTTCCGCCTCCGCCGGACAAAGTAAAAGGCACAAAATTTTTCCAAGGAAAAAGAATGAGGACTTCAAGCTGGAAGTTGAGACACATTTTCTCAACATTCTCAACTTTCCACCAATATAAATTATTCTTTACTTTGAATTTATTAAATAATTATTATTCATTTTCTATTTGAATTACGACTAAAGTCCTGATTGATAGGCTGATTGAAAAACATCTATAGCTTTCAAATAGTATCACATTTTTTGAATCCAAAATATGTGTCATATTCTATGCTTTGCATACTATAGGATCAAAAAAAAAAAAAAAAATTTCATGAAGTTTTGACCAAGTTAAGGTGATTAGACATACATGTTTTTATATTTTTTAAAAGTTGTAATAAAAAAATCATAATTAATTATTTACTTGGAAACAAACTATAAAAAAATGTGTATCACATCCGGATATGAGTCATCTACTTATTTATAAAATATTATAAAAAAATCTTATTATTTTATTGTGGTTAGGGTGGTCAGACAGACACCTACTTCTTATTTTTTCCTTGAAATTTAAGTACTTCTACATTGAAATTTTAAATTTTCACCAAATAGATTTTTTATTTTTTTAAATAAACCTAGTAGTTTAGAAACTACATTCAATTTGCTACATATTCTATTCTTACATATTTTTAAAATAATATAGATAAATTGTTCAAAAATTTATGTCAAGTTTCCTAACTGTAATTTTTTGATTTTTTATTGCCATTTAAGGGATTTTTTTTTCCATGATGATCCTGCACATACCCCTAATCTAATTAAATTACGAACTAATGTTGAAATTGAAAAGTGCAAGAATCTAATTCTATCCATAATTGCAATGAATGTAAATTATGCTACTTCTAATGATTTGAATGTAACAAAAAGTATGCAAACTTAAATAGAAAAGTTTTAACAACAAACAAAAGCTCAAAAAAAAGGAATTTAACTATATGGAATGCATTTTAAAATTTGCATTGGGACTGATTTGCCCACTGTGGCGAATGAGTCCCAGTAGGGATTTTTTTCAAAATTTTCAGAATTTTTTTAATTGTTTTTTATGCATTCTATGTTGTATGATCTAGATCTTAAGTGTAGATGTAGATTTTGTTTGATTTTCAATGAAATGAGATGCAAAAATGCAAGTTATATGAGCTTTCACTAATGGAAAATCAAGAATCCTAGAATGCAAATTAACTAATACAAATCCTAAGGCAATGTTAATGCAATCAAGATCTAATATGTAATACACTCCAAATCAGAATTATGATGGTCTAAATGCAGGTTCACCAAAATGGAATTGATGAAAATGGGGGCTTATTAAGTGTTATCGTATGGTTTAAGACATAAAGCACACCCACTTTCAAGATGTTCCACACAAGGATAACCCTAGAGATCTCAATGCAAAAGAGAAAGAGATCTTGCAATAGGGTTGTCCTAGGGGCTGAATGTAAACTAATGAGGAGTTCACAACCAAGTTTAGACTTGGAAAAGATAATAAAATGCAAGATGCAACACTAAACCCTAATTCAATGCAATGATCTACAAAATGACGTAGAAAAGAAAATGAAACTAAACAAAAAGTTGTGAGATGAATTGTGTGCACTTGGGAATCTGAAGGTGGTTGAATGGAGCCCTAAAATGCTGAAAAATCTAACTTTTTCACCTACTGAGACTCATTCACCAATCTGGGCGAATTAGTCTGTATAGGAACCTATTTCAGGAAAAATAGTATTTGAATTTGTAAACAAATCTGAACAACACCTATAGTGGGTCTCATTCGCCACTCTTGGTGAAACAGTCCAATTCCACTTTTTCAAGAGTTTAAAGTTCTAATCTACAATTCAACATCTACTCTTTCCTCCTAAATTGGTTTCTGGATCAGAATCTGCGAAAATACCTACAAAATAGAATATAGACTTGGTTTGCTTATGAGGGGGTTAGCCTTGGTTAAACCCCTAGTTTGGTGATTAAACCTTGATGGAAATGATGAAATATGCATGTAAATAGGAATATAAACCCTAGCCTTAAGTGTGTCTAAGACTAGGAAATCTAAAACACAATGAAATCCTATTCAAATGTGCAAGGATATGATGCATGAATGAAAACTTGAAGATGGATGACCTACTTTGAGAGATCTCTAATCACCCAAATGAGCTCTAATGATTCTTTTACCTTCATTAGGTTGAATGGAGAGTGATAATGGAGGATTTAATCACTTAGAAAACAAGTCTTTAGGCTTGGCTTGATGGCTAGTTGCATCTCCCCAACCTAGAATCCATCATGATTCACCATAGACAACCATGATCAACCCTTGACAATGCTAGATATTGAATTAAAGTGAGCTTGAAGACCTACACAAACACTTTAATGTTTCTCAAAGACTTCAACTTTGCTTGCTTGTGAAACTTGAGTGCTCTTGCTTGAAGATTCTTAATGCTTGTCTCTTAAAATTGCTCTTGAAAATGCTTGCTTCAACTTCCTAGATGATAAGAATGACTTATAAAATTACTTATATAGGCATTAACACCTAATTTACTATTATTTAGATCTCAAAGGTTGACCTCCACCAAAAAATTGACTTAAAAAGGTGATTTCCTGCTCAAATTTGAAAAATCCCCCAAATGGGACTCATTTACCACCCTTGGCAAATGGGTCCCACCTAGGGGGACTCATTTTCCACCCTTGGCGAATGGGTCCCACCTAGGGGGACTCATTCGCCCAATGTGGAGAATGAGTCCCACCCTAGCTTTTGGAGGTGGGTTTTCAAGAATTTTTATGTTTTAAATTATTTTGTCGGGTTTATAGCTGAAGATAAGCTTCAAGATCCGAAATAATGGGTCTTAGGGGCCTATAAATGACGATTTGAAGGGTATTTAATGCAAGCATACCAAAATAGGTCCAAATTAGGCAAGGATTTGTACTATCTCCAAGAAGGGAGTACAATTTTTGTTGTCACAGTTTTATTTTATATCTTGATGATCACATGGTTCCCCCCACATTTCTCTTGAGAAAAGATTATATCTTTCAATGGACATGAGAATACCAATAAAATTTTAATTTTGTCAAGGACTACCTTACTAATCCCCATATTATCATGATTATAGTTCATTCTCACCCTCTCTTTCTATATACTTTCACAACTAATCATGATATAAGAACATCTCATGCAACATGATGAAGAAAGATGAGAATGGTGGTGTTTTATCTTTCGCAAACATTCACAAATTATAAAAAATAGTACACATGAATTCAAAAAAAATATTTTTTATAGTATATTTTTCTCATTTAAATATATGTCATTATATTCTACATGTCAAAATACTCATCATCAAGAATTATCAATTCAATTTTTTTTCTAAAACTCATATGTTTGGTTTTGTGAGATGTTGGCTTATGTTTTTTAAATATAATTTTAATTCTAGAAATTTATGTAAAAAAAGTAATGAAAGGACAAACAATAGTTGATAAATTGGCTAAGGAACCATCCCCATATTCTTCTACAATGATCCTTGATTTGTATGGAAGAAAACATTCTTACAACCAATAAGAGTGTGTTCTTGGGAAACATACATTGATGGGTCTAATTTTTTTATCAATACAAGTATTGAGGTCATTCTTATGCCACCTTCTAGAAAATATACCCCATTTTCTTTCCTTTTAAATTTTAATTATGAATAATTCCATACAATACAAAGCATTCATCACTAGATTAAAAGAAACACTAGCATTTGATATCCAAGACCTTAGTTTACATAGTAATTCATAATTAGTTGTCTAGAAAATTGCAATCTCTCACCAAGCTAAAGATAATATAAAAGTGGTCACACCACTATGCACATCTCCAACATCCTTTTAACATACAATTAAAATTATAATTCTTAGACTATAGTTTCTTCACCATTTTAGGATAAAATTTCATATCATACATTATTCTTACAAAAAATTCTATGAGATGAGTAAGTGCACAAACATGGGGGGACCAGAAAGGGGTCTTAAGTGGCAAATTTTTTTCTAAAATCAAGAATGACTAATCTTGAATGAAATATTGAAGATGGTTACACTCAAAATTTGGAGATGCAATGAAAACAAGAGTCGTAGTGCTCCAAATATACTTTCTAAACTATTATTTTTTTAAAAATGGTAAAGATCAAGGGGGCCCACACAAAGTGGTCCTGTTTTTTTCAAAAAAACATAACATAGCATTTAGTGTGGTCCCCCTAAAATGTTAAATTTTATTTAATATTTCAAAAATCACTTCAATGATAAACTAGCTAACACCAAGTAGTTTATGCCCATTTTTTTGCTAATTTTTAACAAATATATGGATTTTTAACTAGTTTTCAAAGTGGATACATCCTGAAAAATATAAAATTGAGTGTTCTCCCCCCTAATTTTTTTGAAAACCGGTCATTTTTTTAATATGTGTAGAATGGAGTCTAGTTTCTAAAAATGTAATCTATTTAAAATTTTGATGAAAAGGTTAAAAATATAGTAAACAATACCACACTAGTTTTTGACAAAAAAACATATACACTAATAAAATAAATTAAAGATGAAAACTTTAACATACTAAAAAAAATCACATGGTTAGAAAGTTGAGAGAGATTGACACTATCATGGTATTTTTTTGACTTGACATTGAAACATGTGCAAACTTGATGGGGAGCATGCTTGGGATTATGTCAATTTTTTTATTATTTACAAAAGTATGTCTATGGACATTGAACAATCACTCCAAACCCTTGGGTTAGAAGCCCAAGGTAAATCTAAGCCAAAGGCTTGGAATTTTCCAAAGAAAAGGATAATGTGAGCACATTATATAATACGCTCACATTATGTCGAAGATAACATAATGTGAACATGTTATAACATTCTCACATTATGTCAAATCACATAACAAAAGAACACTATATAACACACTCATGTTATGTTTTTATTTGAATACATTCTCTCTCTCCAACTCTCTATTGATCCTTCCCTCTCTCCACCCCCCCTATCTCTCTCCCCCCTCTTTAGGTCTCTCTCTCTCTACCCCTCCCTCCCTCCTTACTCCTATTTCTCTTTTTTTCTCTCCACATCTCTTCTCTCTATCTCTTCTCTCTAGGTCATTACCTCTTTCATTTTCAATTGAGGGTATAAGGTTTAAGGTTGAGGATATAGAATTTAGTGTTGAGGGAATAATTTTTATGGTTGAGGGAGTGTAGGGTTGAGGGTTTAGCATATATGATTTAGGGTGTATGGTTGAGGGATAGTGTTTTGGCTTTAGGGTATAGGAAAAATGGCCTCCTTTTGGTGAGCGCGGGTTACAAAGGTGAAAACCAATAGCTCAAAAAATCATAGCCAAGGCATAAATGAAAGGTTTGGGCATTGTTTTTATTATACTTTTAAATTTGGCTAGTTCCAAATTTGGCGCATGCAAAAAGGCCTATTTCATGATCTTTTACAATGTGACCCTTTTTATGTCACAGATTGGTGCACACACCCTGTGAACATTACTAATCTACCTCATATCTCTGTCAAGGGCATCAAATTTGTTACTGTTGTAGTGACACCATGCTCCAATGTCCTATCAATATTAGGAGTGTACTTGCATCATCTAAAAATGAAACAACAAAATTCCATTACCAAAATTAAGAGAGTGAAAGTTCTCTATATTACCTGATATTAACGTCTTACATAAATATTTAAAGGGTTTAAACCATCCAACAATGATAAAGGTCAACCTATAATATGACCATTTCAACTTTGTAACATGAACAATATGAGAACTCTATGGTGAATAACTAATGGGGTGAATAAATGCTACTTTAAGTAGTTTTCTTATTTCCTTTAAATGACTACGAGGATTATCTTAGGATGCATCTTATTGTTTTTTTATTTTTATTGGTCTTGCATCATGTGTGAGGACTATGTAGTGCAACATTGCATTAGGGTTTACTCCAGGAATATCTTCATAAGTTCATGCAAAGACATTTGAGAAATCGTGAAGGGCTATTGAATGGATAGTCTGTTACCACTTTCATATCTTCAGAATTTTCAACATCCATAAGGACATCAACTATTTCCCCATTGCTAAAGTACCATGATCTTCAATAAAAGGGTTAGTAGCCAAGTCTAAATCCAAGTCAATTGATAAGATCACATCTCATGTTTGCATGATACTTTTACCAAAGTTTGTATAAGATTGTGTATTATGTTTGGAAGATACTTTTACCGAAGTTTGTATAAGGGTTGAGTGAGGAGGTAGTTTTATGTTGATATTGTTGTGATGAGGAATGTAGACCTGAGAAAGCCTCAAATTATTTGTCGTTGTAGAATATGTCAATATAAACTATTAAATATTCATATTTCTTCAATTGCATAGTGATGTAAACACTTTTGTTTTGTCTTTACACTTATTTTGAATTTCAAAATATTATTTTATTTTATCTATTGTTATTTGAACCTATATATTATATTTTTATATTTGAATATAAAATATACTATTATACTATTATACTATTATTATATATTTTTTAGTTCATGTCTTAGGCAGGTATACTAATGCATTCATCTAGTTTTATTAGTTTGTCCAAATGAACCAATAGAAGCATATAATTAAAATAGGTTGACTATTTTTCTAATTTATATATTTTTTTTAAATTTATTTCAATATATATGAAAACTATTTTTTTTAATTCTATTAGATCATAGTATGTACGTTCATATTAGTATGAGGTAATAATTTTGACTAATGTATCACTATTTGATGCTATTCATTTAAAAACACTATTTCTAAATAGTATAATTTTTTGCTATAATATGTCTAGTCAATTAGGCACTAAAAATTGTGGAACTATTTGATTTGATTGATAGATTCATAGAATTGATATTTTTTTGTTGTTTAATGTATTAATATAAATTGGTTAATATATTATTGTAATAATAATATAATAATATAATATATAATTAGTATATTATTGTTAGTATATGTTTTTGATAAGGTAAACAACATTTATAGGGTGTTGTACCCTTGACACATAGAGCCACAAGGGCCAAAAATTTCAAGTCCAATAAACATAGAAACTAGCCAAAAACACAAAACACATACCATAGATCAAGAACAGATAGCCAAAACATATACTAAAAAATACTTAACTAAAATTATCCTAGTTCTTTGATAGGAGATCAACAACATCATCCTTGACCCATTCTTGATCATAGTCAACATTCTTCCCATCCAACTCATCTTTTATAACCACTGAAATAGTGTTGGTGATAAAGTGGACTAGCTTAATAGTGAAGCGAGTCAAGCCACATAGTCTCTTATCCAATTTATCCATTCTATCCTTCAACACATGGCACTCCTCCTCATCATCAACATCCTTCACATTCTTAGTATGCTCCACATCCAACAGGTGCGAGGACTGGGAAGCCGAGTTCTCTTTCTACTCTTTACTATTATCAGGAATGGTGTGGGGCCCTCTCGCATTCTCCTCCTCATCCCCAGACACCTAATCACCCTTATATTCTTTGTTGTTAGACCGCTCCTCCTCCGAGTCCAAATCCACCTGCCTTTTTTTGTTGTTCTTGGCCAATCTCCCAGACCTCCAGATGATGGTCTCACCACTAGTCATAACCATTGTGTCCCCCTTAGAATCCTTCCCCATATCTTTTTTACCTCTGCTATCTTTCGTCGAAGGCTCCATCAAACCCTTCATGTCATCTTTTCCTTTCTTCTTCGGGGTGGGTTTGTTAGCAGTTTTGGCCAGGGTTGACTTGAGGTCACACAGACTAGCCACAACACTAGTCTGGGAATTTCTCGCATTCCCCTTGAGTTTTATTGGTGGCAGACTTGGGCTTGGGAGTATCAGCAGCACCCAGATGGGATTTTTGAATGGGACCTTTAGACTCGGCTGGGGAAATGTTTGTAGCAACAAGAGGTTAGATTTCCTCCAGATGAACAACAAATATGGGCTTGGGTGGGCATAAAGAAACATGGAAATGATAGAGTCTCATAATGAGACCTTGCTATAGTGGCAGAGGAGGGGTATCATCAAGGTTAAGGCTAGTGGTTTCTATGCATTTTTCTATAGAGCTTTCTAAAACCTTAAGCAGGAAGAAATGAAAGCTTAACATAAATTTATGTGTAAGGTGATTTAAAAGAGAGAAATGGTAGAAAAAGAAGGTTTTGTATCTACCTTCGAGAGTCACATACTTCATAAGGGCCAGGAAAACTTGGTCCCATGGCTACGGAAGGTCCTCCCGCTCCAAACCTGACTGGTTATGGACTGACTTCTCATTCCCCACAAAAAAAAGCATTCATGTTGTCATTATCTTGGGTCTTGGTATGATTTGGATACTTCTTTCCATTACTTTGCATCCCCGTAGCATGCGCAATCACATCTTCATTCACCTCAAAAGAAATCCCGCATAGAGTCACTCTTCGGTCCTTCCAAGAGTAGGCAAATTGCACCTGTAGACAAATTAGGGTTGTGACCCACAAGACTCTCCATCAGGGGAGTCAAGCCTCCTTTGACACATAGATGCCAAACCATTGGATTTTTGCAGAATTCACCGCAGTTGTCGAGCTCCATCCGCACATGATCACCACCCATAATGCCTCTCTGTATAAGCAAAAACTAGAGAACCTATGAAAGAAAAAGGTTAGATAAACTGGTTAGGAGAAGGGTTTCCCACACACAATGGATATTTAGCCGAATAGAGCAACTTTGGTTAATCAAGGCAATGTATAGGACACACGCGTGAGGAGGTAAATCTCTTAACACAATCTTGGAGGTATCATAAATGGGAATCTTCAAGCGATTGCGGCTAGGTAAGCAAGACATGATGGAAAAACAAGGTTTGCCAACCACGTCCTTACACAAAAAACTAGGCAGGGTGGTTATGGGGCCAAATTTAATAATAACAAGGAGCTCAGGCTTAAGACACAAAGATAAAATAGTAGAAAGGGAAAATCCAAAAAGAAGCTTTCTCTCATAATGAGCAGTCACATCATTGTTTAAATCAACGAACTTAATGTAAACATGATAGTTTAGCACAATCCCCAGAAGGAGATAACGTAAGGTACGACCCTGCCAAGTCTTAATCACAAAGTACCTTCCATACTTCCTTATAATGCCCTCTTTATCAAACACGAAATTAGTCTCAAATTTCAAATCCTGCCACTTGTAGGCCACCTCAACTTTTATACCCGTCCACTTAGCCCAAAGCACAAGCATGTGGGCTCCCCATATTGTTAGTATATGTTATATATCTATACTATATATAAATTAATTAATATTATATAATATAATAATAATCGTATTATACATATTAATATTAATATTATATAAATAATATAATAATATTTAATATACAATAGAGTATTCCTTTCAAAAAAAAATTCCTACTACATATTTAAAAAATGTATTACTATTACTTAAAGTTAGTTATGTATTAAACAAAAGCAATCTCTCCATAGCCACCTTTATACAATTTTTGTGGGAAGCAATGAGTTGTACATATCCAATACAAAAACAAAGTTGCACTAAAATGATCTTTGTTCTCTTCAAAAGTGTTTGGTTTCTAATCTTCAACAAGTAGAATCAATGCAACATCTTCAACAAGCACAATGAATATTTGTAAATGTTATAGGATTCCAATCTCAAAATATTGACTATAAACTTCAATTATATAATTATTGATTAGAACTTGTAATGTATTGACCATAATGGTCTACAACTAAACATTGTGTATATTACTTTTAATTATATACATTTATACTCATGTAATAATTATTATATGTAAATATCATTAACAAACAACACATTACATATTTTACTAGAGGAATGGATGCAATATGTCTCTTATTATAATTGAATATATTATATTGGTAAATGTGGACCACACCTTACAAAATTTTTCCTATATTTTGATTTTCCATATAGTTGTCGTGAGTAGTACACCTTCCATATATATAAAACAAAATTAAAAGAATCCTATGGAGAACTTTAATTTATACCTAATTTGAATGCCCGATTTCTTAGGTTGAAGTTGTAAGTCATACCATACATTTCTCACCGCCGATCGCGCATGGCCAACGGAAGGTGGAAGACGTATTTCGACGACGAGATGGGACGCGTTCTTCACGCCGTTCGCGCATTTCATGCCTAAGTTGACGACTACATCTCACACGTATAAAACGCTAACACAATGACTTGCGTGTTGACTGTCCACATCAGATCGCGCATTGCCAACTTAAGCTGGATGACGCATTCATACCCAACACGTGGACAAAATGTAAAGGAGAGGGAGAAAATTCCAATAGTAATGGAGTGAATCTTCCCCCTTCATTTAGACGATGCGTTTTTCTGCCTTCACGTGGTCGCTGATTTTCAAACAATCTTGACATCCCCGCTTTTCAACCATATAAACAGTTTGTCTATCATGAATTTCATGTTGTGCAATGGCGTTCCTTCTTTGTGCGGTAGGTTTGAGGTGACATGAAGGCCTGGATTTTATTTTCTTTAATAAAAGTCTTCTTTAGATCTTCTCGTTTTTCATTACAGAGTGATCGGTAGTTTCCAAACACGGGTTTGAATATGTAAAGCTACACCTATAAATCCTCTATATTCTAGTTGAAAATATGGCATAAGGGTGTGAGGTGAAGTGCGTTTGTTTGTCATGGAATGCAGAGCAGCAGAGCATGAGAAAAAGCAAAGTGAGGGACAAAAGTGCAGGAAACGTGCAGCACAGGATGACAATGAAGATGAAGTTCAAGAGTTTTTCGCTCTGGTGGACAGAATCCATGCAATGCACAAGCTTTATAAACAGAAGGCAATGAATCGCCCTTCTGCAGGAGAAATACCCACATCTCAGAATAATAATGTTATCGTATGTAGATCTCCATGGAAGCCTACTTTCGAGTGGGAGGATTTCTCTGCCATGGCCGGGAAAGACAGCAGCGTTAATTATTTTCCAAACAACATAGCAAGAACTTGGGTGGCGTCTAAAGAGCCTGCATGTATTGGAAGTGATCAAAATTTAGCTGTTGAAAATTTCGATCTTAATGTTGAGGCCACTGCAGAAGAGTAGATTTCTGCAGAAATATTTACTGTTCATAGTGGCTGCTTTTGTTCAATAAAGAAAAAAATTATGGGCTGCCGGTCAAACTATTTTAATAACCATAGAAAAATATAAGCTCTGCTGGTCATTCCACCCGTCATTTTTATTTTATTAATAATTACAATTTTCGAAGATCTATTATTTTTGTTAGATGGATTAGAGAGTGATCTAAATTAATATAATTTTTTAAAAAAAAATTATTATTATTCGAATTATATATAATAAAATATAGATTTTTTTCTTAAAAGTTGAAAAATAGTTGTGAATATAAAAAATATTGTAGTCAAAGTATGAACATTGTAGCTAGGAAAAATGATAAGATCAATTGACTTCTAGGTTGGAACTTCTTTATTTTTTTGATGGCAATCTCATAAATTACTTTTGACCTCATGAATGCTAAAAGCCTTCTACTTCATTATATTCACAACATTCTTTTGAATATCAATATATTTAAAAATAATAAATAATAATAATTTACATAACCATCAAAGATAAATGTTAGATTGTCAATGGAAATTTTAAAAAGTCCAGATAATTTGTCTCACCCTTAATTAGTTTTAGATAATATTTCTATATTAAAACATTAGATTTGAATGTTTTTTAGAGATGGGGAGGCTAATATAATTCCCCCTCTAATTTGGTCACAAGCGGATGGTATGAACACTGTTAGGTTTGTTATGAATGATTTTGGTCTACATCTAGTCTTATTTGGTGTAAAGTTACAAGATAGTTTTATTTTATGTTGCAATTAGATATATTGAAAGTGTAGCTCACATCATGGCTATTATTAGAGATCAATTTATTCGGAGTTAAAAGAAAATAGATTTATGATTACATTACATAATTAAATATATTAATTAGATAGTCTAAGTGGCAATGGGAGTAGTATTGTGGCCAAACATTGAATGCCATATCATGATAAGAGGCAACAAATTTTATGTTTTTTTCTGAATTCCAGTATTTACTTATGCTTAGTTTGGTTTTGATTTAGTTCGATGCTAAATTATCACTATGGAACTTAGTAAACTTGTTATTTTATTCATGCATTTTTGTAACCCTTAAGAACCTATCTCAAATTATTTTTAAAAATTAAGTAAAAATAATAAATTTCTATATTATCATTCATAGATCCTTATTGTTCTTTTTGTTTCGTTTGGATTCATAATTTTATCATACATTACAATGGTAGCAAGACAAAACATCATATCATGACTATATACATAAAAACTAAAAATATTTCAAGTTAGATTAGACAGAGCTTTAACTTTTGCTTCCTAGTTTGTGGACTTTGCTTGTTTCTTGTCTTCTATTAAGAGATGTGGGTCGGACCACTTCCCTATTTCTTTTGTTGTTTATAGGCTTTGGAGTAAGAAGAGATTTCCTTTCCAGTTTGAATCCATTTGGTTAAGGGATCCACATTCTATGTATTGTATCAAAAAATGGTGACAAGTTAACATAGATGGTTGTGTGATGTTCAAAGTTGCCAAGAAGTTGAATTTTGTTAAGAGGAATCTCAGAAAATGGAACAAAGAGTTTTGTGGTCACATCTTTGATTCTAAAACTTATGTTCTTAATAATTTGTATGATATCTTGCATGTCATCCAATCGAAGGGTCTATCGAAGGATCTACAATTGCTAGAAGATAGTCTTCTCATGCAACTACATGATATCATTACCAAGGAAAAGGATTTCTGGAGGCAAAGGTCTCGGGCTATCTGGTTAAAATTTGGGGACCATAATTCTAAGTTATTTCATCTCACTGCTCTTAGGCATAAGTCATCAAATAGAATTTCCTCGATTAGAGCTTATGGGTTGTTGTTGGAAGACGATGAGGCTATTAGAAGAGCGACTACAAGGTTCTTTGAATAGCTCTTGATGGATGATCTAGTCTGGGATCAAAGGTGTGTGGATGCCTCTCTAAAATTTATTCCTAAAGTTTTCACAAAGAGTTTAAATAAGGAGTTGATGGCTATTCCTTCGGCCTCAAAATTCAAAGAAGTGGCTTTCTCTTTTGAAGGTAACAAGGCCCCTGGCCCTGATGGCTTTCCTTTTTTTTTTTTTCTTACAATCATATTGGGAGATTATCTCTAAGGATGTGATTAATGCTAATAAGGAGTTCTTTAGGTCAGGAATTCTTCTCAAAGAGCTTAATGTGTCTTTAATTTTTTTGATTCCCAAATCTAATGATGCAAAGAGTTTTGGTGAGTTTCACCTGATCAACCTCTGCAATTCTATTTTTATTTTTTTTCAAAAGTGCTTGCTTAGATAGATTACAAAAATGCTTGTTGAATCTGATTTAAAAGCACCAGAGTGATTTTTTTAAGGTTCATCAAATCCTTGATTCTATTATTATGATTCATGAGCTTGCTCATTCCATTAATGCGTCTAAAAATTCGGGCTTCTTCCTAAAGTTGGACCTGCTCAAAGCTTATGATAGAGTGAGTTGGAGATTTCTTTTAAATGTCTTGGACTGGCTTGGTTTTTGTAAGAATTTTCTCCAGCTTGTTGAGCAACTCATTTCTTCTCCCCCATTTTTTGTCCTATTGAATGGCTCTCCTTCTCCCTTCTTCTGGAGTTCACGTGGGTTGAGACAAGGAGACCCTATCTCGCTACTTCTTTTCATCCTGATGGCAAAGGATTTGGGTCGTAATATCCAGAAGGCACTTCATGTTGGTGCTCTAAGGGATCTTTTTCCTTCATCCAGATGTGATCTGATTACTCACCAACAATTCATTGATGACACTATTATGATGGGTGTTTCTTCTGTTAAGGAAGTTAGAGTTGTTAAGTGGTTGTTGGCTGACGACGAGAAGGCTTCTGCTCAGAGGATCAACCTACCTAAGGGTCATATTTTCTTCCTCAACACTCTTGAAGCTCTATAGCTTAAGCTTGCTAGAATCCTATTTTGCAATAAAGGTGATTTCTCGTCTTCTTATCTAGGGCTCCCTTTATGCATCTCCAAGATTCCAGATTCCTTTTGGTTGGGTTTGCTAGATAAATTTAACAATTTAGTGGGTTGGAAAGGTGCACTCCTCAATCAGGCAGGTAAAACTCAGCTTATTTTGTCCATCTTCAGAATTTTCCCCTATTCGCTATGAGTCTTTCCAAGATTCCTGTAAAGTTTGAAGATAACATAGAAAAAATAATGAGAAGGTTCCTTTGGTCAGGGGTTGAGACTTAGGCCAGAATTCCTCTTGTGGCTTTGGAGTCAGTGTGTAGATCAAAGAAGTGAGAGTTCTTGGTATTAGAAATTTAAAATCTTTTAATAAGGCTCTTTTTTAGAAAAATGTTTGGAGGCTCCTAAAAGGGGATGTTAGGTGGGCCCCTTTGGTGGGTAATAAGTATCTGTATAGTTTGGAGAGACCTTGGAACATGTTGTCTTTATAGAAGATTCCTATTGGTTCATGTTTTTGGAGGAATATTATGGGGTGGGTGCATGGAAATGGGTAGCAATTCCGTGGACACCCTAAAAAAAAAAAAGTTGTAAACCATAATGCGAGCGCATTATAATGTGCTCATTTTATGTCTTTGGTTAAACCTAGGCAAGGTCCCAGCGGCTACAACTACAAAGCCATAATGTGAGCGCGTTATAACGCGCTCGCGTTATCGACTGTTAAAAGCAAAAAAATAAATGCAAATCTCTCATTTGCATTTCGACTGGTTTTTTTGTGCACCCACGGCCAAAAACACCAAAATAGCACACTCACATTCGAGGAGAAAAATTTCTTCACCAAGAATCCGAATTTCTTCGCAACGATGGTGCTACGACGACAATGAGCTGTAAGAGGTAAGGATTCTATGCTTTTTATTTTGAATTTGTTAGTTTTAGGTTGAATTTGATATCTATTTGTTTGAAATTTTAGGAGATGCAAATCAACCTACAAACCCTCAAAATCCTCAAGATCAAAATCAACCACAACATCAACCTCCTCCACCAATCACTCAACCCCCTCCTGGCACTCAACAAAATTTAATGAGTGAAATTGAGAACAACAAAAAACAAATTGAGGATTTGATCAATAGGTTGAGTGATCCAAATGGTTCAACCATAGAAAGAATGACCGTAGCAAATTCCTTGAAAGATATGTTAACAAATGTAGATTCAATTAGCAAACAAATAATTGGATGGGAAGATAGGAGGCAGGCAGCTAGGGAGTATTATACAAATAAACTATCATACAAGGATGTGAAAGACTTAAAAATAAAAAAAGGTGATTTGTGCTCATTATTCACCGACCCATGCACAAATCAAAATCTTACCCTCAATGCGAAGAGGTTTCTTATCCATTGGTGCCACCACCAACAAATGAAGGAGCGGTTTTATGATAGGTGGTACATGGTCTTCGATTACCCATCGTGCAACAATTGCGAGGTCCCGCAATATTTCCTTAGGAAACTATACAGTGAGTTCATATTGAACAAAATCCCAAATTATTTTGATATGAGGGATTTCCAGGGGAGAGGTGGGGGGTCAGCTCAGGATAGACCTGGTGCACAGTCAGATCCTACGTGGCAAGGTAGATGAGCTCTCGCTAGGCCACCTCATGAGCACATTGTGATGCCTTCCCTCGTAAAGGAAAGTGCTAATGTAGAGACATTGCAGGCAATCAACAGTTTGACCCAAAGTGTCATCCACCATACTAGCCCTATTCTACAATGCCATCCAGGGGAGTCTTCTAGTGGTGGTCTTCGAACACATGTGTGTCAATCTTGGGGGGCTACTTGTTCACATGACCCCACCGACCCTGAGGAGACTGGTACGCAGGATCCGTCTACAGCTATGGAGATGGAGAGGGCAGCTAACATTTTGCATGAGGCATATGGCATTGATAGTCAGGTAAAAGTTATTGCATGTGTTCATTGAATTTAATTTATTAAATTTCGATTTTGAAATGCAAGATTAACTAAAAATGTTTTATGATTTTAATAAAATTGCAGGGTCATAGTGTTGAGACTGGATACACTAGCCCCCCACCAACCTATTTTTGTAGTACACCTATCGCTAGGGTATGTAACTAGTAAACAATTATAATTTTATTGCATATTAATGGAATTGTTTTACGAATGGTAATTTAATACGCAATTTTGGATGTTGAACAAACTAATATTGGAGGTTTTGATGGAACACTTCCTAGTGGCGGTGGATTTACTCAAACCTTCACGCAGGTAATAGAATAAAGAGTTTAACTAATGAATCAAATACTTAATAGATTTGTGTAGTTTATACATGCACATCGTTGATTACGTTGAATAATTTGTTATTTTATTTTTAGTTGTTGCGAGACAATACACCTCCGAATGTGACGAGGGCAATGGATATTGGTGTGACATCTGCTATACAATCCTCGATGGCTCTAACAGAAGAGGTATGAGGCAAATTAGTAAATTTTAATTTACATTTGTTGTTATAGATGTTAGTTAGTCATAAATCAAACCATTATTGATTCACGTAGTTTTTGTCTATTTGTATGGTTTATACAGGGCTTGACCACACCTAAGCATGGGCGTGAGGGTATTTCCCTCATGGAGAGAGATCGTGAGATGGCTACAAGTGATTATTTTGTCAAATATATCATTTTTTATAATGTAATTTCTATATATTCATGTCTTTACTTCTTATTGTAATAGTTAAAACTTCACCATGAACTAAACCCTAGGAGGTGTAGCAAGAGCACTCCACAAGCACAACAAAAATGAGTGACGAACCTATCACCATCCAAGTGAAAAATAGATATGAGTTACGTATATTCAAGTGTATACTATACAACTTACGTGTATACTTTGTGACTTACATGCATTCAAGTGTATACTTTGTGGCTTACATGTTTTCATGCATATACCTTGTATTCGTGCATATACTTTGTTTTAATTTGTGTATACTATGTATTCGTGTGTATACTTTTTGAGGCTTACGTTTTTATGAGTACTTGTAGTTCCCTTATTGACATGTACATGTTTGACTTATTCACGTGTATAATTATTAATTGGTTAGCCATAGCATTGATCTATGTCATCCTCAATGCATGATCCTTGAGATGGATTAAGTACACCCTCAAGGTCAAAAGGAGTTTCACATGCATTCTTCATAGGCTCATTTTGGTAGTGAAACCAAAAACCTCTTGCATCATTGAAACGAAAAAAAAAATCCTTATAGCAGGTCTGAAGCCATTATCATTCTCCATTAGTTCTTCATGTATCCACTCCCCATTAATGGTTGTCTCATGACCTTCATGAAACCAAGCACTTATCTCATTTGTGATAGAAGAAATGTATGAAGATTTATCTTCCTCCTTATGAACCATTCATTATCATGAGAGATGGGTTCTTGTGAACCACTACTGATGAATCATGGGTCAATGAGTTTGACTTGCAAAACTACACGATTGAATCCTGATAGCAATATCACAATATTTATATATCTAAATACTTCCATTGAATCCTGAATACTACCATCTTACCCACACAAGATTCTGGAAGATGCTTCCCACCCTTCTCTTAGTGGTTGCTCTCATTGCACCTTCTACCCAGCTTCATCTTGGTGTAGACAATACGAAGACCCCAGCTTGAGATATTCACACATGCAAGAACAACTACGTCCTTCCTGTAGCTTGGATGGATCAACTTGCAACCAAGAACCCACACTACTGCCTGGTGTAGATTGCCTTCTACATGCTCAAAACCTTCTGGCTCTGATACCATTCTGATGCAGAGGAAACAGCATAAGACAGTGGCTCATCCACCCTTCTCACTACTGATCAAGACATGTTCTTAAGCCTCTAACTCTATCTGCCACCTTTCCGCTGTTGAAAGCCCGAGTCACACATTGCTCAAACACAATGGTCGAGCGATGTAATGGTTTCTTTGAAAACCGTTATACATTTAAAACCATACAAGAATTTCACACTTGGTTATATTACGTATATTCCCTGTCAACTGAAACCATTTCTCCCATTCCATTCTAGACTATCATAAAGAAACCTGAAAACAAGACATCCATGACATTCAAAACAATAGCGAATCCTTCGATACTAATTTGCATTCACAATTTGCAAAATAATAAACTAGGAAAGATAGAGAGAACGACACGACAGGAAATGGAAACTCCTCTTTAATGAATTCCAGATATTAACACTTCAAAAACATACATGTCGACAACCAGAGAGCCTGATTTCTTCTCCTTCTTGTTTACTCTCTTTTTTGTTTTCCCGTAGTTGCACTCTCTATTTCCTCTATCTCCCCGTATTCGGTTACATGTTGTCTCTTTATAGAGATTCTAGGGTAGTTAGACAAACTATTCATCTACCCGATATTCCCATTTGGTTACAACTTTCATTTAATCCTTTTGATGAATATATCATTGCAATTTTAAACACTTAACCATTTCTTAACATGGTCCCACAAAATTCTAAATGACTAAAACATTACAAAATTATGAACCTTGTCATAAATTTCAAGAGTCGAGGTGTCCCCGCACCAGTATCCTAGTTGTCCCTTTGTTGATTTATCTCCTCACTGATCCATATTATTGGATTCTTTCACCTTTTACCCATCGGTTTCTTGAAAAACTCAATTTTAGGCCTTGTAGCCTTCTGCCCCAATTTGGCCTCCTAGAACCCGTTTTCTTGACTTTTCTCACAATCAGTCTTAACAACCACCAATTTTTTTTGTAAATTCTTTCTTTTTACCATCAAGGCTCCAAGATTTACCAGGCCTTTGTTCCTACAAGTTTCCGTACATATGATTGTCCTCAAACCCCCTATTTTCAAGGGTTCCTATGGTTTTTGGCTCTTTTTCCTTCTTTGAGGGCTTCAACGACCTCCTCAGCTCTCCTCCTGGCACACACATGACTGAGATACATGTGCCTACACTCCCATACTCTTTATTGGCACAAACCAATCCATTTAGCAACACTCCTTGCTACTGTCCTATCCAAGCTACTAGCCAGATTGCACTTGCACTCGCCTAGTGCTTGATGATTTCATCACCTTCCCTGCAAAACAAGACCCCAAAACCTATATGTACACTATTTACATAGTCCCCAACTTGATTCCAAGTGGCCATGAGAAGAAAGCCATGGGAAGTCAAGTGGGACTCATTATTCACAAAACTGGCATGAACCGGCAATGAGACCAAGAACACCAAAAACTTGCAAAAAGATAACCAGTCGGTCTAGATGACTAATCTAATGCTACACAAGGTAAGTAAGTGACACAAATGGAGACTGAAAGCATTATATAAGTCCTTTCAATCCATTATTGACTGGATGAAGGCTCAAACACAGAAATTCAATGAAAACTTGCTCTCTTCCAATCACAAAAATGTACTCTCCAAGTCTCAATTCATGAAAAAAATCCTCCAACCCAGGTATTAGGGTTTTTCTGACCTTATATACCTTTCTCCCAAATTCTAGGACCCTTGGGTCGGGCTTAGAGCATCATTAATGCCATTTTCCAACTTTTAGGATAAATAGCCAAGGCAACATTACTCAAAATGCTCACAGTGTCCAAGACTTACCCAAACTGCAAGCCCCTAACAAACCTATTTCCAATTCACTCATCAAAAAAACTCTTGGGACTTTACATCATAGTCCTTATTCCCTCAGTGGTTGGCTAGAACCACCTACAAGCCAAAATTGCAAAGATCTCTCCAAAAGACCTTAAGGTGCTCATGCACCATTCTCCCCCCTGCAACAAAGAAGTTAAGGAACCTGTGGTTTCAAGAGCTCCTCACTAATTCCATGATTCTTAAAGTCACTTTCTGCTATCCAAGTAGCCTCTGACTCTGGTTGATGTCTCCACTTCACTAGGTGCTCCATGTATGTCTTGTGCCTAGTCTTCTTCTTCACCCTTGAGTCTAGAATCTTGTCCACTTGTGGTTTGATCTGATCAGGTACCTTGAGTTTGTCCACATCCTTACTCACCTCAGCACTATACTGTTCCTCATCCATTTCTGGTCCTTTATACTTCACCAAGTCCTTCACATTGAAGATAGGTGAAATGGACATCTCCTTGGGTAACTCGACCTTGTATGCATTGGATCCATACTTAGCCAACACTTTACATGGCCATATCCTTTTCATCTGCAACTTACTTGGTATGCCTTTCTATAGTCTTTCCTTCTTCAAGTATACCATCATCAAATCACCTATTTCAAATTGTAGATCTCTCTTCCCTTCATCTCTTTTAGCCTTCAACTTCTGGTTAGCCTCCATTAATGTCTTCTTTACTTGCTCATGAACCTCTCTCATTGATTGAGAAAAACCATCAGCATGTCCACTGATTCCTTCATAACCTTTTAGGTCTCTTAGCTCAAGTACATCCCTTGGATGTAACCCATATACAATTTCAAATGGGCTCTTACGAGTAGACCTGTTTGTGCTATCATTCTAGGCAAATTATGCCTGTGAAATGACTTGTTCCCATCCTTGTCCATACTCCTTAGTTAGACACCTCAAAAAGTTACCAAGTACCCTATTTATCAAGATTTATGGTGAGCTTCTCCTCTTGAAGTTTCTTCAACACAAGTTCTAGGTGCTTCATATGTTCTTTTGTTTTGCTAAAGATGAGGATATCATCTAAGTAGACTACCATAAAGACTCCTATAAAGTCCTTCAAGACCTCATTCATCACCCTCATAAAAGTGCTAGGTGCATTTGTAAGCCCGAATGGCATTACTAACCACTCATATAACCCCTATGTGGTTTTAAAAGTTGACTTCCATTCATCTCCCTCTTTCATCCTAATCTGATAGTAGCCACGTTTCAAATCAATCTTGGAGTAGTACTTAGCACCCCCCTTAACAGTCCATTAAGTCTTCTATCCTAGGAATAGGAAACCTATATCTAATGGTTATCCTATTTATGGCCCCAGAATCAGTACACATTCTCCGCTTATCTCCCTTCTTAGGTGCCAACACCATTGGAACAACACATGGGCTTATGCTTTTCCTGATCAACCCTTGGTCCAAAAGTTCTTGAACTTGCCTTGCTATCTTCTTGTTCTGCTCCGGTGTCATTTTGTATGCAGCCTTGTTAGGAAATGTTGCTCTTGGTACAAAGTCAATTTGATGATTGATTTCCCTCTTAGGTGGTAGTGTAGCTAGTGTGCCTTCACAAATGATATCCTTGAACTGATCCAATAGTTGCTTCACCTCTACTATCATAGGTAGCCGACTAGGTGACTCCTCCTCCTTTGGATTCAACATGATTGCATAGACAACTCCTTCTTCCTCCTTTATGTCTCTTAAGAATTCCTTTCCACTCATCAAAAGTACACTAGATTCTACCTTTTCCACTATTCCTTCTTGGGGAAAAAACTTCATGGTTAAGCACTTGAGCTGGAGTATACTAGAATGGGTGACCTCCTGGGAAGGCCTAGTGCCTCACCTCTATGAGAATCACTTAGATGCAATGAGTGCTAAGTAGGCCATTCAATATCATTTCAAATTTGTTGCTTTAAACAACTTACAAATTTGCAACTTAAGACTCCTCCAACCTAAGGGATCGATCCAGTGGAACAGAGCTTAGAGCGATTCTATGTGTTTCGATGCAAAAGAGGACCATGCCTAGCATAAACATACCTATTTGGATGTGTTGGAACAGTACGCTTGGTCACACAAGTTGCAAAACGAAAGTTGCACCACTCTGCAACTTTGCACTGCTTGCATTTGATGCTTTTTCCATCAAGTGAAAATCTGCCACCACTAGAAAACCACTCTGAGATAGCCAAAACTGAAAGAGGTTTTTGTAGAAAATCTCAACATAATCCTATAGGATCATATGAGAAGTTTCTAAGCATCACGACATCTGAGTAATAGCATGCTGAAGTTTGCAGCCATTTTGCATTTTGGACCCTTAAGGGATCGATCTGATGGAACATAGCTCAGAGCGATTCCACGTGTTTTGGTGCAAAAGAGGACCATGCCTAGTGTAAAAATACCTATTCAAACATGTTGGAACAGTCTGCTTGGTCACAGGAGTTGCACCACTTTACACAACTTGAATTTCACATGTTTTCCATCAAGTGAAAATCTGTCGCCACGAGAAAACCACACCAAGATAGCCAAAATCGAGAGATTTTTTTCTAGAGGGGTCCAATGCCTTTCTGTAGGATTAGACGAGAAGTTTCTAAGTGTCATGGTATCCAAGTAATAGCATGTTGAAGTTTGCAGCTATTTTGCACTTTGGACCCTTAAGGGATCGATCCGGTGGAACATAGCTCAGAGCAATTCCAGGTGTTTCGGTGTGAAAGAGGACCATGCCTACCATAAATATACCTATTCAAACATTTTGGAATAGTCCCCTTGGTCACACGAGTTGTAGAGTGAAAGTTGCACCACTTTGCAACTTTGCACAGCTTGAATTTGACACGTTTTCCATCAAGTGAAAATCCACCGCCACGAGAAAACCACTCCAAGATAGCCAAAAGCGAGAGAGGTTTTTCTAGAGGGGTCCAATATCTTTCTGTAGGATTAGATGAGAAGCTTCTAAGTGTCACGGTATCCAAGTAATAGTATGCTGAAGTTTGCAGCTATTTTGCACTTTGGACCCTTAAGGGATTGATCCGGTGGAACATAGCTCTGAGCGATACCACGTGTTTCATTGTGAAAGAGGACCATTCCTACCATAAACATACCTATTCATATGTGTTGGAACAATCCGCTTGGTCACACGATTTGCAGAGTGAAAGTTGCACCACTTTGCAACTTTGCACAACTTGAATTTGACACATTTTCCATCAAGTGAAAATCTGCCGCCACGCGAAAACCACTCCAAGATAGCCAAAATCGAGAGAGGTTTTTCTAGAGGGGTCCAATTCCTTTTTGTAGGATCAGACAAAAAGTTTCTAAGTGTCACGGTATCCAAGTAATAGCATGCTGAAGTTTGCAGCTATTTTGCACTTTGGACCTTTAAGGGATCAATCCGGTGGAATATAGCTCAGAGCAATTCCAGGTGTTTCGGTGTGAAAGAGGACCATGCCTACCATAAACATACCTATTCGAACATGTTGGAATAGTCCCCTTGGTCACACAAGTTGCAGAGTGAAAGTTGCGCCACTTTGCAACTTTGCACAGCTTGAATTTGACACGTTTTCCATCAAGTGAAAATCCGCCGCCATGAGAAAACCACTCCAAGATAGCCAAAATCGAGAGAGTTTTTTCTAGAGGGGTCCAATGGCTTTCTGTAGGATCAAACGAGAAGTTTCTAGGTGTCATGGTATCCAAGTAATAGTATGTTGAAGTTTGTAGCTATTTTGCACTTTGGACCCTTAAGGGATTGATCTGGTGGAACATAGCTCAGAGTGATTCAACGTGTTTCAGTGTGAAAGAGGACCATGCCTATCATAAACATACCTATTCAGACATGTTGGAATAGTCCCCTTGGTCACATGAGTTGCAGAGTGAAAGTTGCACCACTTTGCAACTTTGCATAGCTTGAATTTGACACGTTTTCCATCAAGTGAAAATCTGCTACCACAAGAAAACCACTCCAAAATATCCAAAATTGAGAGAGGTTTTTCTAGAGGGGTCCAACACCTTTCTGTAAGATTAGATGAGAAGTTTCTAAGTGTCATGGTATCCAAGTAATAGCATGCTGAAGTTTGGAGTTATTTTGCACTTTGAACCCTTAAGGGATTGATCTGGTGGAACATAGCTCAGAGTGATTCTACGTGTTTCGATGCAAAAGAGGACCATGCCTATCATAGAAATACCTATTCAGACGTGTTGGAATAGTCTGCTTGGTCACACGAGTTGCAAAAAAATGTGTACAAATTGTTTACATGACCTTTATATGACCTTTTTCACATTGTTTACATTTCAAAATTCAAAGTTTGCAAATTTTCCTACTCAAGGCATTTACAGAACAAGGTGCTACTACACCAAACATGAAATTCAACCTTACAATATTTGAGTATATCTCATTATGTAATTAAATCTTATTACAATGCCTCTGGCACTTCGTTCTCTCAGATCTTTTACAATGTTACTCATACATTCAAGATTCTCTTTAATTGTCTACATCATAGGTGCTCATCATGAGGTTAACTTCAAATGAGTAACTTGAGATTCCCTCGCTAAGCTTCACATGCTCTCTTATAATGGCTTGAAATCAAAATTGAGATTTGTCAAAATCATCAAAATAAGTATGCTGCATTGCTTTTTTGGCTGAGATTTTTGATAATGGCTCTTAAATCAGCATTTTCTGCAATGAAAGATCAATCAACCTTTACTAGTTTACTTACAAATACACAAAGTAAAAGAGAAAAATAAAGAGCATCCAAAATGGAAATGAGATAAAAATAGATGGAAGGCACTTACAGATGTTGCATGCAGGAATCAAAATAAGGATGTTGCATTGCTAAACTGGTTGACATTCTCTTTGATGGCTCATATATCTGCATTTTTTGCAAGGGGACACCAATCACTGTAAAAGGAGATGATAGCATTGGCATCAAACAAATTAATGTTCATACAAGTATAAATTAATAAGAACCAATGTGCATATACTTACAAATTAATCCAATGAACCATTCGGGTCTTCTCTACTCTTTATTGTGTCAAGTATTGCCTCATGGTCAGACTCACAGACCTTCCATAACGTCTTGTTCAAAGGTCTACCCCCATATTTGGTCAAATGAACATTGGATGCCACGACAAGGTTCAAGTAATGAAGAATCTTACGATGCATGTCAAAGTCCTGAAATAGCCAATGTGTAACACTTGAATGTGGGTACCTTCTAAGCCATGTTCCAGTAACCACAACTGAGCCTATAGGGTATTCGATGTTTTCTCCATCTATAAGTAGGGCCTCTAATTTATTTTTGGTCTCAACACAATGACACAAGTAATAGTCTATTCCCTCTTCATTGTCTTCATCTGCAATAACTACATAAACATGCCCTGCATTGATATGTGCAAAAAATCTCTTGAAGTTTGTCAACATTACGAATACAGTACAAAGTAAGATCTAACGATATGGAATTTCAACAACTAAGAAAGTAGATATATGACCTCGTTGAACTAGATTTGATATGTGGTCAAAGTCGACTGATGATTCTATCTATGTCAATTCCAATGCTATCGAAGGGCGATACGTGTGAAGTGGGCTAAGATAACTTGTGAACCATTTGTCAACCCACTCCCCTGACTCACAATCATTCCAGTCTTGCATGTACACGAAGAACAAAAGTATGCCATCTTTCATGTATCGATACTCCATGAACCTATATTTGAGCTAAGGAAAGAGTGTACCTCACTCGATCCTATTAGTGTATAACAGTCTTCATATGGTGCAATGTTAGTATCATCCATCAAACAAAAAACTCTACAAACTGATGACGTACCTTCATTACCTGGACCCATCAAAGCATTACACCACTCGAGGATTGATTTTGCATCTGTCAACTTTGCACTATCTTTATACTTTAACTCTTCTCGTGCTAATGCTCTTTTCATGCATGCTCCTGTACCATCATGCTCCCCCTTTCCATGTCCAGCCTCACAAAAGTTCCACATATGTTGAACACATGTATTGACATGCATCCTACACAACCATTAGAACATGCGTGAGTTCTTGGACTGTGCTGCATAGTTATCAGACTATATTATATGTTGATCATATTCTATGCCCCTCTGAGCCAAACCACTGTTGAACATCTGGAAGCAACTTTGCACGAACTCTGGAGAATTTGTGCGATCATCACTAATGTAAAAGTGGTACTCCCTCAATACCTTCCTTTGCTCATTTGTACTATTAGATGCACGAATGAATGCTATGTGCACAATTATCAAAACTTGTGTAGAGTTGTAATATTGTGACTGCGCCTCATGTTGTGGTTGTAGAGTGTAGTTCTCTGCAAAGTCAACCACAGATAATATGCTTCCAACTGGAAAGGTATCCTTGCATAGCTTGAACTACGTGTCCAACCATTGAGCTCTATGCATATGCATTGCATACTCAGACAGTATACTGTCACGAAATGTGGTCATAAATTTGTACACTAGAATCTTCTCAATAACCAAATCACACATTTTTGCTTGAGACCCATCTTTTGTAGCATATGCCACTATTTTATACTTCCCGAACTCTACTAGTTTTTGTCCCACCTCATCTGTGCTTTCCATATGTTGACATTTTGGCATATGCTGGAAGCCACCGCAACACTCGCATGAACCATCCAAGCAAGTTGTCCTATAGAATATCTGGCCATCCTCTATTTCACATAAAATTTTTGATAAGAACTCTCTTGAAGATTTTGGTGGGGCTTCTATCCCACAATCCTGCAAAACATTGTTAGTATGCAAATCTAAACATATTGAAAGATAAACATTGTAATGATTAGAAAATTCAATATGTAGTCTACAACAACAAGTAGTGCGTGTGTGATTTATCTTGACATAAAAAGGTTTAAGCAGTTCAAAAAAATCTTTGAGAAATACTAATTTGAGGATAATCATTTTCAAATTTCCAAAAAAATTGGGTTTGAGTTATATCCAAAAAATGATTTGGATGTGGCTCACGATTCCGACTACCGATTCTGCTTCTTACCACATCCCTTTGATTCGAAGATGGCCTTGCGTTATTCTTCCAATACTCTTCAATTAGTGTTCTCAAGGTTCGACAACTTCTTTATATTTTCGTGATAGTCTCCCTGAGAATGCCCATAATTCATTTCTATCATTGCCCTCAATTCTTTTCCGCCTTTGAATGGCTCTTGATAATTTTTTTCTACTAATTCCCTTTTTTTCACTAGTATTTTTAATTAGGCGAGCTCTCTTTGTTTGAAAACTTACCAAAGTTGATGTAATGACATGCTAGGTGACATTACTATCCTTTGAGCGTGAGGTCTTACCCACACTCTCATAAGCATCCATTAGATTCTTCACAATAGTTTCTTCACTCGATGCATTCGATGTTCTCAACCCAAGAGTCTTCATGATGTTCCTATACTTTACACCCCGCATCATTTCAACAAATAGTTGACATCTTACAGTCTCATTTATCCTTTCAAAGAATCATTCCCAAATCTTATCAGCATATCTTATACAAGTGCGTGTTGAAATCTTACCTTCCATGTGGTGCAAAATCTCATCATCAATATTAATCAAATATTTTGGCTTTCTACACAAAATTCTTGGTGGTGTTCTCCTAGGTACATACATCTCAACATTAGGAATTTCATCAATATTTAATTGAGGTGGGCTATATTGCATACCTTCGATCGAGGGTGGAGAAGAATACATACCTTGAGGTTCATATGGGAATGATGGCATACCTTCTTCGTCAATTTCAAGTGATGATGTACTCTCAACTTGAGATGTGTTGGATGGTGTCCAATAATATTCACTTATGGTGAATGGTGTCCCTCCATATTCACTTGTAGTAGATGGTGTCCATCCATATTCACTTGTGCTAGATGGTGTCCCTCCATATTCGCTTGTGCTTAATGGTGTCCCTTCATATTCACTTGTCGTAGAGGGTGTGTCTCCAACTACGGTATCTGAATCTATCTTACGACAATGATTTCACATTCGTGCTTGTTGTGCTGCCAATTCCCATTCTCTTTTTGAAGGTTGAGGTTCCTCTACAATCGGGTTGTTTTCATCAATCGTTTCCAATTTCTTCTTTTCACAATATGCTACCACCCGAACTCTCTCCTTTTCTTTCAAGGTTTCGTTCTCTTCGTCTATTAGTTTCTTCTTTGTCTTTTTCTTCGGCATGGCGGATAATTTTATCTGTACCATGGTAATGAGATGAATATTAGTTCCTTAAAAATGTATCCATTCAAAATAATTGAAAAATATATGTCATTGAAGGCTTCGTTTAAATAATACTTACAATCATCGTGTACAAAAGTAGGGTCTTTTATTGTTGATGGTTCTAGCCAACCACCAAGGGAATAAGGACTATGATGTAAAGTCCCAATAGTGTTTTTGATGTGTGAGTTAAGGCAAACTTATGGTAGTCTAGAGCCTTGAAGTTTGGAGAAGCCTGAATGATGAAATTCGGCAAATTAGTCCATGTAGACTTGGCAATTTGTCCTAAAAGTGGGAAAAGGGCAGTAATGATGCTCTAAGCCTGACCCAAGGGTCCTAACACGTGGGAGGAAGGTATATAAGGTCATAAAAACCCTAATTGAGCATGTGGGAAAGCTATTGTACGATTTGGAGTTTTGGAAGCGGAATTTGTGAGTTGGAAGAGTGCAAATTTCATTGAATTTCTGTTTTGTGCCTTCATCTAGTCAAGAATGGATTGAAAGGACCTGTCTAATGCTTTGATTCTTTCAATTGTGTCACTTAATTACTGTGTGAAGCATTATATTATCCATTTAGTTCAATTGCTTTATGTTTTGCAAGTTTTTAGAGTTTTTGGAAATAATGATCCCCACTTGAATTCCCATGGAAAGGCTACCATGGACACTTGGAATAAAGTAGGGGACTATTTTTACAATGTACATATGGTGTGTGGTGTCTTTTTTTGTAGGAGAGATGGTGAATTCATCAAGAACTAGGCAAGTGCAAGTGCATTTTGGCTAGTGGCTTGGAGAGGACAGCAGTAAAGAAAGTTCCTAAATGGACTCATTTGTGCCAATAAAGAGCAAGAGAGTGTGGGAACATGTATTCCAAACATGTGTGTGCAAGGAGGAGAGTTGAGGAGGTCATTGAAGCCCTCAAAGTTGGAAAAAGGAGCCAGAACCCTAGAAACCCTTGAAAATAGGGGGTATGAGGATAGTCCTATGTACGGATGCCAAAGGGACTAAAAAATTGGTAAATATTGAAGCCTAGGGTACCACTAGAAAGAATCTATAAAAATATTTTGGGGTTGTTAAGACCCTTTTTGAGAAAAGCCAAGAAAATGGGTTCTAGGAGGCTTAATTGGGCAAAAGGCTACAAGGCCTAAAATTGGGTTTTTCAAGAAAGCAATGGGTACAAGGTGAAATAATCCTATGAGATGGATCAGTGAGGAGTCAAATCAACAAGGGGATAGTGATAATACCCTTTCATAGCCCCTCGAGTGGTTAGGACACTTTGGGTCAGTGTGGAGCCCAGGGAAGCTTAGTGGTGAATTGAGAGCAATGGTGAAGAATTTGAAATTGGTGGAGAGTCTTATGAGGTGAGAGGGGTTTAGGAGGGACACCTGAGTAGGGTAGAGAGGAAGACCAGAGAATAGGTCTTGGGAAGAGCATGATATCTCTTGAAAGATAAGACTCCCCATCAATTGTTGAAGGACTAGTCTATGTAATGAACTTTTGACCTTGTGTAGGGTATTTTGAAGATGTTTGATGCTTTGGAATGGTCTGGGAAGGCCCGGGTATATGATTTTCTATAAACCCTCCCTCTTTCCATTAAAAAATGGGGGTTTTTGTATTGGAAGCCTAGTTGAGCGGGTAAGGTCCTAAGACCTACAAATTATCTTGTTTTGAGATCTAATTGTCTTTTCATGAATCAAATGTTTTGTCAAGGGAAATATAGTTGAATAAGTGTGTCAAGAAAGGTGTTGATTTCTTCCTTTGTACTACATCAGTTTGTGCAGAGGTATTGGAAGGTGTTTGGACCCCTCAAAGGAATGGAAGAGGCTTGGAGTTGTCTTAAAGGATGAATTTTGGTGAATGGTTCTGAATTTCTATAATTGGCAAGTGTAAAATGGTAATTGGCAAGTGTAAATAATTGTGTATATAATTTGGTAATTTAAAATGTGCATTGACAACCTAAGGTTATAATGTCAAATAAAAATGAAAGCAATCCATAATAGAAAGAAAGAAAATTTGTAAAGACTTCACATACCTTAAAAACCAAACTTTCAAATGGAGGAGTTCAACCCAATTATGTAGCCTTAGCTTCTTCTTTCTTCAAAATCCACAACAATTTGACTTGTTCAAAAGCTTGTTCCCTTCCACACTTCAATTGTATATCAGTTTTCAATGGAATTCAAACTTCAATTGATATTATATGTTTTTCAACATTGAAACTCTGCTATTTCATGCAAAGGTGGTAAAAAGATCATGGAAAAGGTGATGGAAAGTGAAAAAGATGCTTGCACACTTCACAACATCATCAAAAAAAGAAAAATCAGAGCACGCGCAGAACCAGGGGAATATGCAAACTGTGGGCCTTCAAATCATGGGTATATTGATTTTTTTACCATTTTAGTGGACTCCAAAATGAGCTCACGTTATAACTTGCACACGTTATAACACGAGCGCGTTATGTGAAATTAGGTTTTCTTAGTGTATTTTTGATAGTATAGGAGTTTCTGAAAGAGTGGGAGGGAGAGAGGGGGAGAGTGGAAGATAGAGAGGGAGGGAGAAAGGGAGAGTGGGAGAAAGAGAGAGGGAGAGAGTGGGAGATAGAGTGGGAGGGAGAGAGGGGAGAGTGGGAGATAGAGAGGGAGGGAGAGAGGGGGAGAGTGGGAGAGAGTGGGAGAAGGGGAGAAGTGGAGAGTGGGAGATAGAGAGAGAGGGAGAGAGGGAGAGAGTGGGAGAGTGGGGGAGAGTGGGGAGAAGGGGAAGAGAGTGGGAGAAGGGGAGAAGTGGAGAGTGGGAGATAGAGAGAGAGGGAGAGAGGGGGAGAGGGGAGAGAGAGTGGGGAGGAGTGGGAGAGAGTGGGAGAGTGGGGAGAGTGAGAGAGTGGGAGAAGGGGAGAAGTGGAGAGGGGAGACAGAGAGAGAGGGAGAGAGGGGAGAGAGTGGGAGAGTGGGAGAGAGTGGGAGAAGGGGAGAAGTGGAGAGTCGGAGATAGAGAGAGAGGGGGAGAGTGGGAGAGAGTGGGAGAATAGGAGAAGTGGGGAGTGGGAGATAAAGACATAAACCCTAAACCCTCAACCCTTAAACCCTAATCCCTCAACCCATATACCCTCTTAATCCCTCTACCATCAATCCTAAACCCTTAAACCCTAATGCCTCGATCCTTAAACCTTAATCCCTCAACCCCTATACCCTCTTAATCCCTCAACCCTCAATCCCCAACCCTCAACCCTTAAACCCTAATCCCTCAACCCCTATACCCTCTTAATCCCTAATCCCTCAACCCTTAAACCGTATTCCCTCAGTCCCTATACCCTCTTAATCCCTCAACCCTCTCAACCCTCAACCCTTAAACCCTAATCCCTCAACCTTTATACCTTCTTAATCCCTCAACCCTCAACCCTCAACCCTCAACCCTTAAACCCTAATGCCTCAATCCCTATACCGTCTTAATCCTTGAACCCTCAACTCTCAAACCTTAAACCCTAATCCCTCAACCACTATACCCTCTTAATCCCTCAATCGTCAACCCCTAAACCCTAATCTCTCAACCCTTAACCCTAATCCCTCAACCCCTATACCTTCTTAATCTCTCAAGCCTCAAGCCTCAACCCTTAAACCCTAATCCCTCAACCCCTATACCCTCTTAATCCTTGAACCCTCAGCCATTAAAGCCTAATCCCTTAACCCCTATACCCTATTAATCCCTCAACCCTCAATCCTCAACCCTTAAACTTTAATCCCTCAACCCCTATACCCTCTGAATCCCTCAACCCTCAACCCTTAAACCCTAATCCCTCAACTCCTATAACCTCTACTCTATAACCTATTAATCCCTCATCCCTAAACCCTAAACCTTTAAACCCTAACCCATAAACCCTCTACCCTCTACCCTCTACCCTCAACCCTAATCCCCCAACCCTCAAACCCACTTAGTAAACTCTCTACCCTAATGCCTCAACCCTCTTGACCCTTAAACCCTCAAATCTTAAACCCTTAATCACTCAACCCTAAACCCTCGAACCTCAACCCTAACCCCTTAAACCCTAAACTGTTAAACCCTTTACCCTCTACCCTCTAACCTCTACCATCAACCCAATACTCTCTACCCTAAACCCTAATCCCTCAACCCTTAATTTCTCAACCCCTATAACCTCTACCCTATATTGGACCCTCAACCCTAATCCCTCGACCTTATACCTTAAACCCTCAATCTTCAACCCTCAACCCTTAAACCCTCTACCCTTTACCCTATACATTAAACTCTCAACCCTCAATTCTCAACCCTCAACCCTCAATCCTTAAACCCTAAACCCTCTACCCCTTACATTGGACCCTGAACCTAATGCTTCAACCATATACCCTCAACCAAGTAAACCCTTAACCCCAAACCCTTCAACCCTAAACGCTTAAACCTTAAACCTTCTACCCTATACCCTCAACCAAATACCCTCTACCATCAACCCTCAAACCTTAAACCCTACTACCCTAGAAACCATCAACCCTATAGGTCCTCCATCCTAATCCCTCAACCCTATACCCTCAACCCCTATCACTTTCTCTCTATCTATACATCTCACCTCTCCCTCCTTCCCTCCCTCCCACCCTCTCTAATTGTCTCTATCTACTGTCTCCCTCTTTCTGTGTACCTCTCGTTCAATCAATCCCTACCACCCTCTCTCACTCCCTCTCTCTCACTACTACCTATCTCTCAAGTCTCTCCCTCTCACCCCCCTCACACTCTCAAGTCTCTCCCTCTCACACTCTCAAGTCTCTCCCTTTCGCACCCTACCTACATAACCCTCTCTTTCTCTTTGTCTCTCTCTCTCTCTCCCTCTCCCTCAATTCTCTCTCTCCCACCCCCCTCTCTCTCTCTCCCTCTCCATCAATTCTCTCTCTCTGACCCCCCTCTCTCTCTCTCCCTCCCTCTATCCCTCCCACCCTACCTAGCTAAGTCCCCCTCAATCCAACCCCTTCTCTCCCACTCCCTCTCTCTTAAACTCTCACTTCGACCCCCTCTCCATCTCTCTAGACTCTCTCTAAATTCTCCCTTCATCTAAAGACATACATAAATGCATACATACAAGCATGATACATTTGTACATATAATCTTACATCCATACAAGCATACATACATACATGTACATAAAAATATATCAGCATACATTAATATATTAGCATTTAAGATAAAGTAAGACATATTGCGAGCACGTTATAATCTGTTCACGTTATGGGTTAGTAGACATGTTCCCCGCATAAGCAAAAACCATGTCAAAGTGAGATATAACATGAGTGCATTATAACACACTCACATTATAGCGCGCTCGCGTTATATCTTGCTTTGATAATTACCGAACTTTAAGCTTGGTATTGCCTTGGAATTCCAACCCAAAGGTTTGGAGGGCATTCCCAATAACCAAAGACATGTTTTTAAAAAATCCACCATATTTCTCATAATCGAGTTCGTGCTCACCAACAGGATTGCACGTGGTTCAATATCGAAAAAATCGAGCACATGGGTAATGTTGGGTTATCTCTTAGCTATCCAACGATGTAATTTTTTTTACTTTTTGAAAATGTTAAGTCTTTCATCCATAATTTATTTTATCTGTATGTCTTTTTTTTGCCAGAAAGCAGTGTTTGGTATTTTTTTCGTTATAAATTAACCGTTCATCAATTTTTCAAATAAATTACATTCTTAGAAACTAGACTCCATTCTACAAAATTAAAAAAATAAAAATCAATTAGTTTCCAAAATTTGTAGGGGTAGCATGGCCAAAATTCTATTTTCAGGATATGTCCACTTCGCAAATTAGTAAAAAATCAAATATTCATTAAAAAATTATTGAAAAAATCGTGCATCAACTACATACTATTAGCTAACTTCTGACTATTGTGATTTTAAAAATACTAAAAAAAATTTAACCATATGAGGGTTGTACAAGAGTTGCTATGTTATGTTTTTCTATCAAAAACAACAACAATTTGTGTACGTCCCTCGTTTGAACCCTTTAATCTCAATCATTTTCAAAATAAACTAGTAGTTTAGAAAGTAGACTCAGAGCATTTGAATCCTTGTTTTTGTTCCATCTCAAAATTTTGAGTCTAAGTATCCTCAATTTCACATCCAAGGTCAGTATTTCCCGATTTTAGGAAAAAGTTGTCCACTTAAGTCCCCTTTTTGGGAACCATCTTGGTGCACTTACCCTATGTTGTGTGGGGACTTGATTGCTAGAGGTGTTAAGTGGTTGTTGGGTGATGGTACTAGTATTATTTTCGAGGAATATTTTTTGTGTGGGGGTCTACCCTCTTATTTTTCTTCCTTGGGCTCCCCCCATTGTCCCCTTGTGTAAACACCATTTTGGGCCCAAGGTGGCTAATTATTTTGAGGATGGGGAGTGGAAGAATTTTGAGGTTTGGGATCCATCTTTGAAGATTCTGAAGGACTTCTTGTGTAAGATTTGGATCCCCTCTTTTCCTAGACCGGATAGAGTCATTTAGGCCCCATGTGCTAGTGGAAATTTTTGAGCAGCTTCTGCTCTCATGAGTTCTTTGGAAGAACCTACCTCTTTCCCTTTTTGGGGATTATGGAAAGAAAGAAAAAACAGGATCTTTTAGGAGTCTAAACTCAAGGTTGATAGTCTTTATATCAAGATTCGATGGGCCATTCTCAAATATTTTGCTCTGATTCTTCTCAATGTGTTCCTTTTGCTTGCCTTGTTGGTTATGAGCTTCTAGTGACTTCTAATTGGAAGATTATTTCAATTCCTATTTTGAATCCTAAGTCAAGATCAATTTCTAGATTGAACACTAGATGGAAGCCTCCTCCCTTTGGTTGGGTTAAAGTTAACTTTGATGGGGCAGCGAATGAGAATCTTGGGCTTGCAAGTTGTGGGGGGTGTTAATAAATTATGTTGGTAGACTACTTGGCACAGTGACACTCCCATTGGGAACTCATACCAATCATTGCACGAAGGCGAAGGCTATGTTCATAAGTGTTAGATATGCTATCAACAAAGGGTACACCAAATTATGGGTGGAAGTCAACTCTGTGAACATAATAAATTATTTGTGTGGCACTCATACACTGAGTTTGAATGTTCACCAGCTCATTAAGGATATGATAATCATATTGAAATCATGTGAAGAGATCCGCATCTCTCACGTTTACCGAGAAGGAACCTCATTGGCATATATTTTTGCCAATGAGGTTGTCAGTTTAAATAAATTTTATTCGCAGGAGGAGGGTTCGATCCTTCCTGAGAAAGCTAGGATTTTATTGAGGAATGATGGTGTGGGATGAGGTGATGCAACATTTATGGTCTGGTACCTTCCTTCATTTCACACGCTTTGTGGGTGTCTTGTTTCTCTCTAGTCTTTAGTTGATTTTTTTTTTGGAAGGGTTTTGTGGGTCATGTGTTGGTAGCCATGGGTGGTGATAGGAGCATAATCGAGGTGCATTCATGTGGGGACATTCGAAGAAAGAAGAAACTCTAGAATATTCTGCACCATGGTAATTTTACTCCATTTTTGGAGAGACTACACAGGCATGACCCTAATGCCTTGACGCAATTTTTTTCTTTTTGGCATAATCGAAAGCTCAAGGTTAAAGGTCTAGAAGTGGAGGTAAATGAGGATTTGGTTGCCACTATTACTAAAATGCCGAAAGTTGGTCAAAATTTCTTCAAGGATAAAAAGAGTAAAGAGGAGGCCATGGTCCAGCTTTTTAAAGATGATGAGCAGAAGCAATTAATCAAATTGGAGAGCTAGGGCTATGAGAGAACTTCCCTTAAGAAAATATGGGTGAGCATTGCTGAGGTGTTGATACGTTACGTGACTCTAGAAGGGAGGTTTAGGGTTATTCTTGGTCACCATTTTACTCTCCTCAACCATTTTAGACAAGGTTTGTTCATTTTGTTTCCTTTCTTTTTGTTGTCATCTTTGGAGGTCTCAGTGTATGCACATCTGGAGAATAGGAGGGGCCCCATCGTCCATGAAGAGCTTATTTTATTAATTATGGAACATGTCAAGACTCTTATCCCTGATCCTACCATCAAGGGAAAGGAGAAGACTTTAAGTGACGTGTCTAGGTCGTCGGGGTTGAAGTCCTCTTCGGATGAGGAGAAGGAATGGAATGAAGAGGAGGAGGATGTTTCTCCTATAGTTGCGACTACATCTTCAAAGAAGAGGAAGGTGGTTGGTGCTAAGAGTGATAGGGTAGCTAAGTGGCTTGCCCTTTTTGGTTGTGAGGACATAGAAGTTGGGTCGAATGATTCTTCTCCAAAGTCTGTGGAGGTGGTTATTGGTAGAGATTTTGTTGGTGGTGGCCTTGAGGTGGGGACACGGGATAATTTGTGGGTTTGGTTGACAAATTGAGGAGGTTGTTGATGCATATTGCTAAGTTGAAGAACAAGGTCTCAGAGGTTCTGACTAAGGACCCCAATGTAGTTGGTGATGACAAGGATTTTGGTGATAAGATAGTGGCCATTGAGGATTCCCCTATGTAGGACTTGCCCAAGGAGGAGTGGGACAAGGAGATTAGGGGTCGGGATGAGGAGGATGGGGAAAAATAAAAATCCAAACAAGAGCCTTTGAAGGTAAATCCTCTTTGCGAGGAATTTTCTTACCTTGATAATGATGCTACCTCCATGTCTGAATTATTGGATATGGCTAGCGTTGGGGCCACTAGTACCTTTAAATTAGCTAAGTGGACTTTTTAGGAGTTCAATAAGATTAATATTAAAATCAGAGGTTTGAAGGAGAATCTGAAGAATGTTTTGAAGGGTTCGGTGTTAGACATTCTTATTGACAGAATGGTGGAACTTGAAGGTTCCTATCATGACTTTAAATCTTTGTGTGATGAAAGATTGTTTTCACTGGAAGCCAAGGTTTTAGGTGTAAATACGGATATCAAAAAACTAATCTAGGCATGCCATATCTCTATGAAGAATAGAGTGGACTCCTTGGAAGTTCTTTTCAGAAAGATTAGTTAGCTCAGGGAGGATTACGTTTATTTATCTAAGCTTATGGAGAAAGGGCATGTGGCCAAGGGAAAAGGTAAAAAATATGTTAAGGATGATGACAAAGGACTTGTTGTCAAAGGGTCATCTGATTGGAAGAAATCATTTAATGCTGAGAAGAAGGAGCTACTAGATATGGTTGAAAGGCATATAAACTAGTAGATTGAGATGGTCAACACTCTGAGTGGCTTGAGCTAGTGCCTAGTCTTTTTCTTTATTTCTTTCTATTTCCTGTTGGGTGTAGGTTTCTTTTAGGTTGTTTTGTTGTTTTGTGGTTGTTGGGTGCTAATGGTAATTTTTTGCCATATTTTTAGGTTAGCACACGCTTTGTTGTGTTTTTTGGTTGTTGGGTTGTTGCTGGTGTTCTTTTGAAAATCCTTTCTTGCAACATTTTGTATCTTTTGTTGTAAAGGGTTTCGGGTCCCTTCAAAACCTATTTTTCCCACATAATCAAAACATAATCTATATAATGATAACTCTAATAATAAACTTAATCTCAAACCTAATTTTTTAATTATTTTATTTAAAAATTATATTATTATCATGTTTTTTCACTCATGTAAATGAGAAATATTATATCTTACTATCCAAAACAAATTTAAAATAATCTTCACCATTAAAACATAAAAATGCATCAATTAATATTACTTAAAGAGAAGCATCATATTATAAATGAAAAATGAAAAAATATTTAAAATAGATATTTACTTTTTAAATATAAAGACATCATAATATATTAATATAAAATTATTAAAAAAATAACATTTTATTATATTTTGAGAAATTAAAAAAATTAAAAATTACATACATAAATATAAATCTATATAGAAAAATCACTTTATTGAGGGAACTTTTCTAAATATTTTAAACAATTGTTAATAATATTGAAGAAATTGTCCCAAAAAAGCCTAAAAGGTCTATGATAAATAGTTTAGAGTTTTTTGAAGTTATAAATCATACATCTCTCCTGTAAAAAAGATAAATATTTCTTGAGTAAGAAAAAATAATGACTTTTAATTTTCTATCAAACATATAATTTATTAATAACTAATTGAGTATCCCTATTTAAATAGTATTTCCTAACCACAAGTATTAAAAAGTAAATAATATAAGATAAAACAAAATAATTATTAATTAAAAAATAATTTATATACCATGTATGCATGTAGCAAATAAAATAATTCCAAAGAAAAATAAAATAAATCTCAAGTAAATAGAATATGTCGAAATTAATATTTCTCAAGATCATTTAGATAGATGTGTTGACATTTCATGCCCCTTTATGTGGTTCTTTGAAGTAAAAACTAGTCTAAGAGATCTTGTATGAACTATGCCTTAAGAAACTCAAAAATGGTTGTGTTAGACTTTTTGGACTTTTGAGTTTTCGATTATCTAGATACTCACCTACCATCTCTATTTCTCTTGGGTTCCTACCTCTTTAACCCTTCTTTCCATTGCTTTCCCAAGTATAAGTGTTTTGGGTTTTGGTCATCGATCTTAACCCTTAACCTTATTTGTTTCCTTTCTAAGTCATAAGTCTCTCTCCCAATTGTTGAAGCTCTCATGAGATCCCTTAAAACATAACATGTCTTAAAGGTTTCAAGATTCAAGGATTTATTTTCTTCCTTAATTCTTATCATATAATCAGATTATGATAAGACATAAGCCTTCTTTTTGATCCCCAATCCCCTATGTCACATCTTTAGTCTTCAGTGATTGGGTCTTCCTCTTACTTTTTGTCTTACTTTTTGTGATAAGATGTAAGTATTTTTCCCAATTTCCAACATCTTCCTTTCTTCCAATATCTTCCATATTTCCACCATCCTTTTGGATTTTTATTTATTTATTCCCTTCTAGTATGCTTTAGGCTTGATTCTTGAATTTTGACAAAAGCTATCTTTCGGGGATCACAGTTTCAAAATTCTTCATGCGATGTTCTTCATCGACGCGGTATGTGATATATGGTGGGTTTGACAATCTATGTTCAACAAGATTTTTTCTCTTTGGAGTTTCTAGTTCATGGATGTTCTTCTCTCTAACTTATTTGACAAACATTTCCTTGCAAGCCTAATTCCCAATGTTTGATGGAGGTGACCTTTCGAGGTTGTGAACCATTTAATCTTTAACCCAATGGTTGGTTTAGGCTCAAAACTTTGATAATATTTTTGAGAGGCATGTTTTCAATTTATAAATGTCATCAATTCCTAGCAACTCTCCTCAAATATCCAATCTTAGTTTATAAGACTACAAAGAGGGAATTTAATTTTTTGAATGTGGATTTAGGAAAGGATTACAACACCCATTCTTCATTTATGTTTTGCAGACTCCTCTTGGTTAGATGGCCATCCCTAGCCATGTTTTTCTATGAAATTTATAGGCAAACTCCATCTTTCCACGTGCATACTTAGGGGTCATCAATGTGAGGGCATGGTTGAAGTTAGAAGAGTTTTGGACACTCTTCTTGGGTATTTTTTGATTTTGCTCTTGTATATAGGGAAATTTTGTGCTAATTGTAAAGGGTTCTTCCTTAATCTTTCTCTGGCATACTTATACAACTTTTGTATTCAATAATTGTAAAATTAGCTTTTATGTCTCTTTGTTAGTGAAAATAAGAAAAATAGGTTGGGCATCAATGGAAATGAAGGGGAATAGGGTTATGGTGAACCTATCTTCCTCTATTTCATTAGGAAATCAGATCCAAAAAAATAATTGACTTACAACCCTTAGGTGAGTCAACTCAAGGTGTGAATCTTCATATTTCTTTTTTGTGTCAAGATGGGGGTCAAGGTCAAACAAAACTTTGGGGAGAAAAACTAAAAATAGTAAACTAACACCAAAATTCAATTTAACACTTGGAATAGCAAGACTAAACTCAATACTGATAGAACCTACAATTAGATTGTAGATAAGAGAAGGGAAAATTTGAGTGTAACTTTCACCAAAAGTTGGTTTCTAAAGTTGATCTAGGACTCATTCACCTAGGGGAAAATTGCTCCTGAGCTAGGGTTTTTTGCAACCTTCAAGAGCCTCTACTACAAATCTGAGTCCTCCAATTTTTCTAGGTTTCATATTCAAAAATTTAGAAAAAAAAAAATTGTAAGTTTATGTGAAAAGATATCAACTTTGACAACTTTTGCAAATTTGAAAAGTTCTCCAAATTTGATCTTCAAAAGGTCTTCAATATTTCTTCCACCTAGATCTGCAAACACAACATGAAAGAGTTTTTTTTTGTATTTTGTGAATGGGGATTTTCCTTGGTCAAACCCCGTTTTGGTAATCAAACCTTGAAATGAATAAAAACATGAAAGAGGGAATGAAGAATGAACAAAGTAATGCTACCATTCAAAAAAATCTTGAATAAACCTTGGAATGTAGATCTACAACTTGCATGAAATGGCTTCAATGCATGTGGATCTTGAACCTTGCATACTTAAAATAATGCTTTGAATGCTTGAATGGATCATGAAACTTACATCACCATATTAGCTCCAAAAACATGCATGATGCAAGAACACTTTGACATGACAGTTGGATCTTGATTGTTGCAATAAAACTCTGATAAATCTACCTTTGAATGCTCTTGAAGTGCTCCAAAATTATTTTGAATTTCTCTAATGAAGTCACACAAAATTTCTAGTTTGCTTAGATGAAACTTTGTGAAATAACCTTATATTTAGAGGTATGTATCCTTAATTCCCCGAAATTCAAATATCACAAGATGATATCTAAATATAAACTTAGAGATATTAAAATCCCACCAAGATAATTTAAACTTAGGTCCTGAGGTCAAGGGAGGACCCACTCACCCATGGGAGAATGGGTCCCAGGTCCCTAAACCTAGGAAAACATATTCTCAATGGTAAGTGTTTAGTTAAAGCATTAATGAATATCAAGTTTCCTCTTTGGAAAATGTAACAAAATAGGCTTGGTAAATGAATTAAAGGGCCCATTAAGGAATAATTAAGATCAATTAATTAAAGGAGCCCTAAATAAGTGTGAAAGTCTAAATAAATACATTTTACAACACTAAATTAAGGAAAAACTAAGTTCAAATTAACTAGGATGGCCCAAACAAGTGTGATAATGTAAAAGGAATATATTTTTCTACACTATATTTAGCCCCCACTTTAGTCAGAGGATGAGCTTATGTCAAACTCACACTAAAGTAGACATTCAAAAAATATGTATGCAAAAACAAAAAGATTACTCAATCCTACAACATCAAAGACTAAAAATAAAAGTAAAAAACAAAAAAGATGGATCGAGTATCGATTTTCCAACATGATGTGGAACACACCTTGACTAGATTTGTCCAAAATAAAAGGGAAAATCAATCCTTAACTATCCAACATGATGTGGAACATTCCTCGGTTGTTTTTCCAAAAATGTTCACAAGCATAATGCGATGTCCACTAGGCAAACGACAATGCATGCTCACATGGGCTAATGGAACCTCAGGCTATCCGCTGGGTGAGCCCCCCAAAAGTGGCTAAGTGAGAAAGTCATTCCATATCTATAGGATCTCATCATACAATGAGAAATTCATTCTAGGTGTTCAGGTTCTCATCATGCTAACCATACCAAATCTATATCTCTAATAACTCTGATAAGGAACCATAAAAATATGAACTTCAAGCTTCATAAGGTTAACAAGCTCTGTGTTATGCTAAACACTTATGAACAAAATATAAATAAAGTTTGTTTAAACGAATTTTACTTAGTTCATGTAAGTTATCCTCTTAGGCAACATTGTGCCTAATGTCTCCAAGAGAGGACAAGTCAAGGATTAAAGATTCACAACTTACGAAATACAATGTGCAACATCACCACTAAGAGGAAAGTCATATGCCAAGAAATATCACTCCTAGAGGACATCAAACCCAATGACACCACCAAGAAAAATACACATTTCAAGAAGAAATAAAATCACACAATGAATGTCAAAATTTTCAAACATAATAATGCCAATGTATGCCCCCACTTTAAAGAAATTTCTAACACCATTGTTATGAGAAATTTACTTTAAAGTAGCAAATAATCAATGCTAAAAAATAAAGAAGACATGAGAGGTTATTTAGAAAGCCCTATGGTGGAAGTCATATGTTTCAAAATGAAGCTACGCCATGAAAAAGAAAGAGGAAGGGGTTTCCCCCAAAATAAAATCCCAAAACATATAAGGGATCTACAGATTAAGGGTCAGTATGTCTTTGTTACAATGTTGTTATAGAGCTCATAAATGTCATCATTCCCCAAATACTCACAGAACTGGAAGAATGAAACATAAAGAGAAAAAACAAAGATTTGTTTTGGTTCAACATGGAAGAGAACTAAATGTCTCGATGCCTTGCATCATCTCCAAAAGGAAAACACAAGAAAAAAGAAAAGATAGAAGGTTTATGACATATAGAAGAATGTAGGTACAAATAGAGGAATGAACATGAAGAGAAACATCTGTAAAGAGAAAAATTGTGGTGCTTCACTAGGGTTTTAGGACCTAGGGCAACAATATTCCACATTCATATTCAAGAACAAACCCTTGAGATTCAAATGCAAAGGTGATCAAAATCTGGCAAAGGGTGTGCTCTAGGGTATGGAATGATGTAAATGAGGGGTTCACCACCAAGCGTATACTTGGAAAGATAATGAAATGAATGATGAGATGAAAAAACCCTAATTTGATGCAATGCTTCAAATAATGACCTCGAAATGCAAGAAAACAACAACAAAAAACTATGGGGTGATCCCACAATACTAGTTAAAAAAAAATGGCCAAACCGAACACTAAACTATTTTTTTCTAACTAAATCTTCACTTCCGGGCACCTATAGCGGCTAAATCGTGAGGAATTTGAAGATGATGCAAACTAGTGATTTGTGAAATTTTGTTTGTAGATTCTAAATAAATTTTTTTCTAATTTTTTGGAATCAAATTTCACTTATTTTTCCATCTCCTTTGAAAATTAGTTCTTTTTCAGTAAACACCATTTTTAAGTAGTGATGCTCACCGCATACAACATAATTTTTTTTCCATGAAGCATAAAATTCTATTTTTTTCAAATTTAGATTTGTAACTATGATATCTAGTGCTTTCATTTGGTTTCATAGTGTTTTATTGAATATTTTTTCCTTAATCAAATTTCAAAGTCAAAATAATTATAATTCAGACATAGGCGGACTGTATACAACATAATTTTTTTGAATGTATCGAAATTCAAATAATTTTTGTTGGATCAAGGATTTAAATATCTAGTGCACTAATATTTTTCAAATTTTATTTTTGATAATCTTCTATTTTTCCACATCATGTGTAGAACAAAGAGCTTGATTTTCGGTGAAAAACCTACATTCACAAGAAATAATTTTAAAATAAATATAAAAATAAAATAAAATTTATTTAAAATTATACTTTTTGGGAAGCTTATAATAAGAGCTACACAATTACAAAAACTAAATTTTAAATGAATTCATTTGATCCCCCAAAAGGTAAATCAAAAGTGGTTTTTTATCAGCATTTTGATAGCTGTAAAGGAGACTCCATTATAGGTATGGTTTAAAACTAGTGGGGTTCTATCAAAGGGAGTTTGATCTAAGGTGGTTTGATCAAACCCTATTCAATTGGAATCCTTAAAATGGAACTTTCAAAGGCTTAAAACATTACATTTTCTAAAAAATATGTGATTTCAACAAAAATCAGAATCTCCTAGAAATTATAAACCAACATTGTGGGATCACCCTATAAAATTGGAGATGTTCACCTAGGAAACTGGAGAAGGCAGAATGAAGGTCTGAAACCCTAGAAAATTCACTATGGAAGCCAACTGGGACTCATTCACCAAGCTGGGTCAATCAGTCCAATGTTGAGAAAACTATCTTGGAATAGGTTTCAAACAAAAGGGTACTCAGATCTGCAAAAATCTCTAACTGATAGCAATAGTGGGAATCATTCACCAATAGTGGAAAATTAGTCCACTTCCAGATTTCTAGAAATTCAAAGTTGTCTTTTGTAACCCTTGGTCTGCTCTACTGCTCCTAATTCAGATCTCGGTCCGAAATTGCTAAATTTAACCTATAGGTCTTCTCCAAGCTCCTCCAAGGTTTTCTTATTATCTTGACAACTTGATGACAATTTTTCCAATCTTCCTCTTTGATAAATCTACAACCTAGACCTACAAATCACATGCAAAGAGAGGGAAAAATGGTTGTGGGGTTAGAGAATGGGGGTTTTCCTTGGTCAAACCACTTGTTGGTAATTAAACCTTGAAATAGAAAGTAAATGAAAAAGAGATTGATGAGTGAACAAAAGGTGATGTCCCAACTCACCAAACCCTTGCCATAAAATGTTGCAATTTTGCTTGAGATGGCCACAATGGATGCGGTTCTTGATTCTTGCTTGTAGGAGATAGATCTTGAATCTAAAGCTTGCTTGGATCATGAACTCTACACCACAATTGTAAGCACGATGACAAACATGATATTTGACATGATGATTGATGCTTGAAGAATACTCTTGAAAGCTTGATAATCTCCCCTTGGAAGCCTTTAATGCTCTTGTGAACTCAATGAATACTAGAATGCTTTTGGAATGCTAGAATGATAAAATTGTTGGGTAGGATTTAAATGAGAGAAAGAACCTTGTATTTATACCCAATTATACAAGAATTCCTGAAACTACAACACTACATGCCGACATTGGATCTTGGAGAATAAAATCACACCAAAGATTTAAATTAATTTTGATTTTTGAGTTAAGGGGGACTCATTCACCACCTTGGGCGAATGGGTCCCACCTAAGGGGACTCATTCACCCAGAATGGTGAATAAGTCCCACTTGAGGAATTTGAGGTGGGTTTTCATGGATTTGATGTTTTAAATGTCATATGTTGGGATTATCCTAAAAAATACACCAAAATAAGGCCTGTGGGTGCAAAAAGATGCCAATTAAAGCATCAAAGAGTGCAATTATTAATGAAAATCCTAGAGGAATGTGAAAGTGTGTTACAACACTTTAGAACACACCAAATAAGGCAAGGCTAAGAGAAATTATGATGAAAATAAAGTTAGTTATCCTTAGAAATCCTAGAAAAGTGTGAAAGTGTATCACAAAACTTTACAACACCTTTACAAGGCATCATTAAAGTATGCTAGCCCACAAGGGCCCAAGACCTAATGTGAATGTGTTATCCACATTACAACACTAAATCAAGGCCAAATTGATCCAAAATCTACAAGAAGGAGCTAAACAAGTGCGAAAAAGACTAAGGACCTTTTTTTGACATTACATTTAGCCCCCACTTTAGTGAGAGGATGAACCTAATTCAAACTCACACTAAAGTAGACAAACACGCATCAAGGGAGGGTTCCTATGTACTAATTCTAATAAGATGTGATGAAAATGAACAAGAGGGATGATCAAGCCCCCAGGACCGAGATCCCATGGTGAACCAACATGAATAAAAAGGAACACACATGAAAATGATATAAAGAACAATGACAAGGCCAATCATACAATGCCAAAGATGAGAAAGAGAAATGAAGGAGGAAGCTGAGAAAAGCTTCAACCATTTTTCCAACGTAATGTTGATCAGATCTAGGTTTTTTGTTTGAGAAAAATGCATACTCACTCTGAGGCGACGGAACTCATGGTTGTCCACTAGGTGAGAAATCCAAAAAGGGTGAGAAACATACACTCATTGCTGGTATGTACTCAATCACACATAAGTGGCTATGGGGAAAGTTATGTCATTGGTTGGGCTTCCCGCTCAAACCATACCAAAGTTATACCTCCTAATAGCTTTAGTAAGGTGCAGCACAAAAATAAGTGATTGTGTTTTTGAGCTTCACGAGACAAGCAAAAATTTGTATGCTTGGATCTCATGAACAAACAAGATGGTTCCACAGGCATGCAAGTTGTGTTATGCATGGTGGCCATAAATACAACATATGAAATATTCAAAGGAGTCTTGCTTAGTTCATGTAAGGTCTTTAACTTAAGGAAAATTGTGTCTAATGTCTTCAAAAGAGGACCAATCAAAGAATAGAAAATTCACAACTTAGGGGATGCAATATGTCGCATCAGGCCACTAAGAGGAATGTAATATGCTAAGAGAGATTGTGCTCATTGGTTGTTGCCCACAAAAGGATATAAAATTCATGGAAAAACCTAACCTAGGAATTGGACATTCTAGTAGGTGACTACCATCTTCTTATGGTCGTTCATTTACATTGTCAAACTAGGGAACGTATACTTGAAATGGAGCGGCACTATATGTGCACTAAGAACTAGTTTTGGACATGATTTACTAGAAATAAATTCTTAGAAAGAATTCTACTTATGATGCAAGAACGTAATGTAAAGTCTTCTTAACTTAAGCATAACTTAACCAAAGCAGAAATCATGAAAACTATTACTGAGAAACAAACCAAGAACTGGTCTTATGCTGCAGGAACAAACATAGGGATGGATTCCTTATGTTGCAAGAACAATACAAGACTGAGTTTGTGCTGAAACCTTCAAGAATGAAATTCTAACTTTTAATCAACAGGAAATAAACAACTAACTATAGATACTCACTAAGTGGGCCCCCTTAGCAAGCATCAACCAATTTATGCAGGAATTGAACTCAAAACTTCATCAACTTTTATTCATAAACTTGGAATCATATACATGATCATTCTGGCTTGTAAGAAAACTAACACAAAACTCTGTTTCTCATTATAACACTAATCTTAACACACTTTGTTCTGTTTCCACTCTCTAGTCTAGTCTAATCTCATTTGTTCACTCACGCAAGACAAACACTTATTTATAGAAAAGAAACTAACTACCTACTCTAACAAAGAAAGATGTGGAAATAAATGCTTCCTAACGCCGAGGAATAGACTTCTCATAAATGAGAGCATATATGTTCAACCGATCCAGAAAGAATATAGCATTCCACTCTTCCTAGATTGATGATCATTTAGATTTCCTCCCAATGACCTGGTCAGAGAGTCTTTGCTGGAACAACTTCCTCGATGTCGTACTGGAAATGGACTTTACTGCAAGGTCGAGATCTGCTATGCTTTGACTCATTCATGTTTCTTTCAACAACCTGTGATATAAAAGGTGACATAAGCAAAAGAAAGCACACGCATAATAATATGATACACATTCATTAATCACACATTAAATCCATTTCATTATCCAAAAACCACATGCATTATATCAATCATTTGGGAGGTCAAACAGGGCAATAAATATAGGCACACAAAGATGTTAAGCTACAAGAATATAGGAATGTGTTGTCGTAGGATACTACCCATTTTTAGATAAAAAGTCTTTAATCAAAGAGTTTAAACAACCTTTAGTAAAAGAGTAAGAGTATTAAAAATACATTATAATATTCAAATTATGAGCACATTTTGAGCTCATCATTTGCCCCCTACTTATCCTAATGATGGTCCTCCAACATTAAGCTTTCTAGTTGTTTCTCTGAAATCACTAGGAGTAGCATGGCCCTGCATTGAAGTTCCAAACTTGTAGTAGAAACATTTGAAATTTTTCCATCTCTATTACCTACGGGTTTTTGTATCCTCATTAACATCTGTAGCCAAATAAGGGTACAATGGCCACATCAAAACTGGAGGTCGAAATGTTAATGGTAACCATAATTCAAACCTTTTCTTGAGACCCAGCTGCATATATTTCTCTGATCTTTTGATGTTTGCTTTAAAATTCAGAGGGCTGTGAGGCTTAGATTTTCTTAGACCAACAGTCAGTTTTTTCCATCTTGCTTTAATTCTGGAAGACGAGAGCTTCCAAAATAGATATGTTTGGTCTTTAAATTCATCATACACCTGCTTCCTAATATCAAATATTTTTATTCTTCTTGTAGGATCATATAATCCATATGCAACAGTAAGCCAAGTTCTTAGAACTATTTGGGGATCTGAGCTTTCAAGTCGCAGAGGAATAGGTTCTTTCCTTTCAGCCTCTTCATAAGCCTCTAATTGCTTCCCATAGTTAGTTTCATTGGCTGCCCAAGACATGAGTGACCTTAGATTAATGTCACCAATGTAGAGAAGTGGATTCCATTCTATTTCAAAGGGAATTAGCAAACCATGCAGATAAAATTCACATAAAGATTTTCTTAGCCAATTTGGTGCCATTTGATATGTGTCAAAATTCCTTAGTTGAGTGAATGTCAGGATCCAAATTTCTAGAAATTCTCATCAACTGGAACCATAGGAATTGCTCCTTAAGGCACATAGCATAAACCCTAGGTGGTGGTCTACATTCTATAATTTTACTAGTTACCTTCATCATTTCTTCCATTTTCTCTTTCATTTCTTTCATTTCTTGTTTTTGTCTTTCAATTTCCTTTTTCAATTTCTTCTTTTCTTCTTCCCAAAGACTTTATTGAAATTCAGTTCTAGCTAAATGGCGGAAACTCAAAGTTTGAAGTGTAACAGGCCTCCATGTAATCCTTAGATATTCCAAATACTCAATTAGTAATGTCCTTCTATAAACAACCAAGGCTCGACAAGTTTCAGAGGGTAATGTTGTTTCATTGGACACCTCAGTTTGTTCAAATTTTTCTTCTTCTTGCCTCAAGGTGGACTCCTGTTGCTACCCAGGAGGAGATTGTGCTTCTTTTGAAATTTTCTCAACTACTTCTGCTAAGCCATTAAGACTTGGCATCCTCCTTTTATTACTACTATCATGTTGTGCTTCCTCAACTTCCATTGTCTCAGTTTGCAGTTCCTTAGGAATAATAGTTGAACTTTGTGGAACATTCTCAGATACGGTCTGAGAATCATGATGACTAACCTCATCAGACTCCTCAGAAATGACTATAATTTCAGTTTGAATGAAGGTTGAGGCAACTTTATGTTGTTTTCTTGATGGAATTCTTTTTGGAAATGTAATAGTTATAGGAGGTTCTTTTGTAGCTTTCCTCTTTCTAGCTTGCCTAGAGGATTCATAATCAATAGGAGAAGGTGATGGTGAGACTGTGGTGGCAACAGGCATTGCTACGGGAGAAAGCGGAGTAGAATGTTTTCACTTTTGAACATGAGGGCTTGATTATGGGGTTTTTTCAGCCCAAGATGACTCTCTTTCCTTTGTTTTCCCTTTTTATTTTCTAACGACAGACCTGGATTTTACTTGAGTAGAGGGCTCTGGTGTGGAGGTTGTAGGACTAGGTGTTGCAGGAGCAGATGATTCTTGCTCTGCTTCCCTACTCATAGATTCTACTCTCTTTTTCTTTTTCTTGTGCTAAGTAGGGAGTGCTCTAGGAGGTTGTGGAGGTTGCAGACCCTTCTGGGAAACAAATTCTTGCCAAGAAAGGGGTGATACATCCCTTAGGGAATGCTCAATCAAGATTTTAATAAGGGCATGATGGGTGATAGAGTTGTCGTTACCTTTCTGGGTTTCATGGGCACTACGTTCCAAAAGGTTTAACAAAACTTTTGGGACATTGATAGCTAAACCATGCCTCATATGACTCAATAGTTTTAAATGATAAGAATGCAAATAGAAAAAATGTCCCTCACAAATCAGATACCTAATTATGAAGGAGGTATATTCTGAGTATGGATAAGGTAGTGACACCCGTTTGCATCCTTGCTTGGAAACCTCTAAGGGTCCATCAGTTGGTATTGCGAATTCTACCCTAGGAGAGACAACATCCCTTCTTGAAGGAAAGTTCTCTCCTACTGCTGGAAGCCTGGTTACTTTTGCAATCCATTCCTTTATAATGGCTACCATCAAACCCCACACTATAGCTTTTCCCTCTAAAAGAGTTCTCAAAAACTCACCTGCAGCTTCCTCATTAAAGGAATCTATCCCTAGAAAATAATTCAGCCATCTGCAATTGCTAAATGCCTAAACCACTTGAGGATCTTGCATTAAGGCTTCATGAGCTATTGGCTCATGTCTCACTCGATGGCCACCCATATTCACAAATTATCCCTCCCAGCTGAAATTCTTGAAACTCAAACTTCTTCTAAAAATTTGAAAAATATTTTTCTTTGCGCTGCTTCTTTCTTTTCGGTTGTTACCTTTATTTACTTACTAAGAATGATACAAAGGATAATTGCATGCAATCATTATTTAGAAACTACTCAAACTAAGTAGTTAACTTGTTGATCAAGATAAAAGCATGCATTCATATTTGGTAAGTACAAGAAACTAAAATTGTCTTGACAGACGTGGCAATGGCACAAGAAAAGTTTTAAAATGGATTATTCCTGCCCCCTACTTAAAATTTGGGATGTGTCCACACATGTGCAAAATGATAGGCGAAAAATAGGCAGTAATGACTGATAGATGCATAGCAATTAATGAATAAATGATGCGACAATAAAAGATATCGTGCACCTTATAATAAGTTCTCGTAGATGTTGGGAAAGATCACAACACAACTTGAAATGACTATTGGAACATAAATCATAAATGAAGGTGGTACGGCAGGATGGATGACATGGATGGGTGACATGGAAAAAGATGGAATGAATGATGGTGATCGATAAAAAATGAAGAAAGTGGCTTCCTTAAAAAGGAAACCTTTATTATGGGCATGCAACATAGTAGTTAAAGAGATGTTGTAGGAAAAAGGCCGAAGCCTTTTGTTGCAGGAAGATTAGTGGCAGTATCTAAAACAATTTGCTTCATAAATTCTTCTTTGAATGTTGGCTTATGATACAACCTAAGACGGTGTCCATTAACCAGTAGCTTGAATTGGACAGGATCTATTGTAGCCAACTAAACTAAACCATTATCAAACACATTTTCTATTTCATAACAACCAAGTCATCTTGTGGTGAGTTTACCTTGATTTTTCTTGTACCTGGAGTCATAGAGCAGCACCCAATCACCGACAGAAAATTGCTTATTTCTGATATGGTGGTCATGCCATTTCTTTCTTTGATGCTGGATAGCTTTAGTATGATGGAGGGAAACTTTCCTTATCTCATCCAATACATTCAGCTGCAAGAGGCATTCCTTTTGGGCTTTTGAAAGATCAATGTTAAGCTGAAGAGCAGTCCTTAAGGTCTTATGCTCAAACTCTATTGGAAACATGGCAATTTTTCCATAAAGTAACTCAAAAGGCGTAAACCTCGTAGTTTTTTTCCATGTTGTCCTATAGGCCCAAACTGCTTCAGGAAGGCGACTACTCCAATCCTTCTTGTGTAACTATACTATTTTAATAAGGATTGCCTCTAATTCTTTGTTAGTAACCTTTGCCTAACCATTGGCTTGAGGGTGATAGGGGCTAGACTTTATGTGCCTGATCTTGTAATCATTCATCAATGCAATGATTAAGTTTGACGTAAACTAAGCTCCTTGATCAGTAACAAGTTCCCTTGGAACTCCAAACCGAGTAAAAATCTACTCATATAGGAACTCAACAACTTTATTGTCACGGGCATGTGTCATTACTTTCACTTCCACCCACTTGGTTACATAATGAGTGCAAACCAAAATGTAAGATTTCCCATTGGATGGAGGATCAATAGGTCCAACAAAATCCATGTCCCATTTATCAAAGGGGCTGACTACCACTTGAGGATATAGGGGCATTTCATCAGACCTTGTTGGTCTCCCCATGCATTGACATCTGTCACATTTTCTTGTGTAGGCTACAACATCCTTGTGTAGTGTGGGCCAATAGTACCCTGTATTAAGAACTTTCATTTATGTTCTCTTGGATACAAAGTGCCCACCACATGGCTCATCATGAAAAGCATGAAAAATGTCATAGGTCTCATCTTCCCTAACACACCTTTGCATGACTTGGTCAGGTCCTGTGTAAAATAAACAGTCTGTAATCCATGAAAAGTTAAAACTTTTCTCAATCAATAGTTTTTTGTCGTTTGGTGAGAAGTGAGCTAGGATTTTGTTGGTTACTAAATAATTTGTAATATCTTCATACCATGGGGTTTGAGCAGCAATAGAAAATAGATGTTCATCAGGAAAGTTATCATCAATTACCTCAGAGGTGGAAGGTGTAGTTGTTTGAAGTCTTGACAAGAAATCAGCCACCACATTAGCCCTTCTTGGCTTATCAATAACTATGATATCAAATTCCTGCAACAATAGGAGCCATCTTACTAATTTGCTAGATATGGAAGGCTTATTCATGAGGTATCTTATTGTGGCATGATATGTATGAACAAATATTTGGTAACTAGTGACATAATGCCAAAACTTGTTCAGGGCATACACAACTGCTAGCAATTCTTTCTCTGTGATAGTATAATTTAATTTAGGGCCTTGAAGGTTTTTGCTAATGAAATATATGGCATGCTCTATAGAATTCTCTTTATGTCCTAAAACTACTCCTATGGCATAATCAGAAGCATATGTGTGTATATGAAAGGGAAGACTCCACTTTGTTCCTTGTAGAATAGGTGCCTAAGTAAGTAAGTTCTTAAGTTGTAGGAAAGATTTTTCACAAGCCTCAGTCCAGTTAAATTCACAATCCTTAGTCAACAAGCCATATAACAAACTAAATATTTTGCTGAAATCTTTGATAAACCTTCTATAATATCCAGCATGTCCTAGGAAGCTTCTAACATCCTTTTGTTTCATAGGTTTTTTGCAAAGTTAGAATGACTTCTATTTTTGTAGGATCATCCTAAATTCCATCTTGAGAGATATGATGGCCTAAAACAATTCATTCTTGCATCATCATAAAACACTTCTCACTATTCAAAGACAAATTGTGCTCTTTACATCTTTTCAACACTTTCTCCAAATTTGCTAATGCTTCTTCATAAGTGACTCCATAAGTGGTGAATTCATCCATGTAGATCTCCATAGAATCATGAGAAATGTCAGCAAAAATACTAATTACTACCCTTTGAAACGTTGCAAGTGCATTACACAGGCCAAAAGGTAAGACAAAGTAGGAAAAAGTTCCCCATGGAAAGGTAAAGGTTGTTTTGTCTTGATCCCCAGGGGCAGTTCTCATTTGATTATACCCACTATATCCATCCAAAAAGGAGAAATACTTTTTACTAGACAATGAGTCTAGCACTTGTTCAACAAATGGGAGTGAAAAGTAATCATTTTTAGTTGTCGTGTTCAGCTCCCTCTAGTCTACACAAACTCTCCATTTTCCACCTTTTTTAGGAATGATCACTAATGGAGATACCCATTGACTGTCTGAAATTGGGTAGATAAAACTAGCATCAAACAATTTTTGGAGCTCATTTTTAACTATTTCCTTGAGTGTTGGGTTTATCCTTCTTTGAGGCTGCCTAGCTGGTGAATAATCTTCCTTAATGTAGATCCTATGAGTACACAGCTGAGGATCTATTCCCTTCATATCCCCATAGTCCCATGTGAAAGCTCTGTGTTGATCTTGCAGCATTGTGACTAGGGCAGTTTGTTGAAATTGAGGCAGCTTATTATTGATATTCAGATAGTGGCCTGGTGATAGTTATATTTTCTTGGTAAGATAATTCATGGAGGATACTGATAAGGGTGGTGTCTGTATTTTTTGTGGAAGCAAATTTTGATAAATTGTAGGAATTTTAAGTGGCAGGCTCTCTGGATTCAGTTGCTGCAGGAAGCACTATTGAGGACAACTATCTGAAAAATATGGGCTACTCATATCAGAGTTGGAATGAAAAATGTGTAAAAGCAAGCCATCCTCACTCTGAATTTGGGAAAATGGATTAGTTTGCAGCATCATTAGTTGAGCCAATGAATTGACTTCTTCAGTTTCCTCTCTTAAATCTAGCCAAATTGGTTGAGACAATTCTAGCTAAGGTTGGGCAGGTGGATATAAAGCCAATTTCTTTGTTGACTAACCATCAAAAATTGTCATGTCTCCTAAACGACATCCTATAAAAGCATCAGTTGTGGCTAACCATGGTCTACCTAGGATTATAGGATATCCTCCCAAAGTTGCCTTAGTGGATAATATGGTGAAATCTACTGGGTATTCCCAAGACTCAAGGTTGACAATTATATCTTCCACCATGCCATTAGGTGTTACAGTGGAACTATCAGCAAGCTGCAGGATGGTAGGTGTAGACCTAATGGTTAGGATATTCAAATATTCCATAGTATGCTTTGTCATTACATTGATGGTTGTACTAAGGTCAATCAAAACATTCTTTACTATCTGGCCATTAATATTTATTTGTACCATAGGACTCCTAGGATCAACATATTTTGGCATGACTACCTTCCCTAACATAATATCCACCAACTGTCCTAGAACATGGATATTTTAGGGATATTTTTTCCTTCTTACTGGTTTCTTCAAATAGGCCTCCTTAATGGCTTTTCCATAAATTGGGACATCTTTAATGGCTTGAAAGAGGGGAATTTGAATGTGTACATTTTTTAGCTCATCCAAAATATCAAAGGTAGGCTCTTCTATAGACTTGCGTGTAGTGACTTGTAATCTTTGAGGAAAAGGTGGTTTAGCTTGATGTTGTAGAAAGGGCTCTTTAGAGACCATATTTGATATAGGTATTTGTTTTGTAGTATCAGTTGGTTGTTCATAGGTAGAATCTGGAATCTCAGTAATTACTGGTGGTTGTGGAGCAAGGAGAGTGGTTTGAGACCTGAGATGGATATCATTGATATTTAGGGCATAAGCTGGATACTGATTGGCTTCTACAAAATACATAGGATATTTTTGTTGTTGCTACTTATTATTAGTATTTGGCAATGGTTGAGCAGACATAGGCATTTGTTTTGGAGGGCCAATATTTGCGGCAAGAGCTGCAGGAGGTGGCATGAGGGCCGGAGGTTGTGTCTGCTGAAGCTGCAAGAATCCAGGGGATTGGTTCTACCATTGTTGAGAACCTCTCCATTGAGGATTCCACTGCCAGTTACCTTAGGGAGGATTCCATTGTCCTTGTGGCTACTGCCAACCTCCTTGAGGATATTTCCATTGAGGACTCTGATAGTTAGGCCAGTGTGGTTGAGAAGTATTCCAAGGTGGTGATGGGCCATATGTAGGTTGCCATTGGTTATTGTAATTAGAATAAGAATTACCAAAATTCAAAGGGTCTTGAGGCATACCTTGTCTTGGAGCCCATGGGTGCCTTTGTGTAATGTATAATACTTGATCATCATCACCCTCTACTACCTTAAAATCAGTAGGTAATTTCTTAGCCTCCATGTTAGCCACCATCTTACATTTGCAGTCACGTTTCTTCTATCTACAATGTGGATAGAACTTAGCCAAGATTGCTTCAGCTTCCTCATGTTTCTTCTGAGCTTGCATAGTATCCAACTATGTAGCCATGTTGTTTATGATATTTTTCTTGAAATTAGATAGCAAATTTGAAATCTCCATTCATGAAACTCCATTGGTAGAAGAATTTCCCACTATGACTTGGTGACCTCTACCCTTCTTAACATTTGGTCAAGAGTAATTGCGACATATCGTCTTAATATCATCCCAAGGTACTTGGGTTATATCATCTCCCATCAGATCCAGGGAATCTATACTGGCATCATTGATTCCCCTCAGAAAAAGTAGTTTATGAGATTCTTCATTGAGAGTATGGTCTAAATTCTTTCTTAGGGAAAACAAGAACCTTGAGATATAGTCTTCTAGGCTTTCTTCCTCCTTTTGCTAAATTCAAAATATATCATCACCCTTACTACCACTCTTACAATATTCCTTGTATTTCTCAAGAAATTTTGTTTGCATGACTGCCCAACTATCAACAACATCCCTTCCCAAACTCATAAACCATCTAAGAGCTCCCTCCTTCAAAGTAGCAAGAAACAACTTCAACTTATGAGCATCTAAAGTATAATCATAGTTGTGGTAGAGGATATCAAACTCAAACAAGAAAGTGTTTGGGTCCTCTATAGCTAGTCCATAGAACTTGGGAAGCAATGAAGAAGGAATATTTTTTAAGGTTATCATTATCTTGTTGGGTGATGATGGGGAATTCAAAAGCAGGAGGTCGACTAGGTGGATTTTGTGCCATTTTTTCTTGATAAAGTATCAAAGCAAATGGATTTTCTTGAGGTTCTTTGTCAGCTAGGGGAAAGGGAAATTTAGCAAGCAGGTCTTCAACAATATCAAATGGATTGATATCTTGGTCTCATTCTTCCTCAAATAGATTAAAAGTTGGTTCGAAATCGTTATCAATGAATGGAAGGTTAGGGAGGAATCTTCCTAGAGTGTCTCTTCTTCTATGCATGAAATGGAATTAACTGAAAATTGAAGGAATTTGAAAATTCTTGAATAATCACACTAAACTACTGCTAACAATGACTATGACAGGTTCTTATCTTGACACCATCCCTGGCAACAAAGCCAAAAATGGTTGTCACCCACAAAAGGATATAAAATTCATGGCAAAACCTGACCTGGGAATTGGACATTCCAGCAGGTGACTAACATCTTCTTATGGTCATCCATTTACATTGTCAAACCAGGGAACGTATACTTGAAATGGAGCGGCACTATATGTGCACTAAGAACCAGTTTTGGCCATGATTTACTAGAAATAAATGCTTGGAAGGAATTCTACTTATGATGTAGGAATGTAATGTAAAGTATTCTTAACTTAAGTATAACTTAACCAAAGCATAAATCATGACAACTATTACTGAGAAACAAACCATGAACTGGTCTTATGCTGCAGGAACAAACACAGGGATAGATTCCTTATGCTGTAGGAACAATACAAGAATGAGTTTTCTCTGAAACCTTTGAGAATGAAATTCTAACTTTTAATCAACAGGAAATAAACAACTAACTACATATACTCACTAAGTGGGCCCCCTTAGCAAGCATCAACTGATTTATGCAAGAATTGAACTCAAAACTTCATCAACTTTTATTCATAAACTTGGAATCATATACATGATCATTCTACTTGTAAGAAAACTAACACAAAACTCTATTTCTCATTATAACACTAATCTTAACACACTCTATTTTGTTTCCACTCTCTAGTCTAGTCTAATCTCATTTGTTCACTCACGCAGGAGGAACACTTATTTATAGAAAAGAAACTAACTACCTACTCTAACAGAGAAAGACGTGGACATAAATGCTTCTTGACATTGAGGAACAGACTTCTCATAAATGAGATCATATTTGTTTAACCGATCTAGAGAGAATATAGCATTCCACTCTTCCTAGATTGATGATTATTTAGATTTCCTCCCAATGACCCGATCAGAGAGTCTTTGCTAGAACAAATTCCACAATGTTGTGCTGGAAATGGACTTTACAGCAAGGCCAAGATATGTTGCGCTTTGACTCATTCATGTTTCTTTCAACAAACTGTGATATAAAAGGCGACATAAGCAAAAGAAAGCACATGCATAATAACAAGATACACATTCAATAATCACACATTAAATCCATTTCATTATCCAAAAACCACATGCATTATATCAGTCATTTGGGAGGTCAAACAGGGCAATAAATATAGGCACACAGAGATGTTAAGCTACATGAATATAGGAATGTGTTGTCATAGGATACTACCCATTTTTAGATAAAAATTCTTTAATCAAAGAGTTTAAACAACCATCAATAAAAGAGTAAGAGTGTTAAAAATACATTATAATATTCAAATTATGAGCACATTTCGAGCTCATCACTCATGAAGGACATTACACCCAATGTCATCAACAAAGTGAAAAGTGCATTGTATGAAGAAAGAAGGCTGCACTAAGAACCATGAAAAGGAAAAATGCAAAAGAAATAATGCCAATGTATGCCCCCACTTTAAAGAAATTACTAAACACCGTGTTGTGAGCAATTAATTTAAAGTAGAAAAATGAAAAATTCTAACAAGGAGAAAGACATGAGAGCCAACTTGGAAAGCCTTATGCCAAGTCATATATTTTCGAGTAAGGTTGTGTCATGTGAGAGAGAAAAAGAAAAGAGGGGTTGCCCCCAAAATGAAAACACCAAACACATAAGGGATCTATGGATTTGGGGTCAGTATGTTCTTTGTTGAATGTTTTGTAAGGAGAGCTTGAAACTATCATCATCCCCCAAATAGGCATAGAACTAGAAAAATGACACAAAGAGAGCGAAAATAAAGAAAAACTTCTTAGGTCAACATGGAAGAGACATAGGGTGTCTCGACGTCTTGCGTCATCCCTAGAAGGAAAACACAAGAAAATAAAGATAAAGAAGAAATAAAAAAGGAAAAAGAAAAGAAAGCATTTTGGGTCAATATGAAGGAGACATGAATGTCTCAATGCCTTACGTCATCCCCAGAAGGAGAACACAAGAAAATAAAGATAAATATGGAAAACCAAAAGCGATTCACAACATACAAAAGAATGAAGGTAAAAATAGAGGAATGTCAAAGAGAGAAACAAAATGTTATGAGGGATCACATTACGCACATGCAATCACAAAAAATAAAAAATGAAAAAAAAAGATGCCACAAGACTACTAAGGAAAATGAAAGTCAACCTATGAGAAATTCATCTACCTCCCAATCTCATCCTATATAAGCGGAAGGTGAATGATGACTCGAAGGGACAACGACAAGTGCATTACTAGGACAAGGTTAACAACTTCTTGCCCCTTGCCGAGGTAGGTGATGGGAAAGGGTTCATGTAACAGTGAGAAAGGAATGTTCTAAGGGGGAAACAATTCTAGGTGATCACCCAATGGCATTCATTGCCATCAAAATAAAAGTTCTTTAATATTAATTGGAATGTACAACACTCTTCGATACTTTGTCTGAGAACTCAGTGATATGTGCAATGTGGGACCTTAGAATCCTTAGGATAAAGGATTAATCTATTCATAGGAGGCAATGTTATGAATCCTTTGTTGAGAAGCAATTGTAGTTTTTGTTCAATTTCAGGTGGTGGATGAGTGGATTGCAGATTTTGCAGCTTGTAAGGCCTTTTGCATTTTCTAGATTCATCAACTGCTCGAGTTGAAGGTTGAGGAGGGGGACCAGAGGAAATCCTCTCATCCTTACTGCTATTAGGAATTATTGGGTTTTCTTTAGGAAGAAAATTCAAATTGGGATGATGATCTAAGATAACCATACCATCACTACGAATTATTAGATATTATATAGGAACATGTTTGTTGCGAGGGGGATCTTGGTATCCTATTCCCCTTGTATTTTCCTAAACTGGTATTTATTCTAAGAGGTGATGAATTTTGTGTTCACTAGTTGTATCAAAACCTTGTTTGCTTAAGATTGTGAAACCTTTTCCATATGTTTCTTGAATATTGATGGAAGTGTTGGTGACCTTTTTCTTATAAAAGGGTTGAGTGTTTGCTTGTTTAGAGGAACTAGGTTCACCTATTGTAGGGAACGTAGGTTCATCTTTTTTTTTAGGATGCAAATAACCAAAAATCTTAAGAGGTAGTATGGTAGGAGGTTTTGGTTCATTCATGGATGGATAAAAGGATGTGTTAGCCTCAAGATTATTAAGACAATCATTTAAGAACCTATTCATGCTATCATCATTTTCTCCAATGATGTCAACATCATGAGGAGGACATTCATTAGGAGTTGAGTGAGCATGAGTGAGTTCAAGGTCATTAGTATCATTTCCAAAGGCACAACTTGACACATCTATTAAGGATTTTAAGGACATCCAAAAAATTTCAAAGCACATATCCATGATGCAATTTTCAAATTCTAAACTATGCAACAATCCAATTTTGATCTATGCACAAGATGAATGAATGTAAACTAGGTGCAATGAATTGAATGAAATAGAGAATATACAAAGAAAAATAGAAGGGTAATAGAAGAAAACAAAAACTCAGAAAGCGAACTGTAAATGATAGAAAATGCAATGCAAAATATGTAAAGGGACAAATTCGCCCAAGGTGGCAAATGAGTCTAGGTATGGATTTTTTTGAAAACTTTTAGAATTTTTGAATTGAATTTTATGATTTTTATGTTTTCTGATGCAAGTATAAGATGTAGATGTAGAATTTTATTGATTTTTAATGAAATTAAGTGCAATAATGCAAGATAAATGAGATTTTCACTAATGAAAAAATTGAAACCCTAGAATGCAAATTAACCAATGCAAAAACTAATGCAATGTTAATGCAAGCTAAATCAAGGATGTAAATGCACTCCAAATCATAATTAAAGATTCTCTAAATGCAGGTTCACCAAAACATAAAGAGGAAAAATGTTGCACTTCACTAGGGTTTTAGGACGTAGGGAAACAATCTTCTACATTCACATTCAAGAACAAACCCTTTAGATTCCAATGCAAAGGTGATCAAAATTTGGCAAAGGGTGTGTTCTAGGGGCTGTAATGATGTAAATGAGGAGTTTTCCACCAAACATAAACATGGAAAGACAATTAAATGAATGAGGAAATCAAACAACCCTAATTTGATGCAATGCTTCAAAGAATGACCTAGAAATGCAAGCAAACAACAACAAAAAACTGTGAAACTAGAGATGTGCACTTGGGAAACTGGAGAAGGAAGAATGAAGGTATAAAACCACAAAAAAGTCACTATTGAAGCCAACTGGGACTCATTCGCCAAGTTGGGTGAATCAATCCAATGTCAGGAAAACTGTGTCAGAACAAGTTTCAAACAAGAGGGTACTCAGATCTACAAAAATCTCTAACTGATAGTAGTAGCGGGACTCATTCTCCAATAGTAGTGAATTAGTCCACTTTTGGATTTTTTGATATTCAAAGTTTTATTTTTTAGCCCTCGATTTGCTCTATTGCTCCCAATTCAGATCCAGGTCTGAAACTTCTAAATTTAACCTATAGGTCTTCTCCAAGCTCCTCCAAGGTTTGTTCACTATCTTGACAACTTTGATTTTCTTTGAAAACTTCATGACAACTTTTCCAATCTTTCTCTTTGATAAATCTGCAACCTAGACCTACAAATCACATGCAAAGAGAGGGAAAAATGGTTATTGGGTTAGAGAATGGGGGTTTGCCTTGGTCAAACCCCTTGTTGGTAATTAAACCTTGAAATAGAAAGTAAATGAAAAGGATATTGATGAATGAACAAAAGGTGATGTTGCAACTCACCAAACCCTTGCAATAAAGTGCTACAATTTTTCTTGAGATGACCACAATCGATGTGGTTCTTGATTATTACTTGTAGAAGATAGATCTTGAATGAAAAGCTTGCTTGGATCATGAAATCTACACCAAAATTGTAAGAACAATGAAAAACATGATCTTTGACATGATGTTTGATGCTTGAAGAATGCTCTTGAAAGCTTGATAATCTTCCCTTGAAAGCCTTGAATGCTCTTGCTCAAATTCTCTTGTGAACTCAATGAATGCTAGAATGCTTTTGGAATGCTAGAATGATATAATTTCTAGGTAGGATTCAGATGAGAGAAATAACCTTGTATTTATACACAATTATGCAAGAATTCCCAAAATTACAACACTACAAGCCAATATTGGATCTTGGAAAATAAAATCTTGCCAAATATTTAAATTAAATTTGATTTTTGAGTTAAGGGGGACTCATACACCACCTTAGGCGAATGGGTCCCACCTAAGGGGAATCATTCACCGATAATTGTGAATGAGTCCCACCTTAGTAATTTGAGGCGGGTTTTTCATGGATTTGATGTTTTAAATGCCATTTATTAGGATTATGCTAAAAAATACACCAAAATAAGGCTTGTGGATGTAAGAAGGGGCCAATTAAAGCATAAGAGAGTGAAATTATTAATGACAACCCTAGAGGAATGCAAAATTGTGTTACAAAACTTTACAACACACCAAATAAGGCAAGGCTAAGAGAAATTATGATAAAAAGAAAGTTAATTATGCCTAGAAATCCTAGAAAGTGTGAAAGTGTATCACAACACCTTTACAAGGCATCATTAAAGTATGCTATCTCACAAGGGCTGAAGACCTAATGTGAATGTGTTATCCACATTACAACACTAAATCAAGGCCAAACTGAGCCAAAATCCATAAGAAGGAGCTAAACAAGCATGAAAAAGGCTAAGGACCCTTTTTTCGATGTTACAACATCAAACATAATGATATAGGGAATCACATTATTCACATGCAATCAAATAAAGAAACATGAAAAGTAAACAAAGAAAAATACTAGTAAGGCACATGCAAGTCAACCTATAGCAGGTTGTATGCACCTCAATCTTGTTTAGTATATGAGAAAGGTAGATCCATCACCCAATGGATAAGTTCAAGTGCCAAACTAGGAAAAGCACCAAGGGCAACACTATCTTTAGGAGGATCATAATTTAAGCTCATGGAAGAGGACAACAATGAATTCAACTCTTTATGCACTTTTTCATCAATCTTTAGCGAGTTCATTATCATCATCTAGGTTAATCACAATAGGAGATCTAATGACAATATCCATAGATGATTGTTGTTGTTTATGTTGTGGTGAAGATAAAGAATCATCGTGCATTTCTTGAGGCAAATTTGGATTTTTATTTTCTATGTTGTTTGTTTCTTTTGTTTGCAACATACGAGCAATAGAATGATATCTATGTCTACACTCTATAGAATTTTGGTTTCTCTTCATTTAATTTTCAAGTTGTGATTGTGTAGGAGTGAGTTTTCCAACCATAGGTTTATTTTCTTCCCTTTTGGGAGGAATGAAAGGAACCATGAGAGGTTGTTCAACCATTTTCTCTTTATCTTTGTAAACTGGTTTGACTTTAGGAGGGACAATGGGATTTGTTTGATTATCTTGTGGTGTCTTATAGGAAATAGGTAAAGGATTTGTCATCTAGGATAGTCTTGGTTACTTGGGAGAGATTTTTGTTCAATCATGGTTTCATTAAGGATAGGGGGCTCAATCATTAGTTGAGGCATCTTGGTAAGGTATAATTTTGCTATGCACTTTGCCTTAAAATTTTGATAAGATTTAAAAAATAAGTCTTCATAGGGTCTAATAGGTTCAATAGGCTTAGGCCAAAAGAAATACAATGAGAAATTCCCATGAGAAGACACATGATTAAAGCCACCATGATGCACAGTAAAGATTTCATTTCCAAATAAAAACTTTAAGAATTTATGCACAACCGATGGGACAAAATTCATGGAGCAAAGCCATGGGTAGCCTAACTTTACATGAAATTGATTTGACATCAGGATGATGGTGAATGAGACACTTAATAGTTTCAATCCAACCTTTAGGGGTAGGATTATCGAGCCTATCATAGGGAAATAAAAACCATTATGCATTTTGATCCATGCTTTTAATTTTTCATATGTATCTTGATGAAGCTCATGTACAAATAGGAATTATCCAGTTATCATGTTCTCTACCAAACATGATCAATTAATATCCCATTAGTAGGCTTGTCATTGATTCTTCCATCTATGTAAAGAGGGCCATTGGGTGAATGTTTAATCATGTCTTGTTCTGATAAATAAATGTCAAGGAACATCTTAGTTAGGCCCTTTTAAGGGTTTATTCATTAAATCCAACCATAGATTCGACAGAGTCTTCTTCATTATCATTTGTGTTATCATCATCTGTGTCAACATTCATCACATCAGTCTTTGTTTCACTAGCTTTGGAAAATGAAATGTTATGATTTGGCATAGGATTGGTAAAGATTTGCAAGTTTTTATTAGGAGGAGCTACAAATTTATTACCTTGATCATTAACACCTTCAATTTCAATATGATTAGAATCAATGAGGTCTTTCACAAGATGTTTAAGACGCATAAAATGATCTATATCATGTAGAATTTTTCAATGAAAATGGCAATAGGCATTGGGTCTATATTTTGAAGGTAAAGGCTTAGTAGGATCAGGAGCTCTAACAAGAGGTAAGGAAATCAAATTTTTGTCTAAGAGATGCAACATGATATTATGAAGGGCATTAGGTAGGGGTGCAAACTATCCAAATTTCTATCCACAAAGGAATATGGTTTTTTCATCTTTATAGTAGCCACTTGGGTGTCAACAATTTGAGCTGATTGATGGGGATTAAGTTGTAGAGAGCCCTTTTTTTTTTCTTGAAAGGTTGATAGTTGGTTTGAGGTGTGGATTCATATTTTTCATGACAATTAGAGGGAGTTTTCACTTCACGACTACTAATCAAATTTTGGTAATCACAAAGGGTTGTACACAGCTATGTGAAGGAAGGAAACCTCAAAATCTCAAGATTGGCTTGGATTTTGTCTTGAAAATAATAAATAAACATTCTTTGGAGTTCAACATCCAAAATCTTAATGTTTATTTATGAATAAAACATTTGGTATTTCACTATGAAATCAAGGACCTTTTCATTATCCTTTTGTTTACATGTCATCAAATCAACTAAGGTCATCTTAGGACCCATGTGAATTTGAAAGTGGTTGTAAAAAACATATAAAAGTTCATTGAATGAACTAATTGAACTATTCGGTAGGGAGAAAAACCACTCTAAAGTAGTATCTTTCAAGGATCTAGGAAAGAATTTAGCCAAGAGTTTATCTTCACAAATGAAGTCACTACATAAGGTCGTCTAAGCAGAAACATGGCTAATGAGATCTCCTTTCCCACCATATTTCTCAAACCTAGGAACCTCTATACCTTGTGGCATTTGTGTTGTCAATCTCTCAAAGGATAACAAAATGGCTTTGATGTATTGTGAAGGTTGGAAATTGTTGTTTTGTTTTAATGTGGTGATTTTTTGTTGTAAGCATGAGAAGTTTTGTAAAAGTGTGTTAAGAATTGGATCATTGTGGGTGTTGTGAGATGGAGGTGAATAAGGTGGAGATGTGTATGTATGCGTAGGGAAATTGAATTGTATATTTGTGAGGAGGGATGGATGGGGAGATATGAGATTTGAATGCAAAAAGCTAGAGGGATTCCAAGTGGAAATACCTAAGGAAGTGTTGAAATTTCTAGTAGGTCAAATGGTTGTAGTAACATGATTACTAGTGTATGTAGGGATATAGGTAAGGGTTGTGGGAGGAATTGAATTTTCACCTTTACTTTGAGTATACCCCAAATATTGAGCCCAAATAGTCATGGTAAGGACATGTTTATCAGCAATATGAGCTAGACTTCACACAATTTCTATTCTATGTTCATTTTCAAGAATTTTCCTCACATTATCTAAACCAAGAATGGTACTACTAGCAATGTGTTTGCTTCTCAAAAAGTATTGCAAAAATTTCAATTCTTCAATTATCTTCCTTATGTTATCTTGAGAGGCATTAGAAACCATTGTTTCAACATCATGCACATTAGTTGTGGGTAGGGAAGTCATTGGAAATGAGGTATGAAGCCTATGATCCATAGTGGGTTGAATAGTGTCAACATTATAAGTGAAAGAGTTGGAAAACCCAAGATCCATGCTGAATGGTGTATCATGGGATGACATGAGTCTCAAACTACATCTCATGATAGTATTGCTAATGGGATTCCAAGTTTTGAAGCTCATACAATTTTCACCAACTCAATGTACACCCAAAATGGAAAATAGGGAAGATGAAATCAAATATCCTAAGATTTAAAGTGCAATGCAAATATGTAAAGGAAATTTTCAAATTCTAAAAAAGATATTTTTTTATTATACTATACAAAAAAATGAAAATGATGTCTTGTAAATGTAATTTTGAATTCACACAATACACTAAATTTATCAAATGAAGCTTAATATAATCAATTTGAGATAAACAAAAAAAAAAATTGCAAACTATAACAACAAATTGAAAAACAACGAAACACAATATAGAAATAGAGATTTTAATGCCAAGAAATGTAGGAAAAATCCCTAATCAAGGACTCATTCGCCCATGGTCGAATGGGTCCTAGCTAAGGGTTTTGAAAAATGAATTTATAGATTTTTTAGTTGATTCCTATGGCTTTCAGATTCTAGACTGAGATAGGTGGTTACGGTTTGAATTTTATGTAAATTTAAGTCTAAATGCAAATGCAAAATAGTGATAAATGAAAAACTAGGATACCTAATTTGATGTGAAATTTTGATTCAATTTTGTAATGCAGATGAATGATGATGCAATGTTATGTAAATTCTTTGCAAAATGGCTATTTTTTTAATATTTTTTTAGAATTTAAAAGATGCAAAAATGCAATCCTAAAACCTTAAATAAGATGCAAACTAATGAAAGTTAAGAAACCCCACATGAGATTCAATTCAATGCAATGAAATGAAAATGTATGCAAGATCTAGATCTAGGGCTGAAGTAGACTCCAAAATCATAAAGAAAAAATGCTCAAACATTGGGTTCACCAAAATGAAAAGAAGAAAAATAGATTGGATATCAATGTAAATGAAGGGGAATAGGGTTATGATGAACCTATCTTCCTTTATTTCATTAGGAAATGAGATCCACACAAATAATTGGCTTACAAACCTTAGGTGAATCAACTCAAGGTGTGAATCTTTAGATTTCCTTTTTGTGTCAAGATGAGGATCAAGGTCAAACAACACTTTGGGGAGAAAAATTAAAAATAGTATACTAACACCAAAATTTAATTTAGCACTTGGAAAAGAAAGATTAAACTCAATACTCACAAAACCTACAATCAGATTGCAAATCAAAGAAAGGAAAATTTGAGTGTACCTTTGACCAAAATTTAGTTTTTGAAGTTGATCTAGGACTCATTTTCCCATGGGCGAATGGGTCCTAAGTTAGGGTTTTTCTGCAACCTTCAGGAGCCTATAATATAGATTTGAGTCTTCCAATTTTTCTAGGTTTTAGGTTTGGAAAGCCGGAAATAAATTTTGTAAGTGAGTTTCCATGAGAAGATATCAACTTTGAAAAATTTTGCAACTTTGACAAGCTCTCCAAATTTGATCTTCAAAAGGTCTTCAATATTTCTTCCACCTAGATCTGCAAACACAACATGAAAGGGAAAAAAAAAATTTTTTTGGTGAATAGGGGTTTTCCTTGTGATGGGACTTTGAATTTTTAAAGTGATGTGAGATGAGTTCTTGGGGTTTCAAAGTTACCCATGGTGATTTTAATTATCGAATTTTGAAAACCCTCTTGTTATGTTTCAATAGTCAGTTCAATTGAGGGTAACTGGTCATCTTAATAAGGTTTTATCCCTCTCAGGTCATGTCTTTATAGGCCCCTTTCACCTGGCTTGTCAGTCTTTCTGCTAGGATAGCTTAAGTTTTTATACAGCTGGGGGTTTCACTAGCCGGTGCCACCTGAGTGCTGCATCTGATGTCTGGCTAAGCATCCGATCGCAGGTTTTGATCTGGGCCATTTCTCACCGACCTCATAAGTTTTTCTACTGGCATCACCAAAGTGGTACGAGGTTTGTGAGATGTTGCCATCTAGCATGAATGGATGTGTGGGGTTTTTCCCAAGGTGTTGGTGGTGATGTATGGTCGTCTCTTCACTAGCAATGGTCTTTAATAGCGGGGTTAATTATGACCCCTCTCACATCTCGCATGATTAGAGTAAATATTCCTAAAGGTACTATGAGGTCTACGAGGGGGTGACATGTGGTCTTTCTTCTTAGGCCAATGGAGTTGTGTGGGCCCCATTGTCTAGTTGACGCCTCCTATTTTCATGGGTTTTGATTGGACGTGTTTTCCCAAGTATTGAAGTGGATTGTCAATACTCATTGACTTGATCTCAACCCTCTAATTCGCCAGATGTGTTCCGCATCAGTGGTTCAAATTCAAAGGAGGGGTGTGTGATTCATCTATGTGGCATACACTGCCTTTCTATTGCTAGTTTCATTAATGGCATGGTTTTTTCTAGAGGATCTCCTCCTGATTTTCTCTGGCGTGCAAACAGTGTCATCCTGCTGAAAACACTCATGGTTGTATTAGCCACTAATTGTTCAAGTGCTTGAATTACTTTCAAGCAATTATATCCTGCACACTAAGCCATTCTATAAATTTTGACCAAGTTACTTGCAATTAGCATTGCATTTTTGTTTTTGTGCAAGAAGGTTTCTTCTCTGGTGTGTTGTAAGGCTTTGTTTTTCTCTATGGACAAATCGACTAAACATAGGAGTGTGAGGTTGGGAGCCCGAAGGTTGCCAATCATGATGGAGCCGATTAATTCCATGGCACTTGGGGTTACTACTAGGAGTAATGGAAAGAAGTTAGTATGTTGCTCGTCCCTTGTGGTCATATCTGATTCTGATGATAATAAATTTGACACCGATTCAGAATACCGATGTTACTTGGCCACCTTAACTGAGTTCATGGGAGTAAATGAGGAGGTCCTAGTAGTTGAACCTGTAACTGCATTGGCACCAAGTTCGGTTGTTAGGGTTTGTGCTGACAAGGCTGGTAGGGGGGAGGTGGTTTCATCGTTGTCTCAGGCACGGACTTGAAATGGTCGCCTGTACCAGGGCCGTTTGTTTTCTTGATGGTTATCGGTGGTGGGTTTGTTGGACATTTCTTTTCCTATTGTTTCATCATGTGGACATGCACATGGACATGCGCGTGCTTTGCATAAAATTTTGTTCTCCGACTGGTTACAATGTAACCATTTTCTATTCCTCCGATCATGCACGATGTTATCGAATGATGAGGAATGTGAATTTGAATTTCACTTTGGGTTGAAATTCAATTTTGATACTGATAGTGTAGCCTAATGCTTGTTGCTCTCCTATTATATAAAGGAGATTTCATGGCTCATTGCAAGGTCAAAATTTTGGGTCTGAAACCTTGGAGTCTGTACAGTTAGCTTTAATGTTGAAATTTTGTGAACATTATTCAAGAAATCACCCCGGGTGGGGATTTGTATAAAGTTAGTATGCTATGCTTTTTTTAATTACTGATATCGAAAAAAATCTACAAAATTAAGATGGTTTGCTCTCTTGTGCATGTGCCATGGATTATGAATGGATTTATCAAGGGTTTCTCTCTTCAGTTTCAATGATGAATTGAAAGTGTAATTTGTTTTCTTGTTTTAACTTAATGAGTTAATCAAATTCTTGAAAAGCTAAATTACATGTTTATGGTTGTATATACTCGGGATTCGCTAAGAAGTATTGTTTTAATATACTAAAACATCTCATAGTAGTAATTCTATATGAAGATAAGTTCACAATATCATAATTAGACTTTGTATGACTTTGTCGCCCAATGGATGAAGCACTGTATAATGTTTGCAACCTTTCTCTTTGGTTTGAGGCTGTAGTTCTAAGCATGGTGATCCAAATGCTGAATAGAACCACATATTAAACCTTGTCTTCCTATGGGAAGTAATTCTTGCATTTAGTTGGTCAATTCCGTTGCTCTTTGGTGCCTATAATTATTCTTCGATCTACCAATATCAAGAATAATGACTATTCCCTTGAGTGTGTAGGGATTGTAATCTGTATACAGAAGGTGTTCTTACCAGTTATAAGGCATTTTTATGAACACATTTAGGTTTACCCACCTTGGTCCTACAGAGCCTAAAGTGTAGGAGAGGTCAGTCCATAACTGACTCTTGTTAGTTGGCCACTAGCCTTTGCAGTCATCCATAATAGAGGTTGGATACCTCTTAGAGAACTACAATCTCTATGTGGGAAAAAACACCAACACCTTGGTCAAACCCAATTTTGGTAATCAAACCTTGAAATGAATAAAAACATGAAAGAGGGAATGAAGAATGAACAAAGAAATGTTACCACTTAACAAACCCTTGAATAAACCTTGGAATGTAGATATGCAACTTGCACGAAATGGCTTCAATGGATGTGGATCTTGAACCTTGAATCTTGACTTGAAATAATGCTTTGAATGCTTGAATGGATCATGAAACCTACATCACCATATTAGCTCCAAAAACATGCATGATGGAAGAAGACTTAGACATGACAATTGGATCTTGATTTCTTCAATAAAACTTTGAAAAATCTGCCTTTGAATGCTCTTGAATTGCCCCAAAATGTTCTTGAATTTCTCTTATGAAGTCACACAAAAATTATAGGTTGCTTAAATGAAACTTAGTGAACTAACCTTTTATTTAGAGGTATGTATCCGTAATTTCCCAAAATTCAAATATCACAAGGCAACATCTGAATATACAAGTTTAGAGATATTAAAATCCTGTCAAAAACATAATTTAAATTTAGGTCCCAAGGTCAAGGGAGGACCCATTCTCCCATGGTAAAATGGGTCCTAGGTCCCTAAACCTAGGACACACATTGCTCAATGATAAGTGTTATGTTAAGGCATTAATGAATGTCGGGTTTCCTCATCGGAAAATGTAATAAAATAGGCTTGGGAAATGAATTAAAGGGCCAATTAAGACATAATTAAGATCAATTAATTAAAGGAGGTATAAATAAGTATGAAAGTGTAAATAAATACATTTTACAACACTAAATTAAGGAAAAATTAAGTCCAAATTAACTAGGAGGACCCAAGCAAGTGTGAAAATGTAAAAGGAATACATTTTTCTACACTATAGTTAGTAAAATCACTATTTTTACCTCTTCTTAATGCTTGTATCTTATGTAACATTTGGTAGCCCTGTGCATGCATGAACTCTCATCATGTTTTTCAAGTTGCATGAATGTGCTAGTTTGATACATACAAGTGTAATTGTGGGTAATCTACACCCATTTTAGGATCTTCCAAACCCTAGAATTCTTGCTTTCTTATAAAATTGGTGAAATAGGAAAATTTTTAAGCTTATTCAATGATTTATTTGATAATCTATGTAATCACAAGCGAGAATAAATGTCTATAATCTTTGTGTATCACCTACCCTTTTCCTTTTTATGAAATTATTTCTCTCCTTTTCCTCTATGAGTTCATAGAATAGGATTAGTGATATGATTCCATATGCTAGGTTGGACCAACATATATGTGTTGGACAAGAAAAATGAGAAGGGGGGTGAATCAGTTGTATAAAATTTAAACTTTTAAATCATTCACCAAAACTTTAGATCAATCATAAATCCTTAGCTCTACTAAGATGATTAAACATTAAGTGCAAGTGCAAAAACTAAAACCCATCACACAAACATAATAACACCAAATTTATGTGGAAAACCCAATGAGGCAAAAGCCATGGTGAGGATTAAATCACACTATAGAGAATATCAAAACCGATCACAAAGGCTCACTACCTGAGAAAGGCTTGCTGCCAAAACAAGAACTCACTATTCGGATCACGACTCACTGTCCAATAGGGTTAACCACCCGAAGGGTTTACTATCACAAAGATACAAAGAAGATAGAAGAGATATGTTACAAAGATAAGACAATCTCAATGCAACAAATATTTCCACCACAATTTACTCAACCACTTGTACACATGCATGGATGATAAAGTACACCTTCTACTCACTACACCTAGAAACTAAACAATTTGAGAACATCTTGTGAATTATCCACACCAATTATCTTCACCAAGATTGTACAACATAGATTAGGTTCAACTTGAGAAATCCACATCCATTTTGAGACTAATCCCCAATGGTATTTCAGGTTTGCATCATTAATTAGGTTCATTTGCAATGATTTTGATATTTTAATGTTTAGAATTGAATCTTATTAGTGATTGATAGGATAATTTTATTATGGCATTTAGTTGATCATTTATCTTGCTTAATTGCTTGAATTTAGTTCAACCTCTTTATTAATTGATCAACTTAATTAACCATATGCCAAAACCAAGATTTCAGGTGACAGTACAATAAAAATTCCCTTGGATAGAGAGACTATAACAACCATTCACACAATTGAACTATAGACTTTATTCAAGACCTACACTAGTTATTATTGATTTAAAATATTCCTTTCAAATTGAGGTTGAAGCCTCCAAAGATGCACTTGGAGTAGTTTTAAATCAATGCGGTCATCTAATTGCCTAACATGTAGTGATATTTTAGCTAATGCTCTATATAGACACCCCATGCATTACAAGGAGTTATATACATTGTTCAAGCTTGAAAATAATATAAAATTACTATATCTTGGGTAAAGAAATTATTATATCATAAGCCTCTTAAATTTATATAAATATAATAAATTTTGTAGAATGATCAACATTTAAGGTGGTCTACTCACCTCAAATATTTTCATCTCCATTCATCATAAGAAGGGAGAACAAATAAAGTTGAAAACTAAATGGATTGGCTTCAAATGAATAACCTTGGTAATTATGTTGGATCTTGTTTGAACACTGCATAAAATATTAGCCTCAATGTATTCAACAATAATCTTATTTGTCGATATCTATCCCAAAGAATCAACTGATAGATAAGGCCTTTATCACTATATGTAAGATAAAATCCTCTATCACATAATGCACATATATGTCCCTAAATACACACTCAACCTTATACTAGGCTCCATTGTACAACCTTTAGCCTTGACCTATACCCAATACCCTCAACCTTGAACCCTAAAATCTATACCCTATACTTTCAACCCTATACCCTCAACCTTAAACCCTCAAATATATACTCTATACTCTCAAATATTTACCCTCAACCCTAAACACCATCCCTCAACCCTAGGACCTAAAGTCTATATGTTAAACCCTCAACCCCAAACCCCAAAACCTATACCATTGACCCTATACATTGTACCCTAACCCGTAAACCGTATACCCTTTACCCTATACCTAATACCCTCAACCCTCAACCCTATACCCTCAACCCCATAGCCTAAACCTTATACCTTATACCCTCAACCATAAATCCATACCGTTAACCCTAAACCCTACACTCTCCACCTTATACATTATACCCTCCATCATAAACTCTATACGCTCAACTCTATGCCCAATACCATAGACCCTAAACTATATAAACTCAAACCTATACCATAAATCCTAAACACTATCCCTCAACCCTACACTCCCTCAACCTTAAAAATTATACCCTACACCATAAAATTTATACCTTGAACCCTAAATTTTATACCCTTAAACGTAAACCCTCAATCCTAAAATCCATACCCTCAATTGAAAAATTAAGAGGTAATGACCTAGAGATGGGAGATAGAGAGAAGAGACATGGAGAGAAGAAGAGAGAGAGGGGGGTAAGGAGCGAGGAAGAGGTAGAGAGAGAGAGAGACCTAAATAGGGGGGAGATAAAGAACAAATGGATGAAGTATCTACCTCAACATCAAGGGGATGAACAATTTCGTATCCAAAAATTCATAATGGGACTCAGACCCTACATAGGAGCTGAGGTGGACATACATGAGCCTCAAAACATGAATGAAGTCTTTCAGAAAGCCACCAAATAGGAATAGAAGCAGCAAAAATTATCAAATCTTCACAGTGATTCGAGTTCTAAGTCTCATTACGGGAAGAATAAATTTCATAAGGGAGACAAGAACCATCAGATTTGTAACCTCAAGAGGGGAAGTGAATCGTAGGACAAGGGTGAAGATGGTAATGGTGGAAGGAGTAAGTAAGAAAATAAAGGTAAAGGTAAGGACGACCAAAAGTAGAAGGGCTTAAAAGAGGAAAAGCCTAAAGGGAATAAAGGACCTTGATATGGATGTTATACTTGTGGAGGTGATGATTATGCCTCAAATTGTCCTTAGCGGTCGAAGACCCAAAGCAAAGGAAGCTATCTATAGACTCACCAGATCCACACCGTAGTGGATAATAAGCAGGTAAAATATTAGGCTTCACCAATTCAACTAACAAGTAAAATTTATGGCCAATCTATCTCTATCTTAATTGATACTAGACCTATTGAATGTTTTATAGACCCTAGAATAATATCTAAGATACCCATTAGACCAAGGTACATGGAAAACTCATGGATAGTCCAATATGGAAATTAAGAAAAGCAGAGGGTAGATAGTTGTCTCTTTTGTAGTGAGTTAGAAATTCCAACCTTCCAAACTCAGGTCAACTTGTATGTGTCACCCTTAGGCTCATATGATGTGATTTTGGGGATACATTGGTTATCTGAGCATAACACTGTAGTGAACTGTGAGGATAAGGTAGTCAACTATCTGGATGATTATGGAAACCAAGTCAAGGTTTGCGGAATGTAGAGACCCTTAGATCTTAGACAGATTTTCGCAATGCAGCTTAAGGATGATCATCAAAAGGGGTGTGCGATTTATGCAATGCATGTTAGTAATCCAAACAAAAAAGAGCTATATCTAGATGACTATCCTATTTTCAAAGACTTCCAAGATGTATTCCATGAAGAACTTATGGAATTGCCTCTAAATTGGGAATTCAATTTTTCTATTGACTTGGTCCCAAGAGTTGAGCCTCAATCTAAGGTACCTTATCGAATGATCACTAGAAAAATTTATGAGTTGAAGGCCCAACTAATGGAATTGCTAGATAAGGGACTCATAAGACCCAGTGTGTCTCCTTGGGGAGCACTAGTTATTTTTTTGAAAAAGAAAGATGGAATCTTGCGTCTGTGTATAGATTATCAGATGTTGAACAAGGTTACCATCAAGAACCAGTACCCACTTCTAAGGATTGATGAATTGTTTGACCAGATGAAGGGAGCAACGTTGTTCTCCAAAATTGATCTTAGGTTAGGGTACCATTAGTTGAGGATTAAAGAAGAATATATTTCAAAGATTGCATTCAGAACTCGGTATGGACATTAGGAGTTCACAGTGGTACCTTTCACCTTAACTAATGCACCAGCAACATTCATGCACCTTGTGAATGATGTGTTTAGGGACTGCTTGGATGACTTTGTCTTCATATTCATTGACGAAATATTAGTCTACTCAAAGACTATCAAAGATTATGATAGAAATTTTAGAATAGTTTTTCAACAACTGAGAGAAAGGAAACTCTCTGGTAAGTTGTTCAAGTGTTCCTTCTATCAAGATTGAGTGAACTATTTGGGCCATATAATTTCAGCTGAAGGAGTTTTTGTGGACCCCGAAAAGATCAAGGAAATTATGGAATGGCCAGTGCCATAGAATGTGTCAGAATTATGTATCTTTATGGGCCTCACAGGGTACTATAGGAAGTTTGTGTAAGGGTTCTCCCAAATTGCATCTCCTATCACCTCACTCCGAAGGAAGGGAACACAGTTTGAATGGACCAAAAAATAAGAGCATAAATTCCAATTCCTAAAGGAGAGGCTCACAATAGCACCAATGCTAACTATTATTGACCCTAATGGGAGATTCATAGTGATCGTAGATGCCTCTGGAGAGGGATTGAGAGCAATGTTAATGTAAGACAGACAAGTGGTGGCATATGAATCAAGGGAGCTCAAGCAACACTATTTGAACTATGAATTTGATGATTTGGAATTGGAATCCATACTTCATGCATTACAAATGTGGAGGAATTACCTTTTGGGAAATCCATTTGAATGGAATGCAGACCACTTGGGGTTGAGATATATATTTACCAAGCCAAAATTTAATGAACAACAAAGAAGGTGGCTAGAATTCCTTAGCGAGTATGAATTTGGAATTTAATGAATGACAAATAAGGTGGCTAGAATTCCTTAGTGAGTACGAATTCAATAAATAAAAGGGAATAAAAATAGAGTGGTTGATTAATGCAGAGGTAGCAAAGATTTCAAAGCTTCAAAAAACTCAAAACAAGATTTGGTGTTTTCATCTCCAAAGTCACCATTTATGTGCAACTAGGCCTCAACCCTATATATGTTTCCAACACTTAAAAAAAAATATCCCACACTAGGAGAACTCTAATTAGGATGGAAATAAAAATCACCAAGTGATAAAACTACACAATAAATTATGGACTTCAAATTTCAAGGGTTTCCTTGTTAGACTACCCCTAGGCCTACTAGCCCTCCAAATTGACTTTTTCTATAATAAATTATGGAGAAGACCTTTAATATAAAAAATTAATACTATTTTGAGTACCCATTTGGATTTTATTCAATGTAACAAAAATTGAGGTATGGTCTTTCTGAAACATAAGGCTCAAATTTTGATTGTCCCACTGCTAATTAGGCCTAAAAGGCTAATTCAAGGTTGAAAGCACAAGGGATTGGTCTCCAAATCACTTCCTGAGATCTTCCAACTCTCTCCTTTCTCTTATAGGGTCCTCACACACCCAAAAACATGATTCACTTGCAAAAAAAGTGTTTTCCAACTTTCTTAGCACAACTTACTACTCATCTCATGTCATTTTGGTCTAATACATGGAGATATCAAACCTAAGGAATCATCAAAACATGTGAAAACCTTCTCCCCTGATCTTTAAACTTTGGAGAATCAAATAAAACCTTATTAAAGACCATTCCACCAATTTCCAAGACTTTTGACTAGTGGAATGGAGAGATATCCATTTTTCTTTCCTTCAAGCTACCTTATCTAGGGTTTGTGACAGAATTGAGGAAAATTGATGTAACTCACTCAAAATGCAATGGAATCATATCAAACCAGTGCCAATAGAAAGAGAATTCAATTCTCTATCATCCATAATTTATTTGGAGTCAAGATATGGTCGTACAGTATCGTACTACATCAAGAAATAGTGATGCAACATTCAGATTTGTAGGAAATCAAAGGAACTTTATTACTCAAACTTCAAAATTACAACTTCTAACCCTTGCCTCGACCTCCCAAGAAATTTTTAAAAATTTAAAAATCTTCCCCAATGGTTCAAAATGATTTTTTAAGTTCCAACTATTCAGCTTCCATTAGACACCAAAAGTTGCAAAAGTTGTTTTTTTGCAACTTGACAACATTCAACAACTTTGACACTTTTTACATTTGCACACATAATTTATACCTAGTGACCCAAAATTGAATCCAACACATTTAAAATGGTATTCTTATACCTTATTTCATACTAGGAACTCAAACATAATAAAACATTAACTTCTTACCCCTCTTAAGAGGCATGAAAACCTATGGTGCCCTTGCAACATACTCTCGGGGAAGAAAAGATTCAAGCTCCACTTGAATAGATAGTAGAAACATGAGAAAAATAATTGAAATATTTTTCTAGATGCCTTTAAATCCTTGAACATTTTCTTCTTTGGAACAACTCCATGTTCAATTCATCTTCACTATAGGTTTCTTGAACACTTGGCAATGGTAGTTGAACTTGTCAATATAAACCTATCCCCCATCTTCACCCCTACCTTGTAACTAGTCCTCTATTCCCTGATGGATGTCATGCACTTCAATAGTACCTTGTTCCCCTTCAATGGATTATTTCATTTTCACCTTAGGTTTCTTGTCTCTTAAGTTTGCAATCTCATCAAGAGAACTTTGTCTTCTTTCTTTGACTCTAACCATCATGTCAAAAAGTATGGATCCTTGATCAGTGTTTCTACCCCTTTCTAAAAGAAGTAAATCAGTGTTAACCTTGGTACCTTTAGCATTACAATCACTGATATCTGCAAGTCTCTTTTGCTGTCCCACTTGTAGTAGATGCTTATCTAACTATCCATCTTCCATCTGCAACTTAGTTTGGTCATTATGCTACTCCATACCTTCTTTTCCCTTCAAAAATTTCTTTCTCAACTCTACAATCCTCTTTCCTATAGCATCCAAATTACCCTCATTGACAACCTGCCAAACAAGTTCATCATTAGTGTTGACACCATTCATTTCTTTAGAAACATCACATTCTTCATTTTTTTTCATAGGATTTTGTGTATGACAAACCAACCCCTCATACAAAATCCATATAGTGATTAGCATCTATCCTTGGAAACAAAAAAATAGAAAATTTATTTACCACTATGTCCACATGATCCTTCAATACCTGTTGATGTTAGGAATAGTCTTAGGTTTACTCACCATCGTAGTGCCTACTTCTTCCTCTTTCATTGGCTTCAAAAACTCCTTTGTACCCATTGACATCACTCTAGACTCCACTTGTGGGTTTTGGATTTCATCTTGCAATGGTGTAAGGGTGTAGGAAACTCCATCTTTTTCTATAGCATATGTGGTTTTTCTGCCATCATATTTGGCACTCCTATCATACTGTCAAGGTCTCTCCAAAAGAAAATGGCAAACATCCATTGGTATTCTATCACACAAGAAACTATCCTTTTATCCCCCTATGTGAAAATAAACCTAACTTTGATCATTTACAAGTAATTTTTGCCCTTTATTAAGCCAAGAAACTATATATGGGGTGGTATGACGAATTCTTTTTAACTTCAACTTTTCAACCATCTCAACTAAAACCAAATTATCAGTGCTACCTGGATCAATTACAACTTTACAACATTTACCTAAACACTTACATGTGGTTTTGAAAAAGAGACTTCCTTTGTGGTGTCTCTTTCTCCTTTGGTACTTTGATTAGAGTTCTTCTCACCATGAGGGACTCACCAACTTCTGGATCAAAATTGTTTGATGAAGAATGCACACTTTCATTATCCTTTGCTCGTACAATTTAGTTTCTTCTTTCTCTCCAAATGAAGTAGTAGACTGATTTTCAGTGCATTTCCATGGTTGATGGCCTTCAAATTTGTTGCATGTATAAAATTTCCCTGTAAATCCACTTGAACCTCCTCTTTGCTTTCCAAATCTGCCCCTTGAATCTGCAGCTCTTGGGTATTTCTTGTCTCTCCTTGGCTCTCATATGGTTGTCTTGAATCAAAAAATTCTCTTCTTCCTATAGAATTCCTTCCTCTACCTCTACCTTGCTTCTCTTGCCTTCTCTTCAATTTATCTTCAGCCTTCATGGCCAATTGGTAACACTCTTCCATTGTTCTTGGATTGGTGAGGCCTAGTTCATCTTGAAGGTTGTATCTCAACCCATTGAGGTACCTTGCCACTTTTTCCTCATCATCTTCTACAAGACCTACCCTTATGCTCAATTTGTAGAACTCCTCAATATAGGCACTCACATCCATTTCTTTTTTCTTAAGGTTTTGAATCCTTTTGAACAACCGAATAGTGTAACCAGCAGATAGGAACTTTCCCTTGAGCTTAGTAACCATCCTATCTCAAGAGTTGATTTTAGACTTCCCCTTCTTTCTCCTTTTACTCTATACATAATCCCACCAAATCAAGGTGTGTCCCTTCAATTTTGTCTTGGACAACTTCACCCTTTGATCTTCTGGTACATCTTCATAGTCAAAGTAGTTATCTTGTGCTCCTATCCAATCTAGGAGTTCTTCACTACCCATCTTTCCTCCATACATGGGTAAATCCATCTTCACCTTGGGACCTTATTCTTTGACAACCTTCAATAGCTTTGAAAATCTCAATTCTTCAGGATCCAACCCCTCTTGGACCTCTTCTTGTTCTCCACTTTCTTCCTCTTCTTCTTGGTCACTCACATCCCTTGAGACCACTTCTCTTTTATGACTTGTCTCAACTATAGAAAGCCTAGATTGAATGGACTATGTCAACTCTTTTAACTCCCTTATCTCTTTTACATTCTTCTCTTTCAATTTTCTCACCTCTCTAGCAACTGTCTTTCCCTTAAGAGGCATCTTTTTCCTTCTTTAATTCAAGAAACCCTCTTCAAATCAAGCCAATGCTCTAATACCAATTTGATGCAGAAGTAGGGAAGGTTTCAAAGCTTCAAACATCTTAAAACAAGATTCGGTGTTTTCATCTCCAAAGTCACCATTTAGGTGCAACTAGACCTCAACCCTATATATGTTTCCAAAACTTCAAAAAAACTATGCCACACTAGGAGGACTCTAATTAGTATGGAAATAACAAGAACCAAGTGATGAAACTACACAAGAAATTAGGGACTTCAAATTTCAAGGGTTTCCTTGTTAGACTACCCCTAGGCATAGTAGCCCTCCAAATTGACATTCTTTGTCATAACTTGTGGAGAAAAACTTGAATCAAAAACCTGAAGATTTTTTATAGTGCCCATTTGGATGTTCTTCAACATATCAAAAATTGAGATATGGTTGTTTTGAAACACAAGGCTCAAATTTTGACTGTCTTGCTACCAATTAGGCCTAAAAGGCTAATTCAAGGCTGAAAGCACAAGGGCTTGGTCTCCAAATCACTTCTTGAGATCTTCCAACTCTCTCATTTCTTTGAAAGGGTCCTCAAACACCTAGAAACATGCTCCACTTGCCAACAAAGTATTTTAAAACTTTCTTAGCACAACTTACTACTCATCTTATGTATTTTTTGGTCTAATACATGGAGATATTGGACCTAGGGCATCATCAAAACATATGAAAACCTTATCCCCCGATCTTGAAACTTTTGGGAATCAAATAAAAACTTATTATAGACCATTCTACTGATTTCCAAGACTTTTCACTAGGGGAATGGAGAGATATCCAATTTTTCTTTCCTTCAAGCTACCCTATCTAGGGTTTGTGATAGTTTTGAGGAAAATTGATGTAATTCACTCAAAATTAAATGGAATCATATGAAACTAGTTCCAATGTTAAGGGAATTAAATTCTCTATCCTCAAAAATTTATTTGGAGTCAAGATATGGTTGTACAACATTGTACTACACCAAGAAACAATGAAGCAACATTCAGATTTGCAGGAAATCAAAGGAACGTTATTGCTCAAACTTCAAAATTATAGCTTCTAACCCCTTCCTCGACCTCCCAAGGAATTTTTAAACCTTTCAAAATCTTCCGCAATGGGTCACAACTGATTTTTCAAGTTCCAACTATTCAACTTCCACTAGACACCGAAAATTGCAAAAGTTGTTTTTTGCAACTTGAGAACATTCAACAACTTTGACACTTTTTACATTTCCACATAAAATTAACACCTAGTGACCCAAAATAGACTCCAAAACATTTAAAATGGTCTTCTTGGAACTTATTACATAGTAAGAACTCAAACAAAATAAAACATTAGCTTTTTACCCCTCTTGGAGGCATGAAAACCTATGGTGCCCCTACACCACTGATGCTTTTAGTAGGCGAAGACATATGATAGCCATGATCTCAACAAGGTATAATTTGAGGCAATAATTAATTTAGGAACTCCTCAGGGATGAGCACTATGAAAGAGTAAAGAATTCCCTAGCAGAAAATCCTTCGAACCATCGTTTTGAAGGGTATGAAATCGAACTAAATGGTATTTAGAGGTACATTAAGAGAATGTATATTCCAGACTCTAAAGAGTTGAGAAAGTTTGTTTTGGAAGTTCATAATGCACCTTATTCAGAACACCCTAGTGTATCTAAGATGATTGCAGAGTTGAAGACTCTATATTTTTTTCCTAAACTCAAGAAGGATGTAGTGGAGTACATAGCTAGATGCTTGGAGTGCCAGTGAGTCAAGGCTGAGCATGCACACCCAATTGGGTTATTGTATCCCCATGGCATACCTGAGTATAAATGGTAGGTGATCAGTATGGAATTTGTATAGGGGTTTCCTTTGAGCAAGAATAAGCATGATGTCATCTTGGTTGTGATTGATAAGTTGACCAAGGTTACACATTTCATTCGAGGAAACCTTAAGGATGGATCGTTGACCTTGGAAAATAAATTTGTTTAGAAAATCTTTCATTTGCATGGAGTGCTAGAGACTATCGTTTATGATAGGGACACATGGACGACCTCAAGGTTTTGGAAAAACTTAAATGCGACATTGGGGACTAAATTGAATTTTAGCTCATCTTATCATTCTCAGACTAATGGGTAGATAGAGAGGGTGAACCAGATAGTCGAAGACCTCCTCTAAATGTATTGTATGGACAAACAATATAGGTAGGAAGAATATTTGCATTTGGTAGATTTTTCTTACAATAACTCTTATCATACCTCCTTAGGCATGGCACAATTTGAGACCTTGTATGGGAAAAAGTGTTGTACCCCCATCAGTTGGGATAAACTATAGGATAGGATCATAGTAGGACCAGAAATTCTTAAGGAAATGGAAGAGAAAATGTGGGTCATTAAGAGTAGACTGAAAGAGGTGGTAGACTGAGAGAAGAGTTATGCCAACAAGAACCAAACTTAGGGACAATTCACAATAGGGGACAAGGTTTTTTTGAGAGTTAAACCTCATAAAAGATTCATTTATTTTGGAAAGTCTTCCATGTTGGCCCCAAGATATGTGGGACCGTTTGAAGTCCTAGAAGTGATTAACCTAGTTTCTTATATACTAGCTCTACCACTTGCTCTAGCTCAACTTCATAATGTGTTTCATGTTTCTTTGCTTAAGACATATCATCCTAATGTAACTCATGTACTTGATTAGCAATCCTTGTAGGTACAAGATCCAGGAGTGGTGCTAGTGGAGCCCATTAGAACCCTGGATAGACACAACGTTAAGTTATGGAGCAAAGATATCACTCAATTTAAGGTTGAATGGGACCAATATTCTGAGGATAGTGCTACTTGGGAGGATGTGATTCAGAAATAGAACACTCCTTTCTACATCTACTTTCTTGAAAGAAAACTCAATAATTGTGTTTGATATTTATTTTTGGTTTGAGATACTATCATATTTCATGCTTTAAAATTTTGATGTTGAAATAGACATATATTTTGGAATGATGTTGAAATATACATATATTTCATGAGATGTTGAAATAGAAAAATATTTTATGAGATGTTGAAATAGACATATATTTCATGAAATGTTGAAAAGGACATATATTTTGGAATGATGTTGAAATAGACATTTATTTCATGAAATATTCAAATAGACATATTTTGGAATGATGTTGAAATAAACATATATTTAATAAGATGTTGAAATACACATATATTTTGGAATGATGTTGAAATCTAGATATATATTTCATGAGATGTTGAAAAACACATATATTTTGAAATAATGTTGAAATAGACATAAATGATCAAAAGTATTATGATGTCATTCATTTTGACTTATTAGATATCAAGATGATGTATCTTCCAAGAGGGAAAGGATGTCATAACCCAATTTTATTACATATTTATTTAAATACGAAAAAATGAATTATTGATGAAATTCAATTAAATATTAAAGGGAGATTCTAGAATATGCGAATGTTGAATATGAAGAGTTGACAACTTTGACTCTGTGAAATTTTTGAAAAGAAAACCTTTTCTTTTTTTATTTGTTATGTCATCAAGATTTGAACGTTACTGATCAATTTGAAAGTGCAAGTGTTTGTAGTTGCAGGGTGACAAGATGAAGGATGAGAACATGGTTGAAGTAGGATTGTTTAGCCGGATTGAATGGTAAACCAATTGGAATCTAGGTGCACACACCACAAGTAGCATGATAACTTGCATTTGACTGACTTGCATATATAAGAAAATGAAATTTTCTTCAATACGAATTGTTTGAATGCTTACAAATGAATGATTAGTAGATTTAAATGTCTATTCAAAGCTTGTATTTTGAAGGAACTAAAGTGAGCATAATAGGAAGAGAATTATTTACTTTAAGTATGGAACCCTGAGCCATTCTTTATAAAACATCTTGTATATGAGTTATTTTATTTAAAACACACAAACATATATATTTATATATATGTATATAATGAAATATATATATACATACCTTTCTCTCTCTATATATATACAAATATATATATATATATAAATGTATGTTATTCGAATGTATGAAATATGTGAATGAAGCCATTTAAAATGCATAAAGAAACATAAATGCAAGTATTTATATACATATGTATATATGTAATACTTATATATATATGCATACATATATATATGTATTCATAATCAAAACTGAATTTGAAATGTAAGTGATAACCGATATGCAATGAAATCGGATAGTGGAAGATCAAGAAATATATTCCAAGGAAAACCCACGATGGTTGTGGCCTCAAAAAAAACCAAGTCAAAGTTCAAATTTAGAGGGCGGGGATAACCATGACAAAAAGGCCATAATGATAGTAATTGGCCACATGCAAAGAAGTGATTTCAATTTCTATGTAGATTGTGGAAAAAATTAGATGACAAATTGGAAAATAAAATCAACAGGAAGTGGGAAAAAGCTGAGGAAAAGTCTCATCGAAAGCTCAACCAAGGAGGTAAGCTTGACCTTTGTTGAAATTTATATTGAAATGCATTTTTTTAGTTATCATATAGATAGCATAATTTTATGTAAACTTTATTTTCTGAATGTGTATGTGACTCGGCTTAAGCCGATGGCACAAAGTAGTGACACCTACAGAGGGATCGCTAGGCTTCGACCTGATATCTTGGTTTAACTTTGAAGCTTGTCGGCTAGCCTCTATGCTAGACCAATGTTTTGAGTCTCTTCTATCAAAAACTTTGTGTTAGTCACATACCATTTTGAGCCACATCGTGGCTATTGAAATAACGTATTTTGATAGAATGTGTAACTTTGATAAATGAAAAATTGTAGGGAATCAAAGATCGACCCTACCAGAGGATATCAACCTATGTATCTCTTGTTTAGTTGATTGTATTTTCATTTACAATTGCAATTTTTTCCATTATCGGCAAGGCCAATAATGTAATAAAGGGAAGTCTTCAATACTGTAAATGTGGAGCCTTGTTTGTATGAAGAGGATTACCCTCAACCCCTTTGTAATATTAAAGTTCGGCCCCTAGTAAGCCACGTAGGGGAATCGATCCTCATGATCGATAGGGGAAAGTTTCTTGAATGTCTCAACAAATTTTAAATGATATATATTTGTGTTCTCTTTCTTATGATATGGGTAAGGCTATAATTCTTGTAAGGGAAAAATTCATTAGTATTTTTTCTTTGAAATCTATGAATGACCACTGGACCCTTAATATGGGTCAAATCCAGAGCCATCATAGTCAATAAGGCAGCCTTGAATAAGGCACAATTATTGATTGATCACCGAGTTTCTTAATTTTTTTGACTGAAGTAGATGCTCAAGTATGATATCGACAAGCATGTTGATTATGTTTATCTCTTAATATTGCCATATAGTTTAAAATTTTCAAAAAGGAAACTATACATCATTTGAAGAAAAAACATTTTTCTCTATGTATGAAATAGGGCTTTTTGATTATTTAAATTCATAATAGTAAACAAATTAAATGACAATGCCTTATCTTTTTGATGTAACTAATTAAGTCTAAGACTAAAAAGGTTGTGTATATGCTTGCAAAAGAATCTATTTTTCTGAAAGTTATCTTTGCACATTGAATTATCATATGCAAAAAAATGATTTGTTGATTGTTTATAATGTAAACAACTTACTTGTTTAGTTTTTCTATTGAGAAACAATACATTCTTAGTTAAAACAATGGATGATCATGTGCAAACAACTCATTTGATGACTATGTATTATGTAAACAGTTTACTTTTTTACTTTGTTTAGTAGGAAATAGAACAAGTGCTTGACTAAAAAAATGAATGATCTTGTGGAAACAAAAAATGTTAAGATTTAATAGTAAGCGAGAAATTGTTATCATAAATTTTCTTAGAATAGTTATTTTGACTATGGAATGTCAATCAGAATACAATTAGTAGACTGCAAATCTAAATATGTTTATTTCATAATGTATGGACAAAATTTAACATTAGTAGGCACATATATATGTATACACATAGACTTCATCTATGTACATATATACTTGTGACATACCTTTTTTTTTATAGTACTTTTTACAAGGGAAATGCTTAAGATGATTAAGTGGACATAGTCATAAGAATCATATGACAAATCATTTAAATACTTTGTGAAACTTGAAATATGAATTTTGTTTAGAGTATGTATATAAATACAACAATCTGTATTATTTTTCTTCTTTTGAATACTTGTGTGGAATAATAGTTATATATTAGAACAAAATAGTGATATCTTAGTTGACTAGACAACCTATGGGTAGTTGCTACTAGGAGGTAGATAGTTATTATATTATAAAGCTACCTTCTAGGACAGGCGCTGAAATGGAATTCAGAGAGTATAGGTTTTCTTTACCAAAACCTATCATTTGATGTTGTTGCAACACACTTTTTATGCTTGACCAAAAAATATGTTTCATTATGTATCTATAAATGAACTTTATGATTTCACTCTCTGTCATTCCTAGCATAGATCTTTCACTTTATTTTATAATTAGTAGATATAAATAACATGTTGATGTTAAGGCACACACTAGATTCCACCTTGTAGGTTCTTCTCTTGCAAAAAAGTTTGTGCAAGGTTGGGCATTCTTCAAGTCGGAAGAATACCAGGGAAGTGTAAGCTTCACGGTTGGCCGGTAAAGAGTTTCAACCATGTTCTTGTCCACCAGTGGAGGTGAGCGTTGAAGAAGAACCTTAGTTTTTCACTAGACTACTATAGTCTATGATGTAACTTAATGTAAAATATTTTATGTACTTGATAGAAAAGGTATCATGTAATGACATTGTGGCCTTAGGAGCCAAGAAAATACCGATATTTTAATTTGAATTTTGAAGTGAATATAAGAATCTTTGATTCATCTTAAATGAACATGTGGATCTATGATGGATTTTAGCCACTAGATAATTTTTTTAATTTGAAGTAAATGCACATGTCATTTACAATAATGTTAATTTAGTAATAATTAGGAATGGATTATTACTTTTGGCATTAGATCTTATGGTTCAAATCTAGGATTTTTTGACTCTACAATAGTTGACTAGGGTAGTTGACCCTTGAAGCAAAACTAGAAGTCCTGAGAATTTACCGAACCTAAATTAAATGCAGGAATGGGAAGTTCAAAGGTAGGACAAAGAAAAGGGAAAGTTGTTAGAGCCCACACAAGAATGATGTAAAGGAAGGAATTTCCAAGACAGAGGTTCCATAAAAAATTCTCAATGACGATGAAAATCTAGCACAAGATCTTATGTGACTCAAGATAGAGAGAGGGTTGAAGATTGAGGAGAAGTGAACACCTAAAATCAAAAATCTTTCTACAATATGGTATTATCCTTTGGGGTGTGGACCCAATGCACCCCTATTGACTAAATAGGAAAAGGAGGGCTTGCGTGCTCAACCATCCTTCTTTGTAAAGTCTAATGTAAACTCGGATGATGATCCAGAGGAATGTCCTCTGATTGACACTGAGAAATTAGAATAATGTAGCCTAAAGAGTATTGTAAATAAGGGTCTATTGACTCAACCTAAATATAAATAAAATTTAATGATACTTTGGTGAGTTCAATGGAAGAGTCTAGAATGTGTGTATCTTGCATGAATGTGAATGTATGCTAATTTGAAGGATGTATTCATATGAAAATTTTAAGATGTAACATAAGAAAATTTACTCGTAGAACCTTTTGTTGAGATGGAATGAAAGTGACTATGTTGCAGGGTAAGTGTGGATCATCATGGTGACTACTAGGCAAGATGAGGATGGTAGTGGTTTCGATAATGGACCAAAAAATAGGTTGGAACAAATTATGGAAGTTCTAAACCGGAAAGAGTCCCACATGGATCCTATTGAGCAAGAAGTCCGACTGGCACAAGAGGACTGGGACTGTAGGAATGCTGAAGGCAATCAAGGAAATGACAATCTAGGGGCAGGTCCACAAGGATGAATTAAGGAGGAGCTTGGAAAAGACCTAAAAATAGTAGCACCACCTAAGTTCGATGGTAAGTCCATCAGAACTGGAGCTGAATCTTGGATTATAGAGATGGAAAAATACTTTGGGCTCCATAATCTTTCTAAATAGACCAAGGTGGCATGGACTACATATCAACTCTTAGGTGAAGTAGCGACATGGTGGGATAATGAGAAGCTGGAATGAAACCTACAACCTGCTGAAATCACTTAGGAACTCTTCCTCCAAGCTTTCAGGAAGAGATGGTTACCATGAATTTTCTTTAACAAGAAAGTGTGGAATTTTAGAACTTAACCCAAGGAAATATGACTGTGATTTAGTATTGGGAAAAGTTCACAAACTTGTTGAAGTATGTACCTTAATATTAGGGGGATGAATGTTTCCATATCTAGAAACTCATAATGGGACTTAGACCCCACATAGGATCTGAGGTGGACATGCATGAGCCTAAAATCATGAGTGAATTTTTTCAAAAAACAACCAAACAAGAACATAAGTTGTAGAAATTCTCAAATCTTCATAGTGATTTGAGTTCTAAGTCTTGTTACGGGAAGAAGAAATTTCATAAGGGAGACAAGATCCATCAAATTCATAACCTCAAGAGGGGAAGTGAATCACAGGACATGGGTGAATATGGTAATGGTGAAAGGAACAAGTAAGCAAATAAAGGTAAAGGTAAGGATGACAAAAAGCATAAGGGCGTAAAAGCGGACAATCCTGGAGGGTCTAACGGACCTCGAGATGGATGCTATAATTGTGGAGGCAAACATTATGCTTTGAACTTTCCTCAGCGCTCAAAAACTTGAATGGAAGGAAGCTACCAATAGACTCACCAATTCTACACCACAGTGGACAATAGGTAGGAATAATATCAATCTTCACCAATTCAGCTAACTTGTAAGCCCTATGGAAAATCTATCTCTATCTTAACTAATACTAGAGCTACTAAATTTTTTATAGATCCTAGAATAATATCTAAGATACCCATTAGAACAAGGTACATGGAAAACTAATGGATAGTTCAGTATGGAAATCAAATAGAGCGAAGGGTAGATACCTATCTCTTTTGCAGTGAGTTAGAACATCCAACCTTCCAAACTTAGTTCAACTTGTATGTGGTACCGTTAGGATCATATGATGTGATTTTGGGGATAAATTGGTTATCTGAGCATAAAGATTTAGTGAACTATGAGGATAAGGTAGTCAACTGTCTAGATGATTATGGAAACCCAGCCGAGGTTTGTGGAATGCAGAGACACTTAGAGCTTAGACATATTTCTACAATGCAACTTAAGAAGGCTCGTCGAAAGGTGTGTGTGATTTACACAGTGCATGTTAGTAATCTAGATTTCAAGGAGCCATATTTAGATGACTATCCTATTTTTAAGGAGTTCTAGGATGTATTCCATAAAAAAATTACAGAATTTCCTCTAAAGTGGTAATTCAATCTTTCTATGAACTTGGTACTAGGAGCTTAGCCTCAATACAAGGCACCTTATCGAATGACCACTAATATAATTGTTGGATACAGGACTCATAAAACCCAGTGTGTCTCCTTGGAGAGCACCAGTTATTTTTTTGAAAAGGAAAGATGGAACCTTGCGTCTGTGTATAGATTATTAGATGTTGAACAAGGTTTCCATCAAGAACCGGTACCCACTTGCCAGGATTGATGAATTGTTTGACCAAACGAAGGGAGCTACAATGTTCTCGAAAATTGATCTTAGGTTAGGGTATAGTCAATTGAGGATTAAGGAATATGATATTCTGAAGACTGCATTCAAAACTCGGTATGGACATTATGAGTTCACAGTGGTACCTTTTAACTTAACTAATGCACCAGTAGCCTTCATGAACCTTATGAACAGTTTGTTTAGGGACTGCTTGGATGAATTTTTATTGTTATTCATTGATGACATCTTAGTCTACTCAAAGATTTTTGAATAGCATGATAGACATTTGAGAATAGTTTTTCAATGACTGAGAGAAAGGAAAATCTTCAGTAATTTGTCCAAGTGTTCCTTCTATCAAGACTAAGTGCACTATTTCAGCCATATAATTTCAGCTGAAGGAGTCTCTATGGACCCTGAAAAGATTAAGGCATCTGTGGAATGGCTAGTACCACAAAATCTGTCAGAATTTCGTAGCTTTATGGGCATCATAGGGTACTATAGGAATTTTTTGCAATGGTTCTCCTATATTGCATCTCCTATCACATCACTCCAAAGGAAGGGAACACAGTTTGAATGGATTGAAAAATGGGATCAAGCATTTCAACTCCTAAAGGAGAGGCTTACAACAATGCCAATGCTAACTATTCCTGGCCCTAATGGGAGATTCACGATGATCACAGATGCCTCCAGAGAGGGATTGGGAGCAATGTTAATGCAAGATGGAAAAGTAGTGGCATATGAATCAAGGAATCTCAAGTAGCATAAAGTGAACTATGCACCTCATGATTTCGAATTGGAAGCCATAGTTCATGCCTTACAAATTTGGAGGCATTACATTTTCGTAAATCCATTTGAATGCAAGACATGCCACTTGGGGTTGAGATATATATTTACATATCCAAACCTTAATAAATGACAGAGAAGGCGAAAAGAATTCCTTAGCGAGTGCGACTTTGGAATTGAATACATAAAAGGGAAGAAAATAGAGTGATCGATGCTCTTAGTAGGTGAAGACATATGACAACCATGATCTGAACAAGGTTTAATTTTAGGTAGCAATTAATTCAAGAACTTCCCGGGGATGAGCACTATGAAAGAGTGAAGAACGCCCTAGAAGAATATCCTTCGGATCATTGGTTCGATAGGTATGAAATCGAACTAGATGGTATTTTGAGGTACCAAAGGATAATGTATATTCCAAACTCTGGAGAGCTGAGAAAGTTGGTTTTCAAAGAAGCTCACAATGCACCTTATTTAGGACACCTCGGTGTATCTAAGATCATCACAGAGTTGAAGACTTTGTATTTTTTTCCTAAACTCAAGAACGATGTAGTGGAGTACATAGCTATATTCTTGGAGTGCCAGTGAGTCAAGGCTGAGCATAAATGGTGGGTGATCAGTATGGAATTTGTGCATGGGTTTCCTTTGAGCAAGAATAAGCATGATGTCATATTCATTGTGATTGATAAGTTGACCAAGGTTTTGCATTTCATTCTAGGAAACCTTAAAGATGGATCGTTGACCCTGGCAAATAAATTTGTTCAAGAGATCTTTCATTTGCATGGAGTGCCAGAGACTATCATTTCTAATAGGGACACATGGATGACCTCAAGGTTTTGGACAACCTTGAATGTGGTATTAGGGACTAAACTTAATCTCATCTCAGCTTATTATCCTCAAACTGACAAGAAGACAGAGATGGTGAACTAGGTAGTCGAAGACCTCCTTTGAATGTATTATATGGACCAGTTGTATAGGTGGGAATAATTTTTTCATTTGGTAGTTTTTTCTTACAATAACTCTTATCATACTTCCTTAGGCATGGCACCATTTGAGGCCTTGTATGGGAAAAAGTGTTGTACCCCCATCAGTTGGGATAAACTGGAGGACATGATCATAGTAGGACCAAAAATGCTTAAGAGAAAATGTGGGTCATTAAGAGAAAACTAAAAGAGGCGACATACCAATAGAAGATTTATGCTGACAAAAATCAAACTCATAGGTAGTTCACAATAGGGGATAAGGTTTTCTTAAGATTTAAACCTCGTAAAAGCTTAATTGCTTTTGGAAAGTCTTCCAAATTGGCCCCAAAATATGTGGGACCATTTGAAGTGCTAGAAGTGATTAACCCAGTTGCTTATAGACTAGCTCTATCACCTGTTCTATAGACTTCATAATGTGTTTCATGTTTCTTTCCTTAAGCCATATCATTCTGATGTGACTCATTTATTTGATTGGAAACCCTTGTAGGTACATGATCCAGAAGTGGTGCTAGTGGAGCCCATTGGAGTCCTAGATAGACACAACGTTAAGTTGTAGAGAAGAGATATCGCTCAATTTAAGGTCTAGCGGGACCAATATGCTAAGGATACTGATACTTGGGAGGATACAAAAGAAATAGAATTCTCCTTTCCACATCTACTTTCTTGAAAGAAAACTCACTAATTTTGTTTGATATTTCTTTTTGGTTTGAGATACTATGATATTTTATGCTTTAAAATTTTGAAGTTGAAATAGACATATATTTTGGAATGATGTTGAAATAGACATATATTTCATGAGATGTTGAAATATACATATATTTTGGAATGATGTTGAAATAGACATATATTTCATGAGATGTTGAAATGGACATATATTTCGGAATGATGTTGAAATAGAAATATCTTTCATGAGATGTTGAAATAGACATATATTTTGGAATGATGTTTAAATAGTCATATATTTCATGAGATGTTGAAATAGACATAAATTTTGGAATGATGTTGAAATAGACATATATTTCATGAGATGTTGAAATAAACATATATTTTGGAATGATGTTGAAATAGACATATATTTTGGAATGATGTTGAAATAGACATATATTTTGAAATAATGTTGAAATAGACATATATTACATGTGATGTTGAAATAGAAATAAATGGTCAAAAGTGTTATTATGTCATTCATTTTGACTTACTAGACATTGGGACGATGCCTCTTCTAAGAGGGGAAGGAGTCATAACCCAATTTTATTTCATATTTACTTAAATATGGAAAAATTGAATTATTGATGAAATTCAGTTAAATATTAGAGGGAGATTCTAGAATATTCAAATGTTGAATATGAAGAGTTGACTATTGTTGACTCTGTGAAAATTCTGAAAAGAAAACTATTTCTTTTTTATTTGTTATGTCATCAAGAATTAAAAATTATTGATCAATTTGTAAGTGTAAGTGTGTGCAGTTGCAGGTTGATAGGATGAAGGATGAGAACATAGTTGATGTAGGATTGTTTAGATAGATCAAACGGTAAGCCAATTGGAATATGGATGCACACACCACAAGTAGTGTGATAACTTACATTTGACTGACTTACATATATAAGAAAATGAAATTTTCTTCAATACAAATTGTTTCAATGCTTACAAATGAATGATTAGTAGATTTAAATGTCTATTCAAAGCTTGTATATGAGTGGTTCTATTTAAAACACACAAAATTATACATATATATATAATGAAATATATATATCTATACATACCTATATATATATATAAATGTATGTTATTCAAATTTATGAAAGATATGAATGAAGCCATTTAAAATGCAACATATATGTAAGTATATATATACGTAATATATATATATTCATAATCAAATTTTAATTTGAAATGTAAGTGATAACCGATATGCAATGAAATCAAATAGTTGAGGATCAAGAATTATATTCCAAGGTAGACCCACGAAAATCATGGTCTGCAAAATCAACAAGTCAAAGTTCAAATTTAGAGGGCGGTGACGACCATGAAAGAAAGGCCATAGTGATAGTAATCGACATCATGCAAAGGAGTGGTTTCCATTTCTATGCAGAGTGTGGAAAAAAGAAGAGGAAAAATTGGGGAAGTAAATCGACAAGAAGTGGGAAAAAGCTGAGGAAAAGTCTCATCAAAAGCTTCACCAAGGAGGTAAACTCGACTTTTCTAGAAATTTATATTGAAATGAATTATTTTGGTTATCATATCAATAGCACAATATTATGTAAAATTTGTTATTTGAATGTGTATGTGACTTTTCTTAAGCCAATGGCATAGAGTAGCAACACCCACAGACGGATCGCCAGGCTTCAGCCTACTATCTTCAAGATTTAACTTTGAAGCTTGTCAGCTAGCCTCTATGCTAGACCGATGTTTTGAGTCTCTTTTACAAGCGATTGTGTGTTAGTCACATACCATTTTGAGCCACATTGTGGCTATCAAAATAATATATTTTGATAGAATGTGTAACTTGGATAATGGAAAACCGTAGGCAATCAAAGATCTACCCTACCAAAGGACATCAACCTCTCTATCTCTTGTTTATTTGATTGCATTTTCATTTACGATTGCAATGTTTTCCATTATTAGTAACGATGATAATGGAATAAAAGGAAGTATTCAATACTATAAATGTGGAGTTGTGTTTGCATGAAGAGGATTACCCTCGACCCCTTTGTAATGCATAAGTTTCACCCCTGTTAAGCCATGTAGGTGAATCGATCTTCATGATCAATAGGAGGAAGTTGCTTGAATGTCTCAAAATATTTTGCAAGATATATATTTGTGTTCTATTTCTCATGATATGTGTAAAGCTATGATTCTCGTAAGGGAAAAATTCATTAGCATTTTTTTTCTTTGAAATCGATGAAGGACCACCCAACCCTTGATATGGGTCAAATCCAGAGCCATTATAGTCAATAAGGCAGCCTAGAAGAAGACATGATTATGAATTGATCACCAAGTTTCTTAAATTTTCTAACTGAAGTAGATGCTCAAGTATGATATCAACAATCATGTCAATTATTTTTTTCTCTTAATACTACCACATAGTTTAAAATTTTCAGAAAGGAAACTATACAACATTTGAAGAACAAACATTTTGCTCAATGTATGAAACAAGGATTTTTAATTATTTAAATCCAGATTAATAAATAGAGTAAATGATAGTGCCTTATCTTTTTAATGTTATTGATTAAGTTTGATACTAAAAAAGCTCAATGCAAACTATGGATATCCTTGCAAAAGACTCTGTTTTGCTTAAATTTATCTTTCTGCATTGAATGATCATATGCAAATAATTTATTTGTTGACTGTCTAGAATGTAAAAAAATTACTTGTTTAGTCTATTTAGTGAGAAATAGTACATTCTTAGTTAAAACAATAGATGATCATGTGCAAACAACTCATTTGATGACTGTGTATAATGTAAATAGTTTACTTGTTTATTTCTTTTAGTAGGAAACAAAACTTGCTTGACTAAAACAATAAAAGGTCATGTGGAAACAACAAATGTTAAGATTTAAGAGTAAGGGAAAAACTGTTATCATAAATTTTCTTAGAATATTTATATTGACTATGGAATGTCAATCATAATACAATTAATAGATTGTAAATATGAATATCTTTATTTCAAAATGTATGCACCAAATTTACCATTAGTAGGCACATATATATGTGTGTTGTTAGAATATGTGGACTAATTGGAAAGTAAACTAACACACCAATGAGACATTAGATTGAAAGAAACTAATTAAAAGGATAAAAAAAACTCTATAAAACAACAACTCTTCAAATTTGTCCCATCGTCCTCTATCTCCAAGGATTTGATTAAAGTTACTGGCTCTCAGTTGTGTAAGCAACAGTTTGTTGAAATGACAACTTAGGAGAATGAGATTGATTGAAAATGCATGTGTATTGTTATATGATTGAAGCTATGAAATTTGAACTTGAAATGCTATGATGCTATGAGATTTTCTAAAATCCTGATTCAAATGCAATTATAGTAACTACGCATGAAATCTAGGATGATATCTACTTACGAGAAGGTTGTATTTATAGATTTTCGAAAGGCAAGAATCTAGTTGGCGGAGATCAATGGTTGAAATTCAAACTCGTCAAGATGAACGGTGAGAGGTTAAGAATTTGAGAGAAAGGTGGAAGGTTGAGAGGAAAGTGGAAGAATTTTTTCAACCCACAAAACCATCATCATTCAAAAATGGAGACAAACATGGCATTTATCTTTTCATTTATGAAAATTGGTTGAAAGTTGAGGATAATTGCTAATTAAATAAATGAATTTATTTAATTATATGTGACAATGAATTTAGAAGCTTCCACAATTAAATAATTAATATTTAATTATGTGTAAGAACAGAAAAAGATAAGTAATTAAATATTTTACAATATTTATTTAAGTGGGGTGAAAAAGATATTAAATATATAATATTTAAATGTGAAATGAAGGATGAATATTCCATTGTTTGAACTTAAATATTCAAACTTAGAAATAAAATGATAATCAAATAAATAAATTATGAAATTTATTTAATTTAATTAAGAGGAAAATAGAAATAATTAAATAAACTTATTTATTTAATTAAACTAGAAGAATTGGAAAAATGAACAATATAAATAAATAATTAAATTTATTTATATGTAGATGACTTTAGAATATTAATTAAATAATTCATATTTAATTAATTAACAGGTTTGAATAACCGTGACCATTTTTAGATGTGTACATTTTGCCCCTCTTTGAAGTGATGTGTTTTACACATTGCTTCAAAGAATTTTGCCCCAGAATTAAGAAATTACCGATGCTATATGCCCCCTCGAGAGATAAATTATGTGATGATGAGGATGATTTGAAAGAATTTAATTGATTTTCGGAGAGAAAAATGGCGATTTAACTCTCGAAATAGCACTTTGTATAGTAAAAATAAGAATAATTTCCCACTTTTACCCCCTTAAAAGGTGGAAAAGGTGAAAAGTCATTGTCATTTGAATAGTAACTTGTAGTAATTTTTAGAGCTCTGAGAGATAAAAATGAGATGCAGATCCCGTATGAGCGCCACATATTCGAGCGAGCCTGCTGGTATCAGAGATACTCTGCATATGGACCTTCGGTAAGTGGATGCATTTTTCAATTTTTAAATTTTTTTACATTTCGGTTTAGCGCATGCGAGCCATAGTTCAGCGCATCCATTAGATAGAGTCGTGCATTCAAAGTTGCACAGTGATGTAAAAAAGTGATGCATAGATGAAATAGTGCATAGGATAGATTAAGTAGCACATCCAGGAAATCTGCTCGTGTAGAATGTTAGATTAGCGCATAGGCTAGTTTAGTGCATTGATGAGATAGAGTGGCGCATCTACATGATAGAATCATGCATAGGTGCTTTAGCGCATCCATAGTCTATATTAGCGCATAGACTAGATAGAATCATGCATAGATGGAGTCACGCATTGATTGACTATTTTAGCACATACATGGATTAAAGTCGTGCATACATGATTTAGCGCATACATTGACTATTTTAGTGCATCCATGAAATTTTACCAAATTTCAATTTTTGAATAAAAATTGATATGTACTTGATGATTGTTGCTAGATTAGACAACTAATTATATGTTGTTGAATAACATCAAGGATAATGTAGCTTGATTTGACAAAGTTGTCTTCATACTTGAAGAACAAATAGATGATAGATAATTTTGCTTTCCTGCTTGAAAGACAAAATAGATGATAGATTTTCTTTCTCGAATGAAAGACAAATGATAGATTTTGAGTCAATTGACTGTTAAATTTGTTTCCATGTGATATGAAAAACAAATAGTAGAAATTATTAATAAATTTTCTTTTGTGATTGAAAAACAAATAAGATTTGGTTTGATTGAGTTGATTGCCTGTTTGATACAATTGATGAACTTTCTTGATGTACTGATTTGCATTATTTTTTGTAATTTTATAAAGGAGGAGTTTAACCTCCTCTAGATTAGAGAGAGATTTCCCCGCATGTGGGAGATGATAGCTTGATTGTCCCAGGTAGATCTAGTGGTTATATACCAGTGTGGGTTGAGTTCACTTTTGAGGATCCCACAGTATAGGACAACAAGGCACTGTTGACCACACTAGCTGAGAGGTGGCATAGTGAGCATAACACCTTTCATCAGGCCACAGGAGAGATTATCGTGACTCCAGAGGATGTATATAATATTCTGGGTATTCGTGTAGTTGGTGAGCTTGTGATCTATGATCACAAAGAGATTACAGGGACTGATGCGCTGAGATGAGTCTTCTAGGATCCTCATGCCAACGGGTATGAGATTTCCTAGAAGGATATGGTGGAGAGATATGCCCCACTGCCTTTGGTGTTAGTAGGATTTATCGGTGGTTTCCTTTGTCCTGATCATAGGTCAAAGGGACTATCAATTGGTTGGGGTAGGATTTTGGAGGACATGCTTCTCCACCGGACTAGATATGCATGGGGATCATGCATGCTTGCCCATATATATCATGATTTTCATCCGATCTTGTACTTGGATGGGAAGAGTCTCTCCTATGGATATTACAAATATTTGCATGGGAGCATTTTTCCATCACTCACCCCATTGTTTGGAGAGATCGCCCACTTGGTTTTCCATATGTTTATGCCTACACAGGTCCCCTTATCTAGCCGATGTTGAGAAAGTTAGAGTACTAGCGATGCATGCTAGATGATTTGGATATAGACATCTAGAGACTATATTTGGATTGTGATCCATGGGAGGTGGATGATATAGAGCTGCCTTACTGCACGAGATCCAGGTATTTGATTGGTCATACCCCATTTATCATTGAGCAGTTCCTAGGTATGAGGGTCTTGAGATAGTATGAATTAGTATAGATGATGCCATAGGGTGTGGCACACTATGCCAGGCACCGAGAGGATGTACCAAAGTGGGGTCCATTTGTGATGATTGAGGCTTCTAGAGCAGAGTATCTAGATCTGCAACCAGATTATTGGGCTATACATCCAAAGGTTACAGATGCAAGGATGACAGATGAGTACACAACATACTTCTACACACATCCCTTTCTAATATTTACTAGTCCAGAGGAGCCTACTCCATTATTGGGAGGACTAGTGATACAATAGGCATGATGACAGCCATAGGCATAGGTAGTGGTAGGGCAACCACAAGATCAGGCACATGCACCAGCAAAGGCAGGGGCATAGGTAGAGAAAATCGAGGATATAGGTGGAGTAGCTATGGATGTGGATGAGGAGGATGAGGAGATGGAGGAGTCAAATGGATCAGAGGATAGTGGTGATGATGGAGGTGATGGGAGTGGAGGGTAGAGGTTTTTCTTTGATATATCTTTTAGTAAGTAGCCACAGACATTGACAGTAGTGGATCAGTCAAGTACTTCAGCTCCACGAATCACTATTAGGGCTCCTACATAGGGACAGATGGGTGCCTTGCAGGCAGAGGTTTAGACTCTTCGGAGTTAGTTGGCACAGGGACAGGTTGCACAACCACCACCTCCTGACCCACAAATACCTCAGTTTACGACATAGCGAGATAGCTTCCGAGAGAGATGCATACAAGCCGAGGGGGTGGCTGAGAGACTCCTTAGATTAGTCGAGAGCACCTCTATTGGAGAGGTTGTATTAGAGGGATTGGAGACCACTCGGGAGGCCGAGTATTACAAGATGAGATACTTTGAGGCAGTGCTACCCGAGAGGAGGATTTCTTTCACACAATCAGGTACTCGGTCTTAGACCCATTCATGCAGCCATACCAGGAGTGTGGTTCAGCTAGTCAGATGAGAGATCAAAGCTTCTAGGAGCAGAGATCTAATGAGGCCTACCACCTCGGGAGACAGTAGAAGCCAAGTGCCATGGCTAGATGCCCCTCAGTGATGAGTTTCTTGATAGATTTATTCATTGTATTTGATATATCTTGTTGAAACATTTGATATTCTTGTACCTCTAGACATTTGTTTTGATAAGATTTATGAGATGTAGTGGTGATTCGATTATGCATGTGTTATGGATGGTTTATGCATTTTATTTCTATATGCTATGATGTTCATGATGCAAATGGTGATTTAATGTAAATGATGATGCTTTAACGTTATGTATGATGATGCAAATGATGATATGATGATGTAATATGATGAAATGATTATGGATGCATGTTTATTTTATGATGCAATCTAAATGATTTACTTTTATGATGTATGTAAGATGTAATGATGTAATGATGCAATGAGATAATATGTCCTAAAAATGATATGATGTAAATTAAATGAATAATGAATCTGAATGAGACCTAAATGAAAAGTTATGATTTGAATGGGATAATATGATGAGATATAAATGAGATGAATATTTAATGAATGATATGTACATGATATGAAAATGGAATATATGAACCAAATGAATAATGACTATAATAATGATGATAATGATAATGATGAATGAATGATAACAAAATGAAATAATGTAATAATACCTAATGATACAATGCAATTGAAACTAATAACCTAAATGATGATATGAAAATGAATGAAATGGATGCAATCTTTGTATCAATGTAGATTTATGTAAGATGATGTGAAACGGATGCAAAATGCAAATGTTATGAAATGATATAATATGAGATGAATATTCAATGCATAATATGATGAAAATAATATAATATTTAAAGATGGATAATGATCATGATAAACTGAATGAGATCGAATAATGATAATGATAATGAAATGATATAAAAAAAATGGAAAGTAATGAAAATGATAACTTAAATGAATAATCATGATGAAATGATATGTAATGAATGACAATGCAATGAGATGTCACAAATTTCCAAATGTACTCAATTGTTGTTTGAAAAGATATATGAAAATTTTGCCAACCTTCAAAAATCTACCCTAGATAGCCTCCAAAATGCAAACCTAAATGAATTATGTAGTCCTAGAATGTAGTAATGAACCATTCTCCTATTTGTCATTCCATGTTGCGCTTGATTTTCATCATCGAGCCTTTTGATATGTTGAAAGTTAGTAGAAGCATCAAAGGGTATGTTAGCACCAATTATGGCCTGAGTACTACTTTCATGATGTTTGATGTAGCAAGTTAATACAAGCATCAAGGTATAATTGAACCAAGATGACCTGAGTATTATTTGCATAAACAGGAAAATGTTAACCATTTTCCTATGCAAATTCTGAAATTTCATCAATGAGACGTTGTAGAGCATATCCCATGAAAAATTTGCACAAAACTAATGATTATCTTACAGACAACAAGCAAAGAAAAATAATACTCCTTCCTTGTGATTCTAGTTCAGTACATCATTGAACCACTCCAAAGATATGATGTCATCAAATGTCAAAACAACAAATCAACTGGTGCTTTAAGTTTTTCATCCGTTTTATTCAGATTAAGATCATCCAATTTGTTTTAGTTATTTATCAAAACAATCATGTAGACTCAGTTTAATTGGACAAGTTTTTTGTTTCCTGATATTCCGATTCTTAACACATGTTGCCAATTGCCTGCTAGAAACCTCCAAGAAGCGAACTGCCCCCTTAGTGACCTTGTACTATGACTTTTGCTAGACACAACTACTACTAAAGATAACCCTAATCATCAAGCCATGATGAGATCCTTGTCATTTCAAGGAGATGTTGTGACGCATGATGCGAATGTGATGGCTAGGCATGTATGTGATGCCGATGAAAGATGGATATGCAGAATGTATCCTAATACATGAGAGAGCCAAACAAAATCACAAACAATGCCTATTTGCCAAGTTTTCATCATTTGTTTTTATTGCATTTTTTTCCTGTTTTTATGATTTTTTTGTTGTTACCAAGATGCCTGTTTGCTAGGTTTTCATCAAGGCAATGATTATTTTTTCTCTTTTGATTTTTTTTTGTATTTTTGCTCTTTCTAATTTTTTTGTATTTTTTTCAAGACTTTTTATATTGTTTTTGATATTTTTAGGTATAAAACTTCTTCAGATGAATTTTGTTGGTCGGATCTTCAAATAGGTCCCCTTCTAATGTTGACAACTAATATACCCCCGATCCATATGTAGCAATGATAACGAACAGACCCAACCAATTAGGTTTGAACTTGCCTTTCTTTTCCCAATCCTGCTGATTACAAGGGTTTTCTTTTAGATCCAAGTCACCTACTTGAAAATTTTGAGGTTTGACTCTATGATTGTAGCTACGAGACATAATTTGTTGACATCCCTTCAAATGATTGACTGCAGTTTGATGTCATTCGTCAATCAGTTCCAACTCTTACAACTTTGATACTCTGTAGTCTTCATGATTGGTTAGCCCCTTTAGTGATACTCAAAGTGAAGGAATTAGACTTCTAATGGTAGAATAGCTTCTTCTCCATAGACCAAATAATAGGGAGTAGCACCTATTGGTGTGTGAATGCTTGTTTTGTATGCTCACAATGCTAGATTCAATTGGACATGCCAATCATGACCTGCCTCATTCACTATTTTCTTCAAAATCTTCAGAATTGTTTTGTTTGAAGCTTCAGCTTGACCATTCCCTTGTGGATAGTAAGGTGTAGAGAACCTGTGTTGGATGTGAAATCTTTCACGTAGTTCATCAACATCCTAATTTTTAAATGGTCTTCCATTGTTTGTGATAATGGAGTTGGGAATACCATATCGGCAGATGATATAGTTCAAAATGAATGAAGAGATTTGTTTACCAGTAATAGTTGTGAGGGGAACAACCTCAATCCACTTAGTAAAATACTCAATGGTTGTGATGATGAATTTGTGTCCATTTGAAGATGATGGGTGTATCTTGCCAACCAGATCTAATCCCCACTAAGCAAAAGGTCATGTTATGGTGAAGGGTTGTAATTCCTGAGTAGGAGCATGAATGAGATTCCCATGAATCAAACATTTTTCACATTTCTTCACAAAAATGAATGATTCCTTCTCCATGGTCGGCCAGTAATAACCCAATCAAACAAATTTCTTTGCTAAGGTTAGTCCACTTGAGTGTGTCCCACAAATTCCACCATTTACCTCTTATAAGGACTTTTCTGATTCCTCTCGTTCGAGACACCTAAGGAGGGTACCATCTAGACCATGCTGGTATAAGATGTCAGCAATTAAGATATAACGGGAGGATTGACAAATGAAATTCCTTTTCTGATTTCTAGACAAATCTAAAGGTAAAATAGTATCCTTTAGGTAAGTGTAAATTTGGCCATATAAGGGAGAATCAAAACTAGTTAAGTGGCAAATTATTTGAGTTTCTGGATTGTCATAAGCGGGAGAAAATAATAGTTCCACTAGGAAATCATACCTTGTTTGGTTCTCTGACAACTGGAGTAGAGATGCGATTGTAGCCATAGCATCCACTGCTTTATTATCAATACGTGGAATTTGTATGAACTTGATATCAACAAAGTATTTCTTGAAATCACCCACCATCCTTTTGTAAGATATCAACTTGTCATCCTTAGTGTGATACTCATCATTGATTTGATTTATAACAAGTTGTGAATCACCAAAAACTTGAAGTTCTGTGATTTTCTAGTGCACTGCAATTCTCATGCCAATTAATAGTGCCTCATACTCAGCTATGTTGTTTGTGCTAGGGAACATCAGTCGATAATATTTTGGAATTATATTTCCTTGAGGTGTAATAAAAATAATCCCTGCTCTTGAACCATGTTGAGTGTAGGAACCATCAAAGTAGAGTTTCCATGACTACTTAATAGTTGTTGTGAATACATCAGCATCAGGAAAATCAATGTGTATTCAGTGTTTTGCTAGCATTGGTGCTTCTTCTAACTAATCTATGATCACCTGTCCCTTTATAGCTTTTTGATCCACACAATGAATTCCAAATTCACTTAGAATCATGACCCATTTAGCCAACCTTCCGGTTAAGGTTGCCTTACTTAGAAGATATTTGAGTGGATCGATCTTAGCCACAAGCTTTATTGTATGTGCTAGTGTATAGTTTTATAACTGTTGAGAAGTGAACACTACTGTTAAATAGGATTTTTCAATAAGGTGTAATTTAGCTCATGACTTGTTAAATTTTGACTAATGTAATAGATTGCTCGCTCCTTTCCTGAGTTGTCTTCTTGTGCCAATAATGCTCCTAAGGACACTTTCGTGGCAGAAATATACAATATGAGTGGTGCACCTTGCACTGGTGGATTCATTAGATACTGCTTTATCTGGTCAAACATTGTTCCACATTTTTCCTCCCATTTAAATGGAACATTCTTGTGTAAGAGATGGGTAAATGGTAAAATTTTATCTGCCACTTGGGCAATAAATCTTCGGATGGATTGTAACCGTCCTTGCAAAGAGCATAGTTGACTAATGTTCCTTGGTGGTGGCATATCAATAATTTCTTGTACCTTAGCTAGATCCACCTCAATTCCCTTTTCTGATATAATATAACCAAGCAACTTTCCAGATTTCACTTCAAAGACACATTTCTTTGGATTAAGTCTCACTTTGAATTGTTCCATTCTTTTGAAAATTTTAGATAAGATAGCTATGTGTCCTTCCCTGGTGTTAGATTTGGTGAGGAGATCATCAACGTAATCCTTCATGAATGTATGCAACATATCATGAAAAATCATTGTCATTGCACGTTGGTATGTAGCTCTTGCATTCTTCAACCCAAATGGCATTATGTTCTAGCAATAGGTACCCTAAGGGCATGTGAACGTTGTTTTATCCCAATCCTCTGGTGCAATCTTTATCTGGTTCTATCCCAAAAATCCATCCATTAATGAATACATTGCATGGCCAGCAGTCAAATCAACAATCATATATATGTTTGGTAAAGGGAGATCATCCTTAGGACATGCCTTGTTCAAATCTCTGAAATCTGTACAAAATATCATTCTTTCATCTGGCTTTGAAACAAGTACGATATTGTAGATCCATTCTGCATAGTCGATAAGCCAAATGAATCCAACATCTAAAAGCTTCTTTAACTCCTCTTTAACCAATAATGCAACACTTGGATGCATTTTTTTGAGTTTCTACTTCACAGGTTTTGTCCCCGACATAATAGATAGATGATGCATGATGAGATCTAGATCTAATCCAGGCATATCTGTGTAGGACCATGCAAAATTGATTTGATTGTTCTTGAGAAATTATGTGAATCCTAGTAATTCCTCTTTTGCTAGAGATGCAGCAAGTTGTAAGACTTTGGGTTGTTCCATAGTACCTATATTGCGTGCCTCCGTTGGTTCTATTAGAATAGAAGACCTTTCCTAGTAATGTTCCGGGAGAGTGTCAAGTTTCCCATCCTCTAGTGCGTTTGGAAGGTTTTCACTATTGGATACTCTTTTTATTTTTCTCTTTTCTTGATCTAATACCGCCTTTGTTAGGTTTTCACCATGAGATCCTTCTTTTATGTTATTTATTTCATAGCTAAGAAACTTGGCACTGTCCTATCGAAAACTCTAATCTTGTGATTCCCTGGTGGAACTTGTTAGTGATTGGGATGAACAAAGGAAATTTATGATGGTTTCATCATTGGGAAAATTTGGGATATCAATGGATGCAATTTGTTCCCAATCAATGAGTTCAAGATGGATCAAATGAAATGTATTGTTAGGATGAGTAAGGTCACTAGCCATTAGGGCCATGATGCTATTATTTACATTGTTATGGGAGAGATCTAGGATGGTATCCTCCTGTAGATGATTTGTCTCACTTTGAATCGATTTAGTCTCACTTGAATCATGATTTCTTTGTAGAATGTAATCAAGTAGAGGCCTTGAGCTTTCCCCTTGTAATAATGCGGGTGTGAATTTGTGTATGACATCCACCCTTTTCTCTGTCAAGAATGTATCATCAGAGACGTCATCCCATTCATATTCATTGGAGTCAGTGTTAGAATTATTTTCTTGAATTCTCATAATTATTTCAGCTAACTCCTCCTTAGACATTCTTTGTACCACTTCTTCCTTTGCATCTTCACCATATCCTAACCCAGTTTTATCCTTTGGGTGCATTTTTTTTAGTTGAATAGGTTCAACAATACTCTCCTTTCTCTTTTTGATAGGACTATTTCCTTCATAACCCATTTGGTGCATGATCACATAACCGTTTCCATATTATTCTGTGGGTAACTTGACATGTACAAATTCTTCTTCATCTTTATAGAGCCAATCAAGGATAGCCCTATCTTCCATTTCATTTTATTTGATTAATACTCCATTAAACTTGGTGATGGGAACTAAAGCTAAGGCTAAAGTTGTTGTAGCCTGTTGTATGGATGTTGATGGCTGACCATGGGATCTTGGAGATATGAGTAGATTAGAGAGAGATAAAGAATATTCCCCTACCCCATTATCTTTCAATTTTATCTTGGTGCCAAAATTACTTATCATTTCTTGTGCTTGCTCATTGTATTTAGAGGTAGAGATGACCAAAGCCTCTCTATTATGTGGGATGAGTGTGTCCTGAGCTGCTCTTAGGTTAGAGAAATTTTGACTACTAATGTGATCAAAAGGTATTCTTACTTCCTATCCATCATATGGAAACTTCAAGCATTGATGATAAGTAGATGGAACAACTTGCATGTCATGGATCCATGGATGACCCAAGATTATGTTATAGGATAGATCCCGATCTAGAACTTGACAAAAGGTATTCTTCACAATAGGTCCCACTCTAATTGGTAGCATGATGAGGCCTTTAGAAGCTCTTTCCTCATCATCATATGCCTTGATTATAATCTTCCTTCGTGGATCTATAGTTTCTTTTGGATATCCCAAAGCGAGGACCAATTTTAAAGTACAAATGTTTAATACAGATCCCCCATCTATTAGGACACGTCTAACTCGGGCTTTGTGAACAATAACCTCTAGGTAGAGTGATGAATTATGTGAATGGTTCATGGACAAGTCATCTTTCTCAATGATAGATAAACATGTGGATGAGGAAAAGTGTCCCACCATGGCTTGAAATTTATTGATATCCAGATCAGGAGAGATATTTGTGTCAACAAGTGCCTTTTCTAGAATGTCCTTATGCGCAAGTCATAACTTTAAGAGCTCCAAGATAGAAATTCAGGCTGATGTTTATCGTAGTCGATCAACCAAATTGTATTGACTTGGAGGGGAATTGTTGCTTTAGATGAGCTACCTTTTACAATGATTTTCGCTTGTCCCCTTGTCGTAGCATTGACTTCTCAATATTTCTGCTTACCTTTGATTCTGATAGCATTGATTTGCTGATTGTCCATGTAAATATGATTTATAATGGTGTCGTGGATGTAATTAACATTCTTTCCCTTATTACTTGAGGATTCCCCTTTTCGATAATTGGGGAGAGGATCCTTGAATTCCTGATGGTCATCATTTGCATTATGTCCCTCAACCGTGATGGTACGGTTGTCAATCAAATCCTGAACAATATTCTTTAACCCTTGGCAATTATTTGTCTTATGACCTTTACACCTATGATAATCACAAAAGTGTGAGTCATTCTATGATGGTGGTTTAACTTGAGGCTCATAATCTCTTTGTGGTGGAAATTTAATAGCATTTTGATTCAACACTTCTTTAAGAATGGATTCCAAAGACTAGCCCAAGGGAGTAAAACTCCATCGATTCAAAAAATATGAAGATCTGGGTGCATTTTAATTTTGATTATTGCCAAAATTATTTCCACGATTGTTGGTCACATTCCCTTGATTGGAAACATTGCTTGGGTACTAGAATTTCCAGCATTATTGCTACGTTGGACACCTAATACATTAAGAATGGTAGGCTTCACATTCACGTTGTTATCATCTACTACCCCATCATTCACAAAATTTTTATTTCGAGTCCAAAATCATGACTTGTCATTGTTGTTACTATTGTTGTTGTTGTTGTATGAATTTGAACCCTGTTTATCGATTTTCAGAACTCCATGCTTGACCAAAGCGCCTTCAATAGTAATCGTGTTTTCAATCAATTTTTCAAATGATTGAGGACAGTGAAGGTTTAGTCTATAACTCATCTCTTGATTCAAACTATCAATAAGGATCTCCATATTTTATGTTTCAGGAATAGGACGGGAGTATCTAGCAAACACCCTTCTGCACCTTTGTAAAAAAGTGGTGAAATATTCCCCTACCTATTGTTTCACCTTACAAATATCAAGCATGGTTATCTGGTGTTGGATGTTGTAGGAGTATCGTGATATAAATTTATTTATTAACTCCTCAAATTTTCTAATGGGGGGAGTGATCTTTGAAATCCACTCCATGGATTGTCCACCTAGACTTCATGAAAATAATCACATTAAGTAGGTATCTTCATGAGAAAATTCTAATCTCATATTTCGGAAATCCCTCACATGTTCAATGGTGTTAGTTTTCCCATTATACCTAACAAATTTGGGGATTTCACAATGTTTTGAAAAATGAATCATTTGAAGACTCCTGTCAAATGGATAAGGACATATATCATCCAAAATATACTTCTTTGTTGTACCCCCTTGGATTTCATTCATTTGAACTTTTAATGCTTTTAACTATTAAGTAAGAGCATTAAAATCATTAAGAGGGGCTTCAGGATTTTCTTTAATCCCTTTTGTGTCAAAATCGGCAGGTAACTTAGCTCCTTGATTAGCTAATGAAAGGAAATATCTTTCCTTGTTTTGTTTTAAAATCCTTTCCATAAGAGTATGGAACTGGGGATCTTGCTCTACTTCTTGGAGCTTTTCTTCCATTATCTCTTCAGTATTTGAATTATGAAAGGGATTCTCTTCCCTATCAATATTATCACCCATTTTGTTTATTGTACTTTCTCTTTCATCTTTTTCTATGTGCTTTCAAGATCTCATGACAACAGGCATACACTTTTCCAAATTTCTACTAACTTTGATCAAAAGAATGAAATAGTGTACTTTTGATGGATATTAAAGTTGGGATAGAATGAAGATTCTATGACTTAAAATATTTTTAATCTTTAGCTTTTGATTCCTTGATTGAAAGGATGAAAATATTGTTGGCGGGAATTAAACCAAAGATTAAAAAATAAAGATGATTTTGCACTTTGTGAAGTTTGATCGTAGCTTTGTAAAAAGAAGGATTTGTGATAAATGCCTAATGTGCTTGAGTTATCTATTGCATAAATTGATTAGGATGAGTAGAGTATACAATTATAGGTTGAGGAATGTATGAGGAATGAATACGTTGACTATGATTAAGCCTTTGAGAAAGGGCTCTTCTTTGAAAGAAAGCTCGTGAGTATAATGGTTCTATAGCATAATCATCAGTGAAACCTCTAACAAAGTCGTGATATCAATGAATAAAGGTCTTGTGTTCAAGCAAGACCTTTCAACTTTGGTATAAAATTTTCCTCTTTTTCAATAACTTCTTATAACTAAGAGATTTCTTTGGCTTTCTAATCTTCCTCTCTAGGGACTTTTTGGCAAAAGTTGCAAACTTCCAAACCCTAAGCATAGGAGAAGACTAGACTGAGATGACTGATTATTTAATGTCAGAAAATTACCTAGGATCGGAACACAGATGCACCAAAATAGAGCATGAATGCACCAAAATAGAGCATAAATGTGCTGAAATAGAGCAAAGATGCACTAAAACATAGCACAAATGCACTGAAATAAAGCATAGATACACTGAAACAGAGCACATATGCAATGAAACAGAGCATAGATGCGCTGAAACAAAGCACAGATGCTCTGAAACAAAGCACAAATGTGTTGAAATAGAGCACAGATGCGTTGAAACAAAGCACAGATGCGCTGAAACAAAGAACGAATGCGCTGTAACAAAGCACATATGTGCTGAAATAGACCAGGGATGCGCTAAACTTACCAATTATTTTTCTAAGACAGACTTGTTTTGATAGTTTGATATTTTCAAATGATCTTAATCTGATTTAAATGTGAAAAACACGGCATATAGTATCTGACAGTTGTTTTGTTAATCCTAGAATCTAAACAAAGAGTGTATGTTCTTAATATTTTCACTAGTATTGAACAAGATAAGCAATTAAAACAGACTCACTCTTAGTTTGTCAAATAGGTCATCATAGAAATCGCAGCCCACAACTTAAAATTGTGTCGACTCATACAGTCGTGTCACCCCCTAGAGGGCGCTCGTGTTTTTGTCTTTTCCAAGTGCATACTCAAGGTTAGATTTCTCGATCCCTTGAGCAAAAAATATGTGGAAATTATATGGTGAGTGTCTTGGGGATAGATTCTTTCCTCCCCTTGCACCGTGATTAAAATGATGTTTGGATACTGACACGGTTGACTTTCCACACTATGGTTTGTAGTAAAGATTTCCATTCGACATGGCAATAGATAAACTCCCTCGAGAGACCTCCCAATATTTAGAACAAATATTTTGGGGATGGTTATCTTTCTCACTTCTGTTGAATATGGGTTTCCCCAAAATTCACTTTTGATTAGAGTGGGTTGGAAAACTTGGCTTTGGTTGTTCCCACTTAGGTCGTTCCCGTAGGGTGAGTACTTTTTTTCACTATGGCAAGCCTTCTAAAGGTTGTAATAAAGCATGAATTATGTAAAATAAAATAGGTAAGTCCAGTGTTTTGATCACCCAGTAAAGGGGAGAGCATATACCTATTATCCAACAACCACAACAAACAAATGGTTCAATTTTAAATCCAAATGATAGTTTTCTATGCTAAGTGAAGATTTGGCTTCAGAACAAACATTGGATTCATTTTAACCAGCATAAAATAAAGTGTGGTGACTATCCTAGGATTCATAAATTCCAGATTTAAGTGTCTATCCTAGGATTGCTTCATTTTACTTTAAAATCGAATTGAAAAATCCTGTCATCGGAACCAAAATTTAATAGAAAAAATTTACAACCACTGTATGCATCGAAACAAGTCATCTATGCACCAAAACAGTCAACAAATGCACTAAATGATCAAATAGGGATATGTGAAAATAGGTTGTCTATATGCTATAATAGTCCACAAATACGCTAAATGATCAAACATGGATGTGTGAAAACAAGTCATCTATGCGCTAGAATAGCCCATGGATGTGATAAAACAATCCATGGATGTGCTAAAACAGTCAGGGGATGCGCTAAAGTGCAACTCCAGTCCGTCACCTGTCAGAAAATTCTGCAATAAAATATTAAAAATAGGGGATGCCCCACGGTGAGCGCCAAAAAGGTGTTGTTAGAATATGTGGACTAATTGGAAAGTAAACTAACACACCAATGAGACATTAGATTGAAATAAACTAATTAAAAAGATAAAACAAACTCTATATAATAGTAGCTCTTCAAATTCGTCCCATCGTCCTCTATCTCCAAGGATTTGATTAAATTTATTGGCTCTTAGTTGTGTAAGCAGTAGCTTGTTGAAATGACAACTTAGAAGAATGAGATTGATTGAAAATGCATGTGTATTGCTATATGATTGAAGCTATGAAATTTGAACTTGAAATGCTATGATGCTATGAGATTTGCTAAAATGCTGATTCGAATGCAACTATAGTAACTACGCATGAAATCTAGGATGATATCTACTTAGGAGAAGGTTGTATTTATAGATTTTTGAATGGCAAGAATCTAGCTAGCGGAAATCAACGGTTGAAATTCAAACTTGTCAAGATGAACGGTGAGAGATTAAGAAGTTGAGAGGAAAGTGGAAGAATATTTTCAACCCACAAAACCATCCTCATTCAAAAATGGAGACAAACATGGCATTTATCTTTTCATTTATGAAAATTGGTTGAAAGTTGAGGATAATTACTAATTAAATAAATGAATTTATTTAATTTTATGTGACAATGAATTTAGAAGCTTCCACAATTAAATAATTAATATTTAATTATGTGTAAGAACTGAAAAAGATAAGTAATTAAATATTTTACAATATTTAGATTAAGTGGGGTGAAAAAGATATTAAATATATAATATTTAAATGTGAAATGAAGGATGAATATTCCATTGTTTGATTTTAAATATTCAAACTTAGAAATAAAATGATAATCAAATAAATAAATTAAGAAATTTATTTAATTTAATTAAGAGGAAAATAGCAATAATTAAATAAACTTATTTATTTAATTAAACTAGAAGAATTGGAAAAATGAGCAATATAAATGAATGATTAAATTTATTTATATGTAGATGACTTTAGAATATTAATTAAATAATTCATATTTAACTAATTAACAGGTTTGAATAACCATGACCATTTTTAGATGTGTAAAATATGTATGCACATAGAATTTGTCTATGTACATACATATACTTGTGACATACTTTCATTTGTTTTACAGTACTTTTTACAAGGTAAATGATTAAGACGATTAAGTAGACATAGTAAGAAGAATGATATGACAGATCATTGAAATACTTTGTGAAACTTGAAATATGAATTATGTTCAAAGTATGTATATAAATACACCAATTTGTATTATGTTTATTTTGAAGACTTTTGTGGAATAATAGTTATATACTAGAACAAAACAATGATACCTTAGTTGACTAGAGCACCTATGGGTAGTTGTTGCTAGGAGGTAGATAGTTGTTAAATTAGAAAGTTACCTTCCGAGACGGGTGCCAAAATGGAATTTAGAGAGTATAGGTTTTCTTTACTAGAACCTATCATTTGTTGTTGTTGCAACACACTTTTTATGCTTGGCCAAACAATATGGTTCATTATGCATGTATGAATGAACTGTGTGATTTCACTTTCTTTCATTCCTAACATAGATCTTGCACTTTATTTTCTAATGAGTAGATAGAAATTGCATGTTGATGTGAAGGCACACACCAGATTCCACCTTGTAGGTTGTTCTCTTGCTAAACTTTCCATGCAAGGTTGGGCATTCTTCAAGGTGGAAGAATATCGGGGAAGTGTTAGCTTCGTGGTTGGGCAGTAAAGTGCTTCAACCATGTTCTCATCCACCAGTGGAGGTGAGCATTGAAGAATAACCTTAGTTGTCCACTAGACTACTATAGTCTATGATGTAACTTGATGTAAAATATTTTATGTACTAGATAGAAAATGTATCATGCAATGACATTGTGGCCTTAGGAGCCAAGCAAAAACCGATATTGTAATTTGACTTTTGAAGTCAATATAAGAATCTTTGACTCATCTTAAACGGACATGTGGACCTATGATGGATTTTAGCCACTAGATATGTATTTTTAATTTGGAGTATATTCACATGTCATTTACAATAATATTGTATGGGAGTGAATTTGTATCCCTAATGTAAATTCCCCTTTTGTCCCTCTCCACTTTAGAAAACCAAAATCAGAGGCTTAATTCCATAGAATCTCATTGTTCTCCATCCACTTGGCACCTATTTTGAGTGTTGGTAGGGGCGTTATTGTAAGGGACACCTAGGCGGCACGCTTACATCCCTGGAAAATTCTCGTGGTTAGATTCTTAAGAGGCATTGCACTTCCTATTGGAAGTCAAATTGTAATGCCTCCCTTCGACTGGCTAACCTGAATATGGTCGTTTCCTCATCTCTCTTCTTCATATTCACCTCTCATTCATTCATTTTAAGGCTAGTTGATTTCTATACAATATCTCCAAGAATTCTAGCATTCACTTCAAGCATTGAAGTAGCATTTTTTACTCCATAGCAAAAATCTCTTCACTCTATCACTTCAATAGAGCAAGCGTAGGATAACACCATTGCAACAGAGGCTTGAGTCCCTCTCATTTTTCCCCCCACTATCCATGAGCACTTTGGGTGGAGGTGGTAAGCTCCTCACTCATCTTCTCTATTACTTGGTTGAGCTAGTACATTATTGTTTTGTAGTGTATTTGTGTACTTTTCTTGTATTTCCTTCTTTATCACTTTATTTCTACATTATGGAAAACTTGGTTGTCTATGGATGTGGAAACGCCAAAAAGGGGGTCTAACTGAAGCAAACCCCTAAACAACCCCCAACATTTTCCCTCTTTATTGTGTGTAGGTGGATATATCTTGGAGCGAGCTAGCGAACAAGTTATTGTGTGAGATCGTCTTTGTCACACTTGTGGTAATATAATTTCTTTATCACTTTTGTTTATATGTTTCATATTTCATATTATTATTTTGTTCCCTTAGAAACTATTAACTAGGTCATTAGTTTGTTTCTTAGTGGTTAGACCTTGTGTACCTAATTCTCTGGCCGTATGGATGTGAGCACACCTAAGAGACACCAACATGCCACAATATCATCCCAGAACCATGCTTTTTTCCTCTGACAGAGATTTGTCTGAGACATAGAGTTGAACCTAAAAATTGACTCGCCTAGTCTCCTTTCAAAACTTGGGTTTGAAGAGTGATCGAAGGAACCCATAGTCCTCATCATTCTCATCCTTCCTATCCTAACATTCCTTTAAACCAAGGTAAGTTAGGGTAGCTTGATACTCTCAGCCTTTTGTGACCTAAGGCCTTATAGTGGTTGGTCCCCCTCTCTTACAATTTTGGTGAACCCAACATGAACCATTTTGGTTCCATTTTACAATACTTAAAGTCCCTTTCCTCGTATCCTAGGAGCATTATAGGTGTGATTTTTGTGAGGCTTCCACCTTGAAACCCAACCTAAGACCCCTAGTAGGTGTAGTTGGAAGGTTCTAAGAGTGTTGCATAATGAAACCCTAATTGGGTCACTACCCTATCCCGTAACCTTTAGGAGGATCTATGGAAGTGTTATTTAGTGTGTGTGATGGAATATTTCTTAAATCAACCTATTCCCTCTATGCAACCTATGATCAATGATTCTAATATAACCTTCACTTCATAGGACCTACCAATGGGATTTAATAGGGAACCATCTCCTCTTTACATTCATGCGAGGATAAATGGGAATACCATAGCAGGTGTTCTCATTGATCTCACATCTCAAGTGAATATCATAACTGAAGAGATCATTTTAATCAACTTCCTGTATAAGGATGGATATGATGCATCTAATAGTACTATTTGCACACATGATGGAATTTTAGTGCCTCCTATAGGGAATATTGTCCTATCGATCCTCGTCAGACCTAAGTCTATGAATAGTTTGACATCATCCCGGGGTATGAACTCTTCAAATGAAGCTAGGCATACCCTAGTTGGTAGCTATGAATGTAGTTCCCTCGGTTGTGCATAAGTGTTTGAAATTTTTTCATGGGGGTTCGATACATGTTGTCCATGAAATTAGTTATAGACCACCAATTACAAGTGGCAACTATACCTTAGATAACTTTTGGTTTGTACCTATTGGTCCTCTCCTTCCCACGGAGGACCTCTTGTATTTCATGTATAAAAATAATAAGAAAGGACATTCTAGGCAAGAACTGAGCTACCCTCCTTTAGCTTATGTTGTTTCACATAGGGCTTGCATGAAAGCTGACAGTGATGTCGCCAAGGCACATAGAAGAGAAGAAGAGAATTGGTCCCAATATCCTCCTTCCTCTTCCATTGTTCAGCCTAACGCTTCCTCTCACCCTGTTGTGGTACCATCTGCTACTATCTCATATTTGTGAGAGAATCTCATGGTGCCCACTTTTGGCGAAAGACCAAGCATCTTACGTTTGAGCTTCTTGTCTTACCCATGAAGCCTAGGCCCATTCGGTATGGTAGACAAAAATCCCCCCATGGAGAGTCCTCTATGTCCTAGCCTTTGCAGCCACCTACCACTCTTGCTCCTAAAGAAGTAAACAGGAGGAGGCCTACTATCGAGGCGCTAGAGTTGATCCCCCCTTCCATTTTTGAACATTCTCCTCTTGTTCCCATCTAGGAGTTTGTCCCTCTACTGGAAATAGCTATGGAGGATACTCCCATGGTAGAGTAGGAGCCTTTTGTTCCTTTGGAGCCTCTGGCTTCTAGTTTGAAGAGTCACAGAAAATAACTTGCGCATGAGTGCAAGCACCAATGAAAGGATCTTCTGGCTGAGCAAGCCACCTTATAGAGGAAAAAAGAGGAGATGATCGCTCCTATATCAAGACCTCCTATCGTGTCCTCCTCTCTTCTCCCTTATTTTTCTATCCAAACTAGCTTTGTATCGCTTTCAACTTCCACTGTGAGTGTACATGTGCTTGGAAAGGTGCAGGTGTTCATCGCTCCTTCGGTGGAGCCACCTTTGTTGAAATCCATTTCGGATGTCTCACATTTCTCGAAGCCCATAAATATGATTAACACTTCAATGCTATCTATTGTGGTTCTTTCCTCCTCTCCCTTCGCATTTCTTTTTTTGTCTGTGGGGATTTCACCTCCTCTGATGAAAAATAAGGTAGAGAGCGGTCCCTCCAGCAACGAAGGGCATAAGAGGAGCCCACCTTACCTAAAAATTTTCCCCGTAATGACTTGTTCTATCCTAGTGATGAAACCAGTCCCAGCTTCTCCCAAGTTCATCAATGCTCCCAAATCTCTTAGTGAGCTTAGCGGTGAACCTTGAGCACAAACTCCTCCATCCATTGAGGTGAAACATGGAACTCCTGTTAAGTGCATGTTTAACTCAGTGGATGATTTTTTGACCTTGTTAGTGGTCTTCACAAGGTCATTGACCTTGGAACCACATGAGTTGAGTGACAAAGACCTTACAGGTCCTTATTCCTTAGCCCTTGTTGCAGGAGGGTCAGAAGCTCTTGATTGATCAGTGTTAGGGGGAGACCTCTTCTTAATCTTTAGATTACATGTGTGTGTGGTGTGATATGTTTCCCCCATAATTGTGCTATATGTGCCTGGATGACCCTCGTCACCCCTATTGGTGCTTGGATACAGGTGTATATTTTATGTTGTAAAAATTCTTCTATTTGTATAATCATTCTTCCATGTTTATGATTGACTTTCAGCGAACTGGGGACGATGCAAAGCATTGTAACAATTTAGGCTTGCTTCCATGTTGACCCAATTTTTTATTTTACTTTATCTTTTTTGCATTCTTCCTTATTTGGTTTGGGATTGACAATCTTTCACCTTGTACTGTGGTTACCTACTATTGATATAAACAAAGGCATATCTGACCCCGTGAAACCAAATCCCCCTGTGCCCTTTCTCTATGTTCTCTTTTCTTTTCTTTTCTCTTTATCTTTCTCTCCTCTTTGCTTGAGTTTTCCCTCTCATGTGTGATAATTCCACTTCTACATCACTTGGATCTTTAGAAAATGCATTTGTTGCTAGCGAATCTTTTCTCAAGACCCCTTACACACTTCTTTGTTAGAATTTCATTCTTGACTTGAAACCTTAATGGAACATTTTTCCTTCACCACGGGTTTGTAAAGAAAGGACTTAGAAACCTTCCTCTAAAGTGGGAACAACTTTGATATTCCCCTCGCATGGCTTGGGCATATCCTTCCTTTCAAATTCCTCATTGAAGTGAACATCTTTTAGAAGGATTCATTGATGATGAATCGATTCAAGAAAGAAGACATTAGCTTTTGAATAGTGTGCCCCTAGATCCCTTTGAAAGGTTCTATCTCAGGCATCTAGCTCAGGGACAACTCGACTAGACCTATTTCTTATATTTGCATCTAGCTCAGGGGTAGCCTAACTAGACCTACTTTACATCTTTGAATCTAGCTCTAGGGTAGCTTGACTAGACCTACTTTACATTTGTGCATCTAGCTTGAGGGCAGCTTGACTAGACCTACTTTACATCTTTATGTCTAGCCCGGGGGTAGCCTGACTAGACCTACTTCACATCCCTGCATCTAGCTTGGGGGTAGCCTGACTAGACTTTAACTCTTCAAACAACACGCCCCTTGAGTGGACTCCTCTTCCTTTTGAAGGGTTCTCAAAGGACCCCTTTTAAAGTCTTCCAACTTGGCGACAGTCTGCATGACTATCCGTTTACTGGTCCGTGCGAGCGCTTCCCGATGTGTTCTATTTGTGGGTAAACATGTCATCAGTTTTTACTCTGTGAAGTCCACTTTTCTCAGTCTCCCTCATGTGAGAGTTCTTGGGGGATACCTTCCTTATAGGTCTGTGGGTTTGTAAGGCACTTTTCCTAGTTTCCTTCATGTGAAATTTATTGAAGGATACCCTCCTTGCAGGTTCATAGGCTTGTAAGGAATTTTCTTTCTTCAACTTCATAAGTTTTGTGGAGCTATGAAGTCATTTTCCTATCTTTCACTCTCGGGTTCACCAAACCGTTATTTTCTTTCTTGAAGGTTTAGGTATACATTTCTAACCCTACTACTTATTCGATCTACTTTACCAAAGCACTCATCAGTATTCATGCTCACTAAAGTGGGGGCAAAATGTATAGGAGAAAATTTTCACCCCTAATGAAAATTCCCCTTTTTTCCCTCTCCACTTTAGAAAACCAAACTCAGAGGCTTAATTCCACATAAGCCTGTTGTTCTCCATCCACTTGGTGCCTATTTTGAGTTTTGGTAGGGGCATTACTATTGAGGATGCTCGTGCAACATGTAGATGTCCATGCGACATTCTTATGTCCCTGGAAAATTCCTATGGTTGGAGTTTGCAGAGGCATTACACTTCCTATTGGAAGTTGAATTGTAACACCTCCCTTCGATTGGTTGAACCGAATATGTTTTTTTCTTCATCTCCCTTCTTCATATTCACTATTCATTCATTCATTTGAAGGCTAGTTAATTTCTACACAATCTCTCCAAGCATTCTAGCATTCACTTCAAGCATTGAAGCAACATTTTGCACTCCATAGCAGTAATCTCTTCACTCATTCTCTTTAATAGAGAAATCATAGGATGAAACCATTTTACCAAAGGCTTGAGTCCCTCTCATTTTATCCCCCACTAGCCTTGAGCACTTTGGTCAGAGGTGGTAAGCTCCTCACTCATCTTCTCTATTACTTGGTTGAGTTAGCACATTACTATTTTGTAGTGTCTTTGTGTAATTTTCTTGTATTTCCTTATTTATTACTTTATTTCTACATCGTGGAAATCTTGGTTGTCCATGGAGGTGGAAACACCAAAATGGGGATCTGACTTAGGTAGACCCTGAAACATCCCCCCAAAATTTTCCCTCTTTTCTATGTGTAGGTGCAAATATCTTGGAGTGAGCTGGTGAACAAGTTATACTGTGAGATCGTATTCATCACCCTTGTGGTAATATACTTGCTTTATCACATTCATTTATATGTTTCATATTTGATACTGTTATTTTGTTCCCTTAGAAACTATTAACTAGGATGTTAGTTTGTTTCTTAGTGGTTAGACCTTGTCTCCCTAGTTCTCTAGCCGTACGGATGCCAAGGCACTTGAGAGATGCTAGCATGCTGCACTATCGTCCTAGAACCCCACTTTTTTCATCTAATAGAGAGTTATGTGATACATAGATTTGACCCTAGAAAAAAACTCACCTAGGCTCCTTTCAACACTCGGGTTTGTAGAGTGATCAAAGGACCCCATAGTCCTCATCATTCTCATCCCGCCTATCCTGACTTTCCTTTAAACTGGGCTAAGTTAGGGAAACCTATTTCTCTCAACCTTTCATGACCTAGGTCCTTGTAGTGGTTGGCCCCCCTCTCTTACAAATGTTAATTTAGTAGTAAGGAATGGGTTATTAAATTTTCTATTAGATCTTAGGGTTTAGCTATAGGCCTTTTTGAGTCTACCATAGTTGACTAGGGTAGTTGACCCTTAACCCAAAACTGGAAGTCCTAAGAATTGATCGAACCTAAATTAGATGCAAGAATGGGAAGGTCAAAGGAAAGACAAAGAAAATGGGAATTTGTTAGAACCCCACACAAGAATGGCATAAAGGAAGGAAATACCAAGGTGGAGGTTCTATCAAAAATTCCCAATGACTATGAAACTCTAGCACAAGCTCTTATGTGACTCAAGGTAAAGAGAGTCTTGAAGATTGAGGAGAAGTGAACACCTAAAATAAAAAAGCTTTCTGAAATCTGGAATTGGCCTCTAGGGTGTGGACCCAACACACCCTTTTTGACTAAAGATGAAAATGAGGGCCTACGTGCTCAACCATCCTTATTTGTAAAGTCTGATGTAAACTTGGATGATCATCCAAAGCAATGTCCTCTAACTGACACCGAGAAACCATAATAATGTATCCTAAACAATATTGTAAATAAGAGTCTATTGAATCAACCTAAATATAAATAAAATTTATTGATATTTTGGTGTGTTCAATGGAAGACTCTAGAATGTGTGTATCTTGCATGAATGTAAATGTCTGCTAAAGTGAAGGATGTATGCATATGAAAATTTTAAGATGTGACATAAGAAAATTTACTTGTAGAACCTTGTGTTAAGATGCAAAGAACATTATTGTGATGTAGGGTAAGTGTGGAACATCATGGTGACCACTAGGCATGACGGGGGTGGTAGTGATTCTGATAATGGACCATACAAGAGGTTGGAACAAATTTTGGAATTTCTAAATCGATAAGAGCCCTGCATGGATCTGATTGAGCAAGAAGTCTGAGTGGCACGAGAGGACTGAGACCATAGGAATGAACAAGGAAATCAAGGAAATGGTGATCTAAGGGCAGGTCCACAAGGATGAATTGAGGAGGAGCTTGGAAAAGACCTCAAAAGAGTACCACTACCTAATTTTGATGGTAAGGCCATCAAAACTAGAGTTGAATCTTGGATTATAGATATGGAAAAATACTTTGGGCTTCATAATATTTCTAAATAGACCAAGGCAGCATGGGCTATGTATCAGCTTTTAGGTGAAGTAGCGACATGGTGGGATAATGATAAATTGGAATGAAACCTACAACTTGTTGAGATCACTTGGGGACTCTTCCTCCAAGATTTTAGGAAGAGATGGCTACCATAGCTTTTCTTTGACAAGAAAGTGATGGAAATTTAGAACTTAACCCAATAAAATATGACTATGATTCGGTATTGAGAAAATTTCACAAACTTGTTGAAGTATGTACCTCAATATCAAGGGGATGAATGGTTCCATATCCAAAAATTAATAATGGGACTCAAACCCCACATAGGAGCTAAGGTGGAAATGTAGGAGCCTTAGACCATGAATGAAGTCTTTCAAAAAGCCATAAAAAAAAACATAAGCTACAACAATTGTCAAATCTTTGCAGCAATTCAAGTTCTAAGTCTCGTTACAAGAAGAATAAATTTCATAAGGGAGACAAGAGCCACCAGATTCATAACATCAAGAGGGGAAGTGAATCACAGGACAAGGGTGAATATGGTAATGGTAAAAGGAACAAGTAACCAAATAAAGGTAAAGGTAAAGACGACCAAAATAAAAAGGGCTTAAAAGAGGACAAGCTTAGAGGGGATAAAGGACCTCGAGATGGATGCTATACTTATGGAGGCGATCATTATGCCTCAAATTTTCCTTAGTGGATGAAGACCCAAAGGGAAGGATTCTATCAGTAGACTCACTAGATCCATGTTGTAGTGGACAATAGGTAGGTATAATATCAAGCTTCACTAATTTAGCTAACAGGTAAGCTCTATGGCCAATATGTCTCTATCTTAATTAATACTAGACCTACTAAATGTTTTATATATCCTAGAAAAACATCTAAGATACCCATTAGACTAGGGTATTGTTCATGGTGTTTTCTGCACAACAACAATTCAGACATAATATGATATCCTATCTCTCTTGAAAGGTAAATCTCTATGAAAAAAGAGATAACCCCAAAGTCTCTAATGTTAGGTCTTGACAATGCAAATAAAACAACTTAGAGATAATGTGAAAATGTTGGTAATCACAAAGGGACCTTACTACAAGCAAATATTGAACTCGAATTTATGAGATCTAGCAATTGTTGATACTTTAAACCCTAAATTTAACCAAGATAATAAAGAAATAACAAAAGATAAAGGTTTCAGAGATAATTCTAAGACTAATTCTAAACCTAAGATTGATAATGCAAAAGATAAGATGTTCAAAATGGACTGATCCCTCAGAAACTACTTTCTGTTCAACCCACATAAATCTACAATATTATAGGAATAGTGCAATCTTCTAAGGTGTTAAAGATTTTCAAATCATTCATATTCATTCAAGATAACCCTATTGCAATTGAAATGAACAACCATTCATAATTGAACTAAGCATAATTTTAAGTCTTGGCTAAATTTGCAAAGTAGCTAACAATCAGCTAACTACAAAAAGTATGGACTAGAGATTGATGCAAACATTTTAAGCATAAAACCCTAAACATCACCAAACCATCTAACAATAAACTTAAGAAATTTTAAAGATAAAATATCAAGAACCATGTGAGATAAAATTCAACATAAGAAAGATACCAAATCACAATATCCTTTCTTATATTAAATCAACCAAAGTGGCAAAAATTCCAGTCTTCTGTTATAGCACTTGCTTGAAGATAAACTCTAACCCTAATTAATTCTCTTATAATTCGCTCAAATGTGAAATTCTTCTAACTTTTCTATTACTATTCTATGTCTTAAAAATGAGGAATCATGACAGATTTATAGAGAATGCCCCAAGATAGGTCAGCCCAAATAGGGTTTACAATAATAAACGCCACACAATAGGTCGACCCAAAATATATTCGAAAATAACATGAAATGTGCAATTTGCACCAATTTCATCCAAGTCGGCCTAGGGTCTCAAAGAACTCGATCCAATGCATGTGAAGGAGAACGAGAAATAATGGGAAGCACAAACTCTAATGTAGCCCTATATAACTACTTCCCTTCTTTGTCTTTAGCATCCTCAACTTTATGATGTACTGCCAGTAATACTTTGTCTAATTTAAAAATAGGTGGCACAGGCAAAACCCTAATCTTCCTCTCAAAAGACTTGATGTCCTCTCTTGACTACTTCACTGTATTATCCAAATTAGCCCTATTCGTTTGATACCTATCAATGAATGCAATGTAAGTTGCAGCATCATCAAGCTGATGTTCAGTAACAGGACCCTCATTGATTGGAGAGTAGACATCTCACCACCACTTCCTTAACTGCTCCAAACTGAGATGCTTCATAGAAAACTTATTTCTCCCTGTCATAATTTCAAAGAAGGAGATACACTTATCATAAATACTATTCAAAGTTTCCTCAATTTGCTTCCCCTATTTGTATATCTTCTTCACGACCCTTTGCCTCATCTACAAAATATCAAACCACTCCAAAGGCTCTGCAACCCTTGAGAAAGGAAGAATTTCATCCTTCACCAATTGATCCTCGATATGCTCCATGATTGTCTTTGTTTTCTATAGCAGGAGATCTATATCCTCCTTATCCTGGGCTAGCATAGTCTTTAGCACCTCCTTCCTACTCTACCAATGATCACAGCACTAGAGCCTTCATACTCCTCAATGTCTTGTTCCATGGAGGCATGCCCTAAATTGATGGTCTGCACATGATAATCCTTTGCAGTCACCCCATCTCTATCTTTATCAGGATCAAGAGTAGCAATATGGGCCACCTTGTTGTTTGCTCCATCTCTCTCAATCCTGGAAATCACTCTATCATTCTTCTTTATCTTTCCTTTTCCAATGTTATCCAGTAGGTCATCCCAATTGGGAGGAGTGCCTTCCAGTATGATTTTTTTTCTCTTCAACTCTCTATCTAGCCAACCTAGAATAGTGGATTCTGACTGCACCCTATCTTTCCTATCCTATTCCTTTTGAACACTGGGTGCATCTTTCTCAATGCTTGTCTCTCCAGGGATCTCCCTACCTGAATCCTCCTTTTCTTTAAATTACTCCTCCCCTTTGTCTTGTGCTGGTGAGGGAATCTTTGCCGATATCTTCTCCTTTTGAGGGGATTTATCCTCATGAACCTTTGTAGGAGAATATGCATAAGCCACCAAAGGAGACTGTATTACTTTATCTATTTTTTCCTATGTATTGTAGAAATCTCCCTCCTGGAATTATTCTTCTCCCAAATCCTTAGGATCTTCAACATCCTTTGGCTCATCTGGCACACTGCCAATCTCTTCATAAGGGGGGATGTCTTCATATTTAGAGACAGAAGCAGTCACAGGAACACTGCCTTTTAGTGCAGTATCCTTTGGGGAAGGAGTCCTTGACCTCCTCATATACACTTGTGTCTTCTCCCCTAAACTCTCTACCTCCACCATAGGTGACTCAACCTCCTTATTTGTCTTGGAAGTCTCCTTTTCCTTTTGTGACAATTGCACAAGTCTTCTTTTATTGGATAAAGGAGCAGTGGCATCCACTTCTTCCTTTTCTTCTTCATCTTTCTCAACCCCTTTTCTCTTTGAGGCATGCCTTCTCTTCTTGGCAATGGGCTTTCATTGTTTCCCTGCTTCTACTACCACTTTTGTATGAACATCTTTAATCTTGATTTTGAAAGGAGAGCCCACCTTGGCCTTACCTTTGGGATCCTATTCATGTGACTCCTTAGAAGTGGAATGAGACTCCAAGTCTCCCATTAAGTCATAGGTGCACTGAAAACCTTCACCCTCCAATTCTAACATCTTGTGCTTAAGCCACAACTTGGTGTACTTAATCACTGAGTAATAATCTGCTCTAATTTTTTCTTTCCCTCCTCTAGGCAGTCAACCTCTCCAACTGGCTTCTCCTTCACAATGTCAAAGATATGCCCCTAAATCAGGTTCCCATCCTCTTCAACTTTATCAAGAATTTTTTTTATGTTATATAACCGCACTAAGTTCACTGGAAGCCTGGAGAACTTCTTCTTTCTAACTTCAAATTCATCACCAAGGTTAGCCCAATAGTTCTCTATGTTTTCCTTGTGACTATATTCTCTGCTAGCCTTCTTCTATGCTTTACCAGTTATATCAAACCTAGCCCTTTCGGAATGGAAGGAGAGACCAAGAGTGCTCAAATATTCTTCGGAAGCATGGGCCGACTGTATATAAGGGCATACCTCATTAGTGCCTATCTTCAGAGGGATGCCATTACCAAATCCTGTCTTATGTTTCTCCCCATTTACAATCACATCGAAGTCACATATTTTCCTTGTGATCTCTAACAATATAACATGGTTTGTTGGGTATCTTGTAAGTTTGTAGGGAGCCCTCTAACAACCATCAATTCTTATGTATTAAAAGGTAGGGAATTGAATGAACCAAGCTCCAAACCTTCTGATCAATTCCATAGCCTGGTCTGAAATTTTGACATGCTCAATACCCTACAACAATCTAGTGATGTACATGGTGAATGCATCATTTACCCTCCTATAGCTTCCTCCACCCAAGTGTATTTATGGATACACTTCATAGATTACATCCTGGCCAAACACACCTCTGGTGCTCAGTCCCTTGTATGGGTGAAACCTTGCAAGTGCATACACCAAATAGGAAGTCATGGTGAATGTCTTTGTCTGTAGGACATTGCACATCTGCTCATGTATTATTGCACTTATAACACCTTCCCAATGGTAATCTATACCTTGCTCCATACGAGAAATAACATTAAACATCCAACTCTCAAATACTCCTACACTTTTCAATCCTAGCACCCTACTGAGGAGTGTGATAGTTTCATAATACTCTCTCCTAAATTTGAGTCTGACCAGCTACTTGGGCAGCTTGGAGAAGTGAGACTTGGGCTTCTCCAACCAAGATTTGATAACCCATTGGGACTTGACAATATTCTCCTCATAATACTTCTTTGTCGAATCCATATCAGAAGACACAACATGGGACCGATTAGGCATGTCAAAGATTCGAGCTATGGATATAGGGTCAAAGTTTACTACAATCCTCCCTTGGGGACCAATTATTCTTTGTATACACCTATCATAATTCCTAGCACACTCAAGCACCAACTCATAACACTGGACCGTAGAAGGAAATCCAGCCACATGTGCCAACCTAGACTCCAATTTCCTTCTAGCCAACAAGGGGAGATTCTATGTTACCATTCTTGCCTTGAATTCCTCATAGTCCCACATTCCAACATTTGTATAAGTGATCCCTGACCAAATGGAAGTCAGCCCGCTTTCTGCGATCCTACTCTTTATATCCATCTTAACTTTCTCATCCTCAGAGATAGCTAAACCTTCAACATTTGGATCCATCACCTTTCCCTATCTTTGCCCAGCAACAACTTGTCCTGATCCTGCCTGCAAAAAATAAAGACACAAAAATATGATCCATGATAAGAAAAATGCCCAAAATCCATATCAAATCAACCATCTGAAAGTTCGGGTTTTAGCCCCCCTCACAGAATCTAGACTGGAGAGAAATTCTTGGGAAATCTGAACCAGACGGAATCCAATGAAATAGGCATACAAATATACATATAATCATTTAATCAATCAATTTAACCAAGGAATCATTTGATACACCCTAGCATAAGCTCATTTAAACATTTAAATGCATAATCACCAAGAAAATCCTCATACAACCACCAAATTCTTCATTCTCAACAAAACTTGGGAAAAAATTGCCTTAGACGGAAATCCCCAAGAATGGCAATAGTATCAATATTTTGGGAAAATGAAGGGGTCAAGAAAATTCGAGAAAATATCAAGGGTGTGGATTTCAGCGAAGTCAATGCAACTTTACCACTTAAGCCCAATTTCGGGAAAATGACCAAGCAATGGACAAATTGGGGAAATCCAAAGGTAGCTAAAATTCGTGAGATAGGTAAAAATCCAGATTAAAGTACATTGCGAAGAGCAAAGAGAAAACAGGAAAATCAGGGAATTCCGATAGATAGGGAATTCTGCGAAGACACTAAAAACCCGTATACCCACATTTCTCTCATCCTCACCCAAATAGATTGAACAATCATAGATTTTGGGACCTGGAGCTTGACACTAGCTTGACCTAGACCTCCAATGGATTATCTTTGAGTTCAAAATCCACCTTACAATAAAACGAGAGGGATTCGCCATGCCCTAGGTAAAAAACCCCCAAACCTCCACCATGAATGCATAGAACAAACTCAGGCACAACTTGCTTGCCCACAAGGATAGAAAGTTCATGGAAAATAAAAGCAAGTTACCCGAGATAAGATCAAAAGGTAAGCTCAAAACAACCACCCAAGAATGGCGCTCAAACAGAATGGGAAATCCCCCCAGCTTAGAAATACAAAATGCCAGACTGGCAGGGCATGAACCCCTAAAACGCCCAAGAAGCACACGCATGCAATAGGAAAAAGTGAAAGAAATGTGAATAGCATGAAAGCGCACAAAGTAAGGCAATCTATTTCAATCATAAAAGAGAGATATCATTCATGTACATACCATAGGAAAGAGAAATGGAAAGGAAGGAAGTTGACAAGAAACCTCAAAGCTTGAGAAGAATGCAAATAGCATTTAGGAAATCCAACTACAACAATCGAATCCACTCCCAAACGCACAATCCAGCACAACACTCAGGTTCAAGCACTCCAAACCAAATAGGAAGCAAAAGATAAAACTCAAATGACACAAAGCTTCCCATAAATCAATATAATATTGCCTAAGAATTCATGCAATCAAACATTAATGTGAGCGATAAGACCGTTTAAACCAAACCCATGAATCCGACAAAGCAACGAACCCTAGGGAAATCTGGACATGACAGATTTCCACGAATGACCAAAATCCATGGACTTCAATGAAAAGCAACTGTCACCGAGCTCCGAAAGGAAACCAGGAAAGTCCGCCCAGGGTGGATTTTCCAGAAAATAGTGAAAAACCCAGAGTGAGCCCAAAACTTAAGTTTTTCAATATAAATCATAAATGGACTATTCCAATAGGCAAGATGAACATCAAAGAACATGCCCAAGCAAGAAAAACTCCAAAATAGAAAGGCCAAGACACCAAAAGAGATAGAAAGAGGGTCCCTACTTTCAGTGGGGCGTGTGTGTGAAAACTGTACAACAAATGGCGACTCTTCTAGGGAAATCCTCCAGAGCATTTCAAGAACAAACTAGAATCAAGAACCCAAAATCTTTAGCTTCAATCCTCACATTAGGACACCTATGAACAAAGTTTCAAAAATCACAAGCAAGAAGACCTTTTCCTATACCTGGGTCCAAGTGTGTGTATTTGCATTTATTTCCTATTCCTTAGGTTTAATGGGAACCATAGCAAGCTTGACCGAGCTACATAAAAGTTCTAGCTTCAAAAGAAACCTAGATAGAGCCTCGCTACCAGTCATACATCCATAGCCTCGATGAGGTTATCACTTGACCCTCCCAAGCATAGCTCTACTACCATCCAGGCATCTATAGCCATAGTAGAGATACTAGGATACCCCTGATAAGGTGAAGTTTATTTTGATTTTTAATACTTTTTCTTTTTCTTTTCTCTTTTAAACATTTTATAAACCCTTTCTTTCACCTCGTAAGTAAGGAAACTTACCCTCAGGGATGAGGAACACAGTGGTACTGAAGCAGAATATAATATTTTTCACTAGGCCAAATTACATAGGAACCATATGCAATTCTAGAATCTTTAAATTTAGTGTGAAAGTGTGAGAACCAAATATATTCCAAGTTCATCCAAAACAAGTGACTCTAATTCTAAGTACAAGGGACATTAGATAAAGGAATTCCACCACTTGACTTCAAAAAATTGATTAGATCTTGTAAAAGAAACTTCTAAAATAACCCTAGGTGAACAGCCCATTATATAGATGCAACAGCCTTAGGAAAGCAAGAAACCAAAAGAAAAAACTAAAACGGAAAACGGAAAGAAAAACCAACCAAAGAAAACCTACACTAACCAAAGAAAACAAGAAAATAAAAGAAGAAAGCAAACCTACTCTAACTATGTACAAGAAAGAGCTAGAAAAAGCTCAATATTGGAAGTAATGCTTCAAATACTACCCATTGATAGGCAATGGGATATCCTCACCAGTGAGGGTTTTCAGGAAAAAAGCATTATCTCCCATAATCTCTAAAATCTAGTAAGGGCCAAGCTAGAGTTTATCAAATTTACCATGCTCTCCCTTATGGTCATGGGCCTTATCCTAGTAGAGAACTAGGTTAGAGATTCTAAAGGTTTTCACCTTAGCTCTCCTATCAAACCATATTTTCACTACACCCTGATGTTTAGCAAAGTTTTCTAGGGCTTCATCTCTTTTATCTTCAAGGTGTAACAAATCAGCTAGACGACTTCACACTTATCCTCCTCATTATAGTATTTATTAATTAGCTGCAGGGTAGGGATCTTCAACCAGATGGGAAACATAGGTTCCAAACCATACACTAAGTGATAAGGAGAGCTTCCTATAGATGCCTTATGTCTAGTACGGTCTACCCAGAGAGAAAATCGAAGCTAGGTGTGCCAATCCTTAGGATTTTGTTCTAGCAACTTACGAATGGCTATCAAGAGATTCTTATTGGAAGACTCAGCTAGACCATTACTCTAAGGGTAGTAATTGGCTATAAATTTAATGACAATTCCATGATCAAAATCCCAATTAGAAATTTTTAATGATACAAGTATAGGACTGTTATCACAAACCAAAAACAATGGACAACCAAAACGATTAACAATACCCGACTCAAAGAAATTAATTAGCACATCAGAAGTACATTGTCTATAGGTAAGAGATTTGGTCCATCTAGTAAAATAATTAGTTATGGTGAGAATATACTTGTGGCCTACAAAATATGGAGGATTAATTGGACCTATGAAGTCCATTCCCCACGGGGCGAATGGTTTTATCTCTATGACCGACTGAAGTGGAAGGGCTGCATGTTTTTCCTTACTTGTTGTAGTTTGACATACATGACAAGTCCTCACATGTTGGTGTGCATCCTTAAATAAAGTAGGCCAATAATATCCTACCCTTAGGATCTGATTAGCAGTGGATGATGCAGAACCATGGCCTGTGCCATATCTTCCATGGAATTTGATAATCACTCTGGTAGCTTCTTCCTTCCCCAAACATATTAGATACACACCTTCATGATTTTTCTTATACAGGATAGCTCCTTTCATCATAAAACTTCCACTCTTCAGGCACAAGGATCGCCTTTGAACTGTACTAAGGTGATCAGGACATTGTTGGTTCAGTAAATAATAAATGATTTCATCGTACCAGTCTCCCAAAGATACCTCTTGAAGATGATAGTGCTAGGCCATGAGATCAGGACCTATCTCAGCCATTGTCTTCGTCAGTCCCTATCCTCTCACTAATTTCATGGGTTGAATCTCTATATCATATTCCTATAACATAGTCACCAATTTGGCTCTTCATTCCCCTAGCTCATTCTACATCAATAGCAGCTTCACTGCAGGATCAGGCACTATGGCAAAAACCTTATTCCTCAGAATGTAGTGTCTAAAATTTTTCACTGCTCTAACCAAAGCATAGGCCTTCTTTTCAACATTGTGATATCTTAATTATGCATCCTTTAAAGGAGTACTCATGAAGGCTATAAGATGCTCATCGCCTCGATCATATTTTTGGGTTAACATTCCAGCACAAGAGTGATTAGAAGCGAATGCATATATGTAAAAGGGATTAGTATAATCTGGACTCACCAACACTAGAGCCTCAACAATAGCTTTCTTAGTTTTTGTAAATGCCTCCTTAGCTTTTGTACTCCATTCTACTTTTGCCTCTTGTTTCAACATAGCATTCAATGGCTTCACTATCTCTACAAATCTAGTGATAAATTTTTTAACAAAGTTAATCTTCCCAAAGAATGACTTCATTTCTTTCATACTTGTAGGAGGTTGAATCTTCAAGATGGCCTATATTCGTTTAGAATCAATAGCGATATCTTGTTCTCAAATAATATGTTCTAGTAATTTTCCTTCTATGACTCCAAAAATGCACTTCCTTGGGTTAAGTGAAATGCCAAACTCTCTGCACCTTTGGGATACTTTGCATAAATATGCTATATGATTATCTCATTTCTTAGAAAATTTTTTCAATTCATCCATATAAATAATGATGCACTTACCAATTATGTCCTTAAAATAAATATTCATAGCTCTCTGGAATGTAGCTCTTGCATTAATTAATCTGAAAGGCATTCTTTTGTAAGAAAAAGTTTCCCATTTTGTAGTGAAGGTAGTTTTGTGCCTGTCTTCATATTGTACCATAACCTGGTTGTACCCAGAACACCCATCCAGAAAGGACATCATTTGAGATCCATTGACAATCTGAAGTACTTCATCCAGTGAAGGAACTAGATAGTTATCTTTTTCCGACGCTCTATTCAAATTCATGAAGTCTACACATAGTCTGATTTCTCCATTCTTTTTTCTTACTGGAACCAAATTCACAACCCAAGTTGAATGCCTTACTGGAAATATAATTCATACAAAAAGTAACTTTTGCACTTCCTTCTGAATGATGGGTTCTAATAAAGCATTGATTGTTCTTTGTCTTTGTCCAAATGGTTTGAAATTTGACTTCAAGGGAATGGTGTGTGTAATGATTGAAGTATCATGTCTCTAAATCTTCATAACTCCAGGCTATCACATCATTATATGTGTGCAAGGCATCAATAATCCCTTTTCTTTCCTCTAGAGTACATACCTTACCAATAAAAATGTTCTTCATGTCATCTAGTGTCCCCATATTGTATGTTTCACACTAGCTACTAAGAAACTCCCTTTCTACTTGTTGTTCCTGATCTCTTATCTAATCCAAATCAAAAAATTCATTCAAGATGCACCATACCTCTTGGGATAGTGTTGTTCTTCAGGTTGATAACTCCTCCTAAGTCCACTTCTACCTCTCAAGGCTCTATCTCATCAATTACTCGAGAAGAAAAAACATCACAAATTGTAATATAATCCAAAATACGCTTATCATCTTCAAATACCTAGAAGTTGGTAACATTTTCTGGTACTAAAGGTATTGGAGTGAGTTCAACAATAAGCTTCTTCAATCCTAAAAGTGATAAAGTTTTCAATGTGCTAGCAGCCTTTTCCAGAGAGTCTGCAACTTGATTCCTACTTCGAGGGATCAACTGGATGTTAAAAGCATCAAATCCCTCCATAAGATCCCACACTCTATGCCTATAATTAGTCATCCTCCTATCATGGCACAAATACTATTTCCTCACCTACTTGACTATCAACTCAAAATCTCCAAAAACTTGCAATATCTTAACTTTCTTCCTTGATGCCATTAACAACCCATGGATCAAAACTTCATATTCAGCAACATTATTAGTACATTGAAATTGGAGTCTGTGAGAAGAAAAATAATTCTTACCTTTAGGAATGATCAACTCAAACCCCTCTCCAACACCCATCTTAGATTTGGATCCATCGAATCTCAATGTCGAACAACCATCAGGCTCTTATTGCCTTAATTCATCTTTCATTTTATTGCCAATGGGGGAATTCTCAGGAAGCATTGGGATTTTACCCCTATCATTATTTAACTCCTTCTGTATATTGAGTCTAACAGTTGAGACTAGGTTAATACATTTATGTACCTACTCCACAACAATTTGAAATTAGTCACATTCCAGCTTAGAGTGAGGAGCATCATGGACTCGACACCAATTTGGGAGCAATAGTTCTTCAGAAATCATACTTCCTCAAAGCTGGATTTGATTCTCCATACACCTCTGGATGAATTCCTGAAAGTTATCTAGCAAGCTGAGTAGCCTATACTCTTGGTCATTTGTCTCATCTAATTGTTCAGTCAGTGTTCCAGAACCACTAATCTCTTATATGAATTCATCTAAGGGGCCCTGCAACATAAAAACCTCTTCATTCTTCCGGGGTTGATGCAACCAAAAAATAATTCCCCATGATAACCTCTGATATTAATACCTCATTCAAAGTGCTCTAGTATTCAGTAATTATGTACTTCATTTTGGGATCTCTTTCAATCTTGATCTAGTTTGGAACTCCTTTCCATGGTAGCCACATGTGAGAATGGTCTGTAGATGTATACCCATTCAATGCCTTGGTGAAATCCTGACCCAAAATCAAACCATGAGTATCAGGAATATCAGCAACCTAAACGTTGATCACCTGTTACACCCTAGGATCTGATGCAAGCTGTGTGGGGATCATGTTCAATTCTCCTACTACACTTACCTATGTATTTTCCAATTGAGTGACCTTCTTCTGAGAGGCTATAGGGGTAATACCTAATGCTTTACAAACAACAAAAGGCATAACATTTGTAGATGCCCCTGAATCCAGAAGACAATTATGCAGATTCTTCCCAAAGATACACACAGAAATTAGGAAATGGGGGGTTTCCATCTTGCCTTGAAACAAACTCAATTAGGTGTCAGCTTGTGCAAATTGATCCTTATCTTTATCTCTCTCTTTGTCTACAAGTGGGACCTAGCCTCTAGATGCCTGTGAACTAGAAGATTTGGCAATGGCTTCATTAGCAGTTACTCCCTGTGGTGCTATGTTGGAATTGAATGACCCCAAGACCACATTTCAAATAGCAGGGACTCTTAATAACTCAAAAGCAGAAAGACTTACCTTTACTTTCTTGAATTCCTCTGTTAAATATTCACGCAATTTCTCCATATTCATATCAACATGTGTTTCCTTGTAGCCACTAGCCTGTCTGTCTTTTGAAACTTCAACATTGGTTCCTTTTGACAAGTACTGTGTTGGCACATGAGGATAAGGTGGATTATTACTAGCTTGCGGATTTGGTGGAGTAGTAAATTTTTTAGGAGGGATAGAAGTAGTGAAAGAAAATCTAGCTTGTGGACTCCTGTTAGGCCTATTCCTCAAATCGTATTTCTTTGTTGGTTGTCAAAACATCTGAACTTCTTCAACACCAACTTCCTCCTCATCCAAGGAACCATTATCATTCTCATTTTCTTCATTAAACAACTGAGATATTTCATCCTCATTCATCACCTGCTCTGCCTCATTATCCTGGTCACTGGACTCTTCTTCTGGTTCATTTTCCTCACCTTTTGGGAATGGGGCATGATTAAGTACTAGCACTGGAGAATCGTAGGGATTTGAAGGCACAATCTCCTAACTACTAGAATTTTTTTCAACTTCATACTGGAAGATGGAAGCAATAGTCTGGAACTCAATGCAATCTAACTCAAAATATTGGATTATCTTATGGAGCCTGCACCATCCAAACAAAGTTGCCTCTTCCAAATATACACCACTTAGAGGCTTCTCCTGAGTAGAAGGCTGATCCAATGGAGTGGGAACCCCTCCAATATTAGGTCCATTATTCCATGGCCTACTCTGCCTAGGTGGTTGCCTTCTATCGAATCCTTGTCCACCTTGTTTCCCCCTATCATAATTCCAATTTCTGTCAAAATATTATCCTCTATGAAATTTCATGCTCTCTCTGTTGTAATTAGATTATATGTTCTTATGAGCAGCCTGAAGTTGACTATTCCGATTTCTCAAATAGGTCACCTCCATATTTAGTTTCTTCACCTACTCATATAACTCATTCAGTCATTCCTTATCTAGACCATTAGGTGGTTCTGAATTTGTATTACCAGGAGGGTATCCAGGTATTCCTCCACAACCAACAACCTAATTCAAAACTTTTGAATTTTGCAATTATGTAGGAAAATTGGCTTGTTGCTATGGATGAAGGGGTTGATAAATGTTGCCTCAAGTCTGTACTGACCTTAACACCCTCTGTACATGTAGTGAGAAAGTAGTTGGGGGATTAGTCCTCCATTTAAGGAAGGTGGTTATAAGGTTGTCCAAGGCTTCAAAGTAAACTTCTAGGGAAGTGGCATCATCTACAGCATAAGGTGCCTGGAGTCTAGTGTAGGCTCAGTGGAATCTATCATTAAATGATCCTATAAGATCATTAATCTCCATCTTAACTCTGGTAAACTACATGTAAAGCTCATTTGCGCTAATGGGAATTTTAAACTTCTACAGAAATGCAGTCTCTAGTTCTGCCCAATTATTGATAGAGGCAATAGGTAAGTGATTATACGAATAAAAGGCCTCTTCCTTGAGGGAATAAGGAAAAATCCTGCATGCAACATCTTCATGGTTAATTCCTCTATCCCTCAGATAGGTCTGAAATATCCTGCTATGCTCCTTTGTTGTCCTATTGCGATCATGAGTATGGAACTTAGAGCAAAAATTCTCAGGGTTCATGGGCATGACATTGTAATTAATGAAAATCAATGGAGATGGTTGTTGGCAAGGAAAGCCATTGGTGGAGGTGGGGGCGGTACAGGCTGATTTATGGCTGGTTGGGGCTGCGGAATTGGAATTACTTCAGATGAGGATGAGGATGAGGATGATGGGGATGATAGAATTGGTTGAGTAGATGATGATTCTTCCCCTCTTTTGGTCCTTCTTGACCTAGTAGGCGCTTTCAATTCTTGAAATTTCTCTTCTCCTGGAGTAGATCTAGTTCTTCTTTTGAGCCTCTCAGGAGAAATGGAATTTAGAAAATGCTCCAGCTTGCTTGTTCAGGCCCTCCTTCTATCACCAATCTGTTGATGGTGTTTTCTGCACAACAACAACTCAGACAGAATATGATATCCTATCTCTCTTGAAAGGTAAATCTCTATGAACAAAGAGATAACCCCAAAGTCTCTTGTGTCAGGTCTCAACAATGCAAATAAAACAACTCAGAGATAATGTGAAAGTGTTGGTAATCACAAAGGGACCTTACTACAAGAAAATACTAAACTTGAATTTATCAAATCTAGCAATATGTTGATACTTCAAACCCTAAATTTAACCTAGATAATAAAGAAATAACAAAAGGTAAAGGTTTTAGAGATAATTATAAGACTAATTCTCACCCTAAGATTGATAATGGAAAAGATAAGATGCTCAAAATGGACTGATCCCTCAAAAACTACTTTCTATTCAACCTAGATAAATCTGCAATCTTACAGGAATAGTGCAATCTTCTAAGGTGTTAAATATTTTCAAATCATGCATATTCATTCAAGACAACCCTATTGCAATTGAAATGAACAAATATTCATAATTGAACTAAGCATAATTTCAAGTCTAGGCTAAATTTTCAAAGAAGCTAACAATCAACTAACTGCAAAGAGTATGGACTAGAGATCGTTGCAAACATTTTAAGCATAAAACCCTAAACATCACCAAACTATCTAATAATAAAATTAAGCACTTTTAAAGATAGAATATCAAAAACCATGCCAGATAAAATTCAACACAAGAAAGATACCAAATCACAATATCCTTTCTTATATTAAATCACCCAAAGTGGCAACAATTCCAGTCTTATGTTACAACACTTTCTTGAAGATAAACTCTAACCCTAGTTAATTCTCTTACAATTCGCTCAAATGTGAAATTCTTCTAAATTTTCTATTACTATTCTATGTCTTACAAATGAGGCATCATGCAAGATTTATAGAGAACCCCCTAAGATAGGTCAGGCCAAATATGATTTACAATAATAAATGCCACACAATAGGTTGGCCCAAAATATATTCAAAAATAACATGAAATGTGCAATTTGCACCAATTTCATCGAAGTCGACCTGGGGTCTCAAAGAACTCGATCCAATGCATGTGAAAGAGAAGGAGAAATAATGGGAAGCACAAACTCTGATGTAGCCCTATATAACTACTACTTCCCTTCTTTGACTTTAGCATGCTCCACTTTACCATGTACTGTGAGTAATAATTTTTCTAATTCGGCAATAGGTGGCATAGGAAAAACCCTAATCTTCCTCTCAAGAGACTTGATGTTCTCTCTTAACTGCTTCACTGTATTATCCCAATCAAGCCTATTTTTTCGATACATGTCAATGACTACAATGTAAGTTGCATCATCATCTAGCTGATGTTCATTAATAGGACCCTCATTGATTGGAGAGTAGAAATCTCGCCACCACTTCCTTAATTGCTCCAAACTGAGATACTTCGAAGAAAAATTCTTTCTCCCTGTCATAATTTCAAAGAGGGAGATACACTTATCATAAATACTATTCAAAGTGTCCTCAATCTACTTCCCCTATTTGTATATCTTCTTCAAGGCCCTTTGCCTCATCTACAAAATCTCAAACCACTCCCAAGGCTCTGCAACCCTTGAGAAAGGAAGAATTCCATCCTTCACCAGTTGATCCTCGGTATTCTCCATGACTATCTTTGTTTTCTAGAGCAGGAGATCTATATCCTCCTTATCCTGGGCTAGCACAGTCTTTAGCTAATCAACTAATCTCATTACATCCCTTGTAGTTGACAAGATGTCCTTGATGGAACCATCTCCCTTTGTATCCACTCCATACAACCAACCGACTATAGCATGTGTGGTACCCTTCATCTTTTCAAGCTCTAAAATTGTCTCCTGAGGTAAGAATCCTACATCAGAGGAGGAATAACTGATGGATTGCATGGGTTTCATCAAATCCTGCAAGTACTTCTTTAGTCTCTCATTTTCCTTCTCCAACCCATGCTTAGTTTGCACCTCCTTCCTCAATCTGCTAATGATCACAACACTAGATCCTTCATACTCGTCAATGTCTTGTTCCATGGAGGCATGCCCTAAATTGATGGTCTGCATATGATAATCCTTTGCAGTCACCCCATCTCTATCTTTATCAGGAGCAGGATTAGCAATACGGGTCGCCCTATTGTTCGCTCCATCTCTCTTAATCCTAGAAATTACTCTAGCTTTCTTCTTTGTCTTTCCTTTTCCAATGTTATCCAGTAGGTCATCCCAATTGGGAGGAGTGTCTTCCAGTATAATCTATTTTCTCTTAAGCTCTCTATCCAACCAACCTAGAACAGTGTATTCTGAATGCACCCTATCTTCCCTTTCTTGTTCCTATTGAACACTGGGTGCATCCTTCTCAATGCTTGGATCTCCAGGGATCTCCCTAGCTGAATCCTCCTTTTCTTTACATTGCTCCTTCCCTTTGTCTTGTGCTGGTGAGGGAATATTGGCCGGTATCTCCTCCTTTTGAGGGGATTTATCATCATGAACCTCTGTAGGTGAATTTGCATAAGCCACCAAAGGATACTATATTACTTTATCTATTTCTGCTTTTGTATTGTAGAGATCTCCCTCCTAGAATTCTTCTTCTCCCAAATCCTTATGATCTTCAACATCCTTTGGGTCATTTGGCACACTTCCAGTCTCTTGATAAGGGGGAATGTCTTCATGTTCAGTGATAGGAGTAGTCACAAGAACACTTCCTTTTAGTGCAGCATGCTTTGGGGAAGGAGTCCTTAACCTCCTCATATACACTTGTGTCTTCTCCCTTGAACTCTCTACCTCCAGCATAGGTGACTCAACCTCCTTATCTGTCTTAGAAGTTTCCTTTTCCTTTTGTGATAATTTCACAAGTCTTATTTTCTTGGATAAAGGAGCAGTGGCATCCACTTCTTCCTTTTCTTCTTCATCTTTCTCGACCCCTTTTCTCCTTGAGACATGCCTTCTCTTCTTAGCAATGGGATTTTTTTGTTTCCCTACTTCTACTATCTCTTATGTATGAACATCTTTAATCTTGATTTTGAAACGAGAGCCCACCTTGGCCTTACCTTTGGGATCTTGTTCATGTGACTCCTCAGAAGCGGAATGAGACTCCAAGTCTCCCATTAAGTCATAGGTGCACTGGCCACCTTTGCCCTCCAATTCTAACATCTTGTGCTTAAGCCACAAATTGGTGTACTTAATCACTAGATTCATAATTTGATCTAATTCTATCTTTTCCTCCTATAACTAGTCAACCTCTCCAATTGGCTTGTCCTTCATAGCCTCAAAGATATGGCCCTGAATCAGATTCCCATCCTCTTCAACTTGATCAAGAATTGCCTTTATGTTATATAACCGCACTAAGTTCACTGGCAGCCTAGAGAACTTCTTTCTAAATTCAAATTCATCACCAAGGTTAGCCCAATAGTCCTCTATGTTGTCCTTGTGACTATATTGTCTGCTAGCCTTCTTCTATGCTTCACCAGTTATATCAAACCTAGCCCTTTTGGAATGGAAGGGCAGAATAAGAGTGCTCATCTCTTCTTTAGAATCATGGGCGACTGGATAGAAGGGCATACCTCATTAGTGCCTGTCTTCAGAGGGAATTCATTACCAAATCTTGTCTTAAGTTTCTCCCCCTTCACAATCACATCAAAGTCACATATTTTCCTTGTGACCTCCAACAATATAACATGGTTTGTTGGGTATCTTGGAATTCTGTAGGGAGCCCTCTAACAACCATCAATTCTTATGTAGGAAAAGCTAGGGAACTGAATGAACCAAGCTCCAAACCTTTTGATCAATTCCTTAGCCTTGTCTAAAATTCAAAAATGCTCAACACCCTGCAACAATCTAGTGATGTATATGGTGAATGCATCATTCACCCTCCTATAGCTTCCTCCACCCAAGAGTAGTTGTGGATACACTTCATAGATTACATCCAACCCAAACACACCTCTGGTGCCCAGTCCCTTGTATGGGTGAAACCTTGCAAGTGCATACACCAAATAGGAAGTCATGGTGAAGGTCTTTTTCTGCAAGATATTGCACATCTTCTCATGTATTATTGCACTTATAACACTTGCCCAGTGGTAATCTATACCTTGCTCCATCCGAGAAATAACATTAAACATTGAACTCTCAAATACTCCTGCACTTTTTAATCCTACCACCCTGCTGAGGAGTGTGATAGCATCATAATACTCTCTCCTAAATTTGAGTCCGACCAGCTACTTGGGCAGCTTGGAGAAGAGAGACTTGGGCTTCTCCAACAAAGATTTGATAACCTATTGGGACTTGACAAAATTCTCCTCATAATACTTCTTGGTCGAATCCATATCAAAAGCCAGAACATGGGACTGATCAGGCATGTCAAAGGTCTTAGCTATGGATACAGGGTCAAAGTTCACTACAATCCTTCCTAGGGAACCAATTATTCTTTGTGTACCCATGTCATAATGCCTAGCACACTCAAGCACCAACTCAGAACACTGGACTGTAGAAGGAAATCCAGCCACATGTGCCAACCTAGACTCCAATGTCCTTCTAGCCAACAAAGGGAGATTTGGTGTTGTCATTCCTACCTTGAATTCCTCATAGTCCCACATTCCAACATTTGTATCAATGATCCCTGACCAGACGGAAGCCAACCTACTTTCTGGGATCCTACTCTTTATATCCATCTTAACTTTCTCTACCTCGGAGATAGCTAAACCTTCAACATTTGGATCCATCGCCTTTCCCTTGCTTTTCCCAACAACAACTTGTCCTAATCCTGCCTACAAAAAATAAAGACACAAAAATAAGATCCATGATAAGAAAAATGCCCAAAATCCATATCAAATCATCCATCTCAAATTTCGGGTTTTAATCCCCCTCGCGAAATCCAGACTAGGCAGAATCTAGCGAAATAGGCATACAAATATCCATATAATCATTTAATTAATCAATTTAAACAAGGAATCATTTGATACACCCTAGCATAAGCTCATTTAATCATTTAAATGCATAATCACCAAGAAAATCCTCATGCAACCACCAAATTCTTTATTCTCAACGAAACCTCAGAAAAATCTGCCTTAGACGGAAATCCCTGAGAATGGAAATAGTTTCAATATTCTAGGAAAATGAAGGGGTCAAGAACATTTGGGAAAATCCTGAGGGTGTGGATTTCAGTGATGTTAATGCAACTTTACCACTTATGCCAAATTTTGGGAAAACAACCAAGAAATGGACAAACTGGGGAAATCCGTAGGTAGCGAAAATCCGCGAGACAGGTAAAAATCCGAATTAAAGCACATTGCGAAGAGCGAAGAGAAAATGGAAAAATCGGGTAGTTCCGATAGATAGGGAATTCTATGAAGACACTAAAAACCAAAATACCCACATTTCTCCCATCCTCACCCAAATAGATCAAACGATCACAGATTTGGGGACCTAGAGCTTGACACCATGTTGTCCTAGCCCTCCAATTGATCATCTTTCAATTCAAAATCCACCTTACAGTAAAATGACAGGGATTGGTCATGCTTGCTCGCAAGGATAGAAAGTTCATGGAAAATACAAGCAAGCTATGCGAGATAAGATCGAAATATAATATCAAAAAAATGACCTAAGAATGGCACTCAAATAGAACGGGAAATCCCCCCAGCTTCGAAATAGAAAATTCCAGACTGGCAGGGCATGAACCCCTTAAAACAAACCCAAAACGCCCAGGAAGCACACGCATTCAATAGGAAAAAGCGAAAGCAACGTGAATAGCTTGAAAGTGCACAAAGTGAGGCAATCCATTTCAATCATAAAAGAGATACAACATTCGTGTACATACCATGGGAAGGAGAAATCAAAATGAAGGAAGGCGACAAGAAACCTCAAAGCTCGAGCAGAATGCAAATAGCGTTCAGGAAATCCAACTACAACAATCGAATCCACTCCCAAACGCACAATCCAACACAACACTTAGGTTCAAGCACTCCAAAAAAAATAGGAAGCAAAAGATAAAACTCAAATGGCACAAAGCTTCCCATAAATCAATATAATACAGCCTAAGAAGTCATGCAATGACATCATTAATGTGAGCGACAAGACCGTTTAAACCAATCCAGGGAATCCGACAAAGCAATGGACCCCGAGGAAATCCGAACATGACAAATTTTCGTGGATGAAAAAAATCCCCAGACTTCAACAAAAAGCAATCGTCACCATGCTCCAAAAGGAAACCGGGAAAGTCTGCCCAGGGTGGATTTTCCCAAAAATAGTGAAAAACCTAGAGTGAGCCTAGAACTTAAGTTTTTCAATATAAATCATAAATGGACTATTCCAATAGGAAAGATGAACATCAAAGCACATGCCCAAGAAAGAAAAAACCCAAAATAGAAAGGCTAAGACACCAAAAGTGAAAACCAAAAGAGAAAGAAAGAGGATCCCTACTTTCAGTGGGGTGTGTGTGCAAAAACTGCACAACAGGTATATGGAAAACTCATGGACAATCTAGTATGGAAATTGAGCGAAGTGGAGGGTAGATACCTATCTCTTTTGCAGTGAGTTAGAACTTCCAATATTTGAAACTCGGGTCAACTTGTATGTGGCACCCTTAGGCTCATATGATGTAATTTTGGGGATAAATTTTTTATCTGATCATAAAGATTTATTGAACTGTGAGGATAAGGTATTCAATTGTCTAGATGATTATGGAAACCCAACCAAGGTTTGTGAAATGTAGAGACCCTTAGAGCTTAGATAGATTTTTGCATTAATGTAGCTTAAGAAGGCCCGTCGAAAGGGGTGTGTAATTTACATAGTGCATATTAGTAATTCGGATAGAAAGGAGCCATATTTATATGACTATCCTATTTTCAAGGAGTTCCAGGATGTATTTCGTGAAGAACTTACAAAATTTCCTCTGAAGCGAGAATTCAATTTTTCTATCGACTTGGTCCCAAGAGCTGAGCCTCAATCCAAGGCACCTTATTGAATGGCCACTATAGAACTTTATGAGTTGAAGGCTCAACTAATGGAATTGTTGGATAAGGGACTCATAAGACCCAATATGTCTCCATGGGGAGAACCACTTATTTTTGTGAAAAATAAAGATGGAACCTTGCATATGTGTATAGATTATCAAATGTTGAACAAGGTTACCATCAAGAACCAGTACCCACTTTGGAGGATTGATGAAATCTTTGACAAAATTAAGGGAGCAATAGTGTTCTCCAAAATTGATCTTAGGTCAGGGTACCATCAATTGAGGATTTAGGAAGAATATATTTTGAAGACTACATTCAGAACTCAGTATGGACATTATGAATTCATAGTGGCACCTTTTGGCTTGACTAATGCACCAAAAAACTTCATGAACCTTATGAACAATATGTTTAGGGACTACTTGGATGAATTTTTCATGATATTCATTGACAACATCTTATTCTACTCAAAAAAATTTGAAGACCATGATAGACATTTGAGAATAGTTTTCCAATGACTAAGAGAAAGGAAACTCTTTGGTAAGTTATCCAAGTGTTCCTTCTATCAAGACCGAGTGCACTATTTTGGCCATATAATTTCAGCTAAAGGAGTCTTCATGGACCTCAAAAAGATCAAGGCAATTGTGGAATGGTCAGTGCCATAGAATGTGTCATAATTCCATAGCTTTATGGGCCTCGTAAGGTACTATAGGAATTTTGTGCAAGGGTTCTCCTAGATTGCATCTCCTATCACCTCACTCCAAAGGAAGGGAACGCAATTTGAATGGACCAAAAAATGCAAGCAGGCATTCTAAATCCTAAAGGAGAGGCTCACATTAGTGCCAGTGCTAACTATTCCTGACCCTAATGAGAGATTCACAGTGATCACATATGCCTCTAAAGAGGGATTGAGAGCAATATTAATGCAAGACAAACAAGTGGTGGCATATGAATCAAGGAAGCTTAAGCAGAACGAAGTGAACTATTCACCTCATGATTTGGAATTGGCAGCCATATTTCATGCCTTACAAATGTGGAGGTATTACCTTTTGGGAAAGCTATTTGAACACAAGACACAACACTTTCCTGGTTGAGATGTATATTTACCTAGCCAAACCTTAATGCATGACAGAGGTGGCTATAATTCCTTAGTGAGTACGACTTTGGAATTGAATACATAAAAGGGAAGGAAAATAGAGTGGTTGATACTCTTAGTAGGTGAATACATATGACAACCATGATCTCAACAAGGTCTAATTTGATGTAGCATGTAATTCAGGAACTACCCGAGGACAAGTACTATGAAAGAGTGAAGAACACCCTAGCAAAAAATCCTTCAGATTATCAGTTTGACAGGTATGAAATCAAACCGGATGGTATTTTGAGGTACTTGAGGAGAATATGTATTCTAGAATCTAGAGAGATAATAAAGTTGCTTTTGGAAGAGGTTCATAATGCACCTTATTCAGGACACCCCGGTGTATCTAAGATGATCATAGAGTTGAAGACTCTATATTTTTGGCCTAAACTCAAGAAGGATGTATTGGAGTATGTAGCTAGATGCTTGGAGTGCCAACGATTCAAGGATGATCATGCACACCCAACCGAGTTATTTTATCCCCATGACATATCTGAGTATAAATGGTAGGTGATCAATATGGACTTTGTACATGGGTTGCCTTTGAGAAAGAATAAACATGATGTCATCTTGGTTGTGATTGATAAGTTGACCAAGGTTGTGCATTTCATTTTGGGAAACCTTAAGGATGTGTTGGTTATTTTTCTTACAACCTTCAACCCTAAGGAGAAACACAAATGCCTAAAGTAGGGGATTCAATATTTAGGACAAGGTATATGCACTATCAACAGGTTGAAGACAAGAAAAGCCAACGAACAAGGCTATGAAAGCCTTCTGCACTTTGAGCTCCACTGGACTCAGGAGGTTGCTCCTAATTGTAGGCCTGAATGTATGATAAACTTGTGCCAAACAACAAATAATAGACCTGTGAAAGTGGATAGTCCTCAGGTATGAGTGTTGGGTATTTTATATTCTACTAGGTTCAAGCATAATTCCATTTGCATTGAACGTTGTTGAGAACAAATAACTTAGATATCTTCATCTCAAACACGTAGAGGGTTACTAGGTAAACTTCTCTCAAATTCAACCTCTACACTCTTTCAAACATCATGAAGATATGTAGAACAAATATAACTTAAACAATAAAACAAAAGGTCGAACAAAGTAACAAAGATTTAATATGATTAGATTATTTCTCAAAATGATTTGGGTACTATCACAAATTAGTGCCTAATCCTAAGGCATGTGGATTCAAAACTAAGATCATGAATGCAAACTTAAACAACAACTTACTTAAAATTAGTGGCCCTTTAACAATTAATTCTTTACATTAATTGAAACCTCTCATATTATTGCATAATGATACTTAAAAATCCATCTTATTTCTTCAAACCCACAGTAACTTGCATACATAATTTAATTCTTACTTGAAGAAACCCATAAATAGATCACACAACTACAAATATTTCAATGGAAAACCAATATATCATTAATATATTTAATCCATATGCTATTTGAGAACATAAAATGGAGATAAATTTTGTAATATTTTATTGATTTGCTCAAACTGATTGAAACTATTACAAAAGTATGTACATTCATTTACTGTAAGTAAAACCCCAATTCCCAGCTAAGCATTATCTATTTCCTTCCCCTTAAAAACCTATTCAAATGAGAAAAAGAAAGAAGATATAGAAGAAGGAGAAACCCTAAAACTAAATCTTCAATTGACACCTGGCATCTTCAGATCTGTTGATCTGTAACTTCCTTTGCTTGCTGAAGAAGTTTCAATCTGCTCCTAGATTCATGCATCTTGCACTTGCTGCCCTCTAATAGAAAATATTTCTCTCATGATGATTTTCTTCATCATGCCCTTACTATAGAAAATATTTTTTGATCACCGACAAATCCCTTCACTCTAAAAATTACCTTGATCATGAAAAATCTTCACCCATTTGTTTTGCCCTGAAGTTAAAAATTCACTCCTCCATTTTTACCCTGCAACTTAAAAATGATTATGTTCCTTTGTAAAAGCCTTTTACTTCTTTACCATGTAGCAACAAAAAATTACCTCTGCTTTGTGATAAAATTTCATTCCCTCATTTACCCCTATGTTGAAAGTTATTTACTTCATTCATGCAAAACTTTTAATCCCAACAACAAAGAATGTTAAAATATTTAGTGGAGCTTTTAATTTTTTAACTTTGGTTGCACTTCATTTTTTAAATATGAAATTTAAAATCCATTTTCATGGGTAGCACTTTATTGTGCACTTTACATTTAAAATCTCACATTTTAAATGGTGAATATTTTAATCATTTACTCAGGTTATAAAAATTATACCCGTGCCTTCTACTTTTCACATCATTTAAAATTTGTTTAATATTAAATCTGGAAGCATGTAAATCTTCATTGGCAATCCAAACTTTACAAGCAGTCCTTAAATATTCCTTCATGGGCCCACCACAAAGCTTCCTACCAATCCCGACTCATATGTTTCCTTTTTCTGACGACATCATTAATCACTCGGGTTGGCAAGAGAATAAAATATTAACAGTGCTAAAGAAATGTCAACATTAGAAATCTTTGTGCCACATTTGATTTACTTTGTACAACATTAAATATTTATTTAGCTTCACCAATCCCCACCTCCCCGCTTCAAACTATTGGCATCAACATCTACCCTCACGGGCTCATGGGGAGACCTCCATTTCTACTTTGTATTGCACAAACATGGCAATGTGAAATTCCTTCACACAATCTTAATACATTTTGACTACAAATGCAACCTACTCATAAATGGTGATACAATGGGTCATTTTTCACACTACAGGGGTATTTTTAGACAAAAATCATTTCAAACATGCTCGAAAACTACACCTAAGCATCAAGAATGAGTAGGGGATGATTTCACCAAAAATCAGCTCGAAGACCAAAAACGTGATTTCATCTGTATTCTCAACAATTCTTGTCTAAATCCACCCAAAACACCTCAGAGGAATCTCCATGGAGAAGGAAATGCATCAATCCTCAGTGCAAATAAATATTGTAGATAAAAAAATTTCTCTTAACATCCTCCCAGCATTCTCCTCATGCCCCCGTGACTCTCTGTTGTCATTCACTATGGCGGGCAAACGGGCAAGCATTTTAAAATATTTAAAATATTTTCAATGGCTGCAAATTATTTTTCAAAGGCATCAAAAATTATTTTGGACTATTTGAAATCACCACCCATAAGATGCATCCTCACTCCCCGCTTCCCCGTAAGTTTTATGTGTGTGAGCAAAAGCTTCCACGAGCTCATGGGAATTACTCCCATGCATAGGAAAATACATTTTATAAAGTTTAACTTTATAAAAATTTGTAATATTTAATATTCCCTAATTCCTCCCCCTTTTCACATGCAAATTAACTTTGGTAATATTTAAAATATGTAAAATATTTCAAACATTAGCTTTTGCAACATTAGGAAAATGTTGATTTTTCAATTTCGGTTGTGTTCCAAATAGGGAAAATTTATTGCAGGAAAATCGGGACACCTAGAGCCATGAAAATTTTCATATGGACATAATAAATTTTTTTAGAGAAAACTGATTTCCTCAAATTTTTCCCAGCCCTTAAAATTCAAGTACCTCCTTTGTAAACTGGCCCTCGAGACGCCTTTGCCGCAACTGATATGCATTAAAATAATGCATCATATGATTTTTTTTTTACTAGAATGGAGTTGGAGATGTTTTAAGATAAAATAATAAATGGGTTGTCCTTATATTTCCAAACTTTCACACTTTCTCAAACACCATTTTTGGCCCTGTTGCGATCAAAAAATGAGTAAATAACCCATCAGAACTTATCCTGAGACCCTAACATTGAGCAGACATGTAGAAATTTGACCCAATAATTCATTTCAACAAAATTATTGGGAAAAAATATCTCGAGGCGCAAGATATTAATCGACAAAGTGGCCTACTTAGACTTTTCTACACTTGTTCCTGTTTAAAACCAATTAAAACTCACCAAGTTGTCAATTTGAAAATATATCAAATCATCTTTTGGGTAACTGAAACCAGACACACTAAGTCATTTGGGCACACTAAGTGTGTGTGTAGAAGGGATTTCCTTGAATCATCATTCTTCACCAAATATTAAGGGTCAAACTTGACCACCTTGAAAAGTTCTGAAAATACAGGTGTGAAAACAACATTTGCTTTTGGCCTGGTAAAAATAGAAAATCTGATCATGAGGCTTTGAAATCGGACCAAGGAGTACATTAATGTGGGGAGAATGGAGAGCAGCAATCCATTTGATATGAAAATCAATTGGCTTCAAGTAGTGACCCTCCAAAGTAGGTCACTTGGACAGATTTTGTAGGAGCACTTCTGAGTGTGCAAAGGCAAATTTTTCAATATGGGCAGTTCAAATTTGAAAATTTGAAGGTGCCAATAGGATGGATCGTTGACCTTGGAAAATAAATTTGTTCAAGAGATCTTTCGTTTGCATGGAGTGCCAAAGACTATCATTTTTGATAGGGACACATAGATGACCTCAAGGTTTTGGACAACCTTGGATGCAGCATTGGGGACTAAATTGAGGTCTAGCTCAACTTATCATCCTTAGACTGATGGGAAAACAAAGAGCATGAACCAAGTAGTCAAAGACCTCCTTTGAATATATTGTATGGACAAACAGTATTGGTGGGAAGAATATTTGTCTTTGGTAGAGTTTTCTTACAATCATATAGGTCCCCTTAGGCATGACACCATTTGAGACCTTGTATGGGCGAAACTATTGTACCCCCATTAATTGGGATAAACTAGAGGACAAGATCATAGTAGGACTAGAAATTTTTAATAAAATGCACGAGAAAATGTGTGTCATTAAGAGCAAATTGAAAGAGGCGGAAAACCAATAGAAGAGTTATGCCGACAAGAACTGAACTCAGAGGTAGTTTGCAACAAGGGGCAAGGTTTTCTTGAGAGTTAAACCTCATAAAATCTCGATTTATTTTGGAAAGTCTTTCAAGTTGGCCCCAAGATATGTGGGACCGTTTGAAGTCCTGGAAGTGATTAACCTAGTTGCTTATAGATTAGCTCTACCACCTACTATGGCTCGACTTCTTAAATTGTTTCATGTTTCTTTGCTTAAGCCATATCATCTTGATGTGACTCATGTACTTGATTGGAAATCCTTGCAAGTACAAGATCCAGGAGTGGTGCTAGTTTAGTCCATTAGAACCCTAAATAGATGCAACGTTTGTTAGAGTAAAGGTCTTAACTTAATTATGTTGATTAAGTTACCTTTATTCCTTTCTTAAGATTTCACGTTAGTTTGCATAAAGTGACATTTAATAATTATATTAATTATTAAATGTTATCCTATTAGGGCTTCTATTAGGGTTTTTCCTATTAGGGTTTTATTAGGGTTTGCATGATCTCCTTTTTATAAGGATTGATCCCATTGTATTTCATATCAATTCATTCTCTCATTCTCTCTGATATATACATTTTCAGTTTTCAGAGAACCTTTGCTTGTTTGTCTCCATCTCTTCTTTTGTGACAGGTTATTTGCATGCAGGTGATCTTCGGGGTTTGTGGTGTTGTATTTTCTCAACTCCTACATGGTATCAGAGCTCCACACCTGCTGCTTCCTGTTCTTGTTTTGAAGATTTTTGGAGCTTCAAGGGTTTGGGGCTTGTTTTCTTGATCTAGGGCACACCTACATTTTTGAAGCATTTTCAGCTCAAACGGACATTGCCATTGCGTCCGCAGCGGTCCAAAACCCCTAAATCGACTGTTCATTCGTCCATTTTGGACAAAGTCAAAATCTGAAGCAAAATTTTTTTACGATTCGGCCGTATGGTCGTCCATTTGCTGGTAAAAAACTTTTCCCTTTTTTTCATCATTTTTTTATCGAAAAAAAATATTGTATTTTTTTAGATTTTTTTTCAAAAAAAAATCCGAAACAAATAATAAATTTTTGCCTAAATTTTTAAGCCTTTTAAAGGCTTGCTTAGGCCTGCGAGCTCCCTGCGCAGGCAGGGACGGTACCCAAGGGTACCGCCGCCTGTCCTTACGGCAAGCGGTGGCCCTTGGGCGCCGCCCCCACCTACAGTAGATGGTACCGCATGGGTACCGCCCTGCCACATTGGCAGGTGACGGCCCATGCGGGACCCGCCCTCTGGTTTTTTTCAATTTTTTTTACACATAAAAAAAAAATGCCTTTTTTATGATTTTTTTTTAAAAAATCAACATACTTTTTTTATTGTTATTTTTATATAAAAAACAATTTTTTTCATTTATAGCCCAATCTCACTTTTACGGTGATGGTCGTTTGGCCGTCAAATTTAACACAGTGTTTTTGTTGCGACGGTCGTATGACCGTCAAATTTAACCTAGCACTATTTTTTTCCCTCTTTGGAGCTGATTTATTTTGAAGGCCGTAACTTAGGCATACGATATCATTTTTTGGCAAACGAGATATTGTCGAAAAGCTGGTTTTCTCATATTTCTAGTGGTGTGGGTCTCATCACTTCTTTTTTCCATTGGTGCATTCTACAGCTAGTTGAAGACAAAGGGGCTATTTTCAGTCTCAAACTCCTAACTTTTGATCAGTTTCTCTGTTTTTCGCAATCTCAACGGCGTTGGAACCATATTTTAGAGCTCTTCAGTTTCATCCATACCATTTTTCCAGATTTCACTCCAGGTATCTTTTATTCAGTTATTTGTGTTTTCACACTCTGGTGGATTACTTGGACATATTTGCTCTTGGAAACATTTTGTTTGCATGGGATGCTTCGTTTTTGGCTGTTCTTCATGTATTTCCAGCATTTTGTCATTTGAGGACTTTTTGAGCATCATTTTTAAGCTATCTTTTATGTAAACGCATTGAGATAAAGTGCCACACTATTGTACATGCATTTTTTGGAGATTTTGCACATAAGGTTGTGCCATATTTTATACTCACACTGATATTATAAAGTGCCATGAGGGGTTGTGTAGTTTTCCTTTGTTTTGCCATCACATCTTTGTCCGGTGAGTGTCCCTCCACGACGACAGTGGATCATATGATTCCAGCCTCATGCATGTGTGCTTTGTTTTGTACACCACTTTTTCAGTTGCAGGTGCTTTCTTGTGCACTTTCAGATGTTGTATCTTCTTCATGCACTACAAGGTGTTGCACACCATTTCAGTTGATCTATCAGGCTCCCATTTCACTATTATGGGGGGGTATTATACTGTTCGTGCTAATGCTTCCTTGGTTTCGCCTTGGAAGGAATCTTCCATTCTTAGTTGATCAGTGTTTCAGACTATTGGTTCTTGTGCCATCTGTATCTTCGTTCCAGGTGTTTGCCTTTGTTTGCCATCTGATTCAAGTAGTGTCATATGGGCACTTATGCAGATTATTGTCTTCTTGTTCCTGATCATCCTATCTTCAGCGGAGGTTCTTCAACACCATAGCAGTCATCTTTTGATAGTTGTTTGCAGCTTCTTCTGCTTCAGTGATGTCTCTTCTTGGCTTTCTTCTTCTCTTTTTGGAGTAGAGATTTTTCCCATGAGGTTTTCTCTATTTCTCCATTTTACAGAGATTTGGTTGTATTTGGGTACCTGATCTGGCCTTGTTGCCGAGACCCATATTGCCTTCTTGCATTGTAGTTACCTTTGCTTTTCTGCATTTGTTTGTAGCTACACTGTTGCTCATCTTAAGAGGGGTGTTAGAGTAAAGGTCTTAACATAATTATGTTGATTAAGTTACCTTTATTCCTTTCTTAAGATTTCACGTTAGTTTGCATAAAGTGACATTTAATAATTATATTAATTATTAAATGTTATCCTATTAGGGCTTCTATTAGGGTTTTTCCTATTAGGGTTTTATTAGCATGATCTCCTTTTTATAAGGATTGATCCCATTGTATTTCATATCAATTCATTCTCTCATTCTCTCTGATATATACATTTTCAGTTTTCAGAGAACCCTTGCTTGTTTGTCTCCATCTCTTCTTTTGTGACAGGTTATTTGCATGCAGGTGATCTTCAAGGTTTGTGGTGTTGTATTTTCTCAACTCCTACAATGTTAAGTTGCGGAGTAGATATATCGCTCAATTTAAGGTCCAATGGGACCAATATTCTGAGGATGGTGCTACTTGGGAGGATGCAGAAGAAATAGAACAATCATTTCCACATCTTCTTTCTTGAAATAAAACTCAATAATCTTGTTTAATATTTCTTTTTGGTTTGAGATACTATCATATTTCATGCTTTAAAATTTTGAAGTTGAAATAGACATATATTTTGGAATGATGTTGAAATAGACATATATTTCATGAGATGTTGAAATGGACATATATTTTGGAATGATGTTGAAATAGACATATATTTCATGAGATGTTGAAATAGACATATATTTTGGAATGATGATGAAATAGACATATATTTCATGAGATGTTGAAATAGACATATATTTTGGAATGATGTTGAAATAGACATATATTTTGGAATGAGGTTGAAATAGACATAAATGATCAAAAGTGTTATGATTTCATTCATTTTGACTTACTAGACATTGGGACGATGTCTCTTCCAAGAGGGGAAGGATGTCATAACCCAATTTTATTTGATATTTATTTAAATACAAAAAAAATTGAATTATTGATGAAATTTAGTTAAATATTAAAGGGAGATTCTGGAATATTTGAATGTTGAATATGAAGAGTTGGCTACTGTTGACTCTGTGAAAATTCTGAAAAGAAAACTATTTATTTTTTTATTTGTTATGTCATCAAAAAATGAGCGTTACTGATCAATTTGAAATTGCAAGTGTGTGCAGTTGCAGGGTGACAAGATGAAGGATGACAACACGGTTGAAGTAGAATTGTTTAGCCAGATCGATTGGTAAGCTAGTTGGAATATGGATGCACACACCACAAGTAGCGTGATAACTTGCATTTGACTGACTTGCGTATATAAGAAAATGAAATTTTCTTCAATATGAATTGTTTCAATGCTTACAAATGAATTATTAGTAGATTTAAATGTCTATTAAAAGCTTGTATTTTGAAGGAACTAAATCGGGCATAATAGGAAAAAAATATTTCCTTTAAGTATGGAATCCTGAGCCATTCTTTATAAAACAACTTGTTTATGAGTGATTTTTTTAACACAAACATATACATACATACATATATGTATAGTGAAATATATATATATATAAATGTATGTTATTTGAATGTTTGAAAGATGTGAATGAAGCCATTTAAAATTAGTAAGTCAAAGTATAGATTTAGAGGGAAGCAACTATCATGACAAAAAGGCCATAATGATAGTAACCGGCCACATGCAAAGGAGTGATTTCCATTTCTATGCAGAGTGTGGAAAAAATCAGAGGATGGATTGGGGAAGAAAATCAACAAGAAGTGTCAAAAAGTTGAGGAAGAGTCTCATCGAAAGCTTGGCCAAGGAGGTAAGCTCTACTTTTTGGAAATTTATATTGAAATGCATTGTTTTGGTTATCATATCGATTGCACAATATTATGTAAACTTTTTTTTCCAAATGTGTATGTGACTTGGCTTAAGTCGATGGCACAGAGTAGTGACACCCACATAGGGATCACTAGGCTTCGGCCTACTATCTTGGTTTAACTTTGAAGGTTGTCGGTTAGCCTCTATGCCAGACTGATGTTTTGAGTCTCTTTTACCAGCGACTATGTGTTAGTCACATTCCATTTTGAGCCACATCATGGCTATTGAAATAATGTATTTCAATAGAATGTGTTACTTGGATAAATTGAAAACCGTAGGGAATCGAAGATTGACCCTACCAGAGGATATCAACCCCTCTATCTCTTGTTTATTTAACTGTAGTTTCATTTACAGTTTCATTTTTTTCCATTATCAGCAAGGTCGATAATGGAATAAAGGGAAGTCTTCAATATTGAAAATGTGGAGTCGTGTTTGCATGAAGAGGATTACCCTTGACCCCTTTGTAATGTGTAATTTTGGCCCCTAGTAAGCCACGTAGAGGAATCAATCTTCATGATTGATAGGGGCAAGTTTCTTGAATGTCTCAACAGATTTTGTATGATATAAATTTGTGTTTTATTGCTTATGATATGGGTAAAGCTATGATGCCCATAAGGGAGAACTTCATTAGTATTTTTTTCTTTGAAATCTATGAAGGACCACCTAGCCCTTGATATGGGTCAAATCCAGAGCCATCATAGTCAATAAGGCGGCTTGGAAGAAGGCACGATTATGGATTGATCATGGAGCTTCTTAAGTTTTCTAACTGAAGTAGATGCTCAAGTATGATATCGAAAAGCATGTCGATTAAATTTTTTTCTCTTAATACTGCCATATAGTTTAAAATTTTCAAAAAGGAAACTATACAACATTTGAAGAACAAACATTTTTCTCTATGTATGAAATAGGGCTTTTTGATTGTTTAAATTCAGAATAGTAAACAGAGTAAATGACAGTGCCTTATCTTTTTAATGTAATTGATTAAGTCTGAGATTAAAAAAGGTCAATGAAAACTATGGATATCCTTGCAAAAGACTCTATTTTACTGAAATTTATCTTTGTACATTGAATGATCACATGCAAATAATTTATTTGTTGATTGTTTAGAACGTAAAAACCTTACTTGCTTAGTTTTTTTAGTGAGAAACAACACATGCTTAGTTAAAACAATGGATGATCATGTGCAAACAACTCATTTGATGACTGTGTATAATGTAAACAGTTTACTTGTTTAGTCTATTTAGTGGGAAACAAAACTTGCTTGACTAAAACAATGAATGATCATGTGGAAACAACAAATGTGAAGATTTAACAGTAAGTATTAAACTGTTATCATAAATTTTCTTAGAATATTTATTTTGACTATGGAAAGTCAATTAGAATACAATTAGTAGATTACAAATCTGAATATGTTTATTTCAAAATGTATGGACAAACTTTAACATTAGTAGGCGGGTGATCTCACAATACTGGTTTACAATTTTTTGGCAAACTGGACACTGAACTGATTTTTTTTAACTAAATCTTCACTTTCGGGCTCATAGAGCAGCTAAACCATGAGGAATTTGAAGATGATGCAAACTAGTGATTTGCGACGTTTTGTCTATAGATTCTAAATATATATTTTTCAAAAAATTTGGAATCAAATTGCACTTCTTTTTCCATCTCCTTCAAAAACTAGTTTTTTTTTTAAAACTGCATTTTTAAGGCGTGACGCTCACCATATACAACATAAAAAAATTTGTATGAAGGATAAAATTCTTTTTTTTTTCGAATTTAGATTTGTAACTATGTTATCTAGTACTTTCATTTGGTTTCATAGTGTTTTATTAAAAAAAAATTCTTAAATCAAGTTTCGAAGTCAAACCAATTACAATTCAAACATAGGCAGACTGTATACAACATAAATTTTTACGTATGTATTGAAATTCAATTTTATTTTTTAATGGATCAAGGACATCAATACCCAACCTGAATATATTTTTCAAAATTTTATTTTGATAATCTACTATTTTTCCACGTGCAGAACAAAGAGCTTGATTTTTCGGTGAAAAACCTATGTTTAATAAAACTAAAAAAGTAGATACATAATAAAACCAAAACATATTAAAATTATATTCATTGGATAGCTCGTTTCCAAGACTACCATCATCCAATTGGTTTTGTGAAGTCTCCTCCATTTTCATCCTCAACTCGAGCTTCAAAACACAAAATTCTAGAATTTTTTACCACCTAAATTATATTCGTTGGATAGCTCATTTCAAGGACTACCATCATCCAATTGGTTTTGTGAAGTCTCCTCCATTTTCATCCTCAACCCGAGCTTCAAAATGGAAAATTCTAGAATTTTTTACCACTTGAGGGGGAGAAGGAATAATAGTTATATACCATAACAGAATAGTGATACCTTACTTGAATAGACCGCCTATGGGTAGCTTTTTCTAGGAGGTAGATAGTTGTTATATTATAAATTTACCTTCTGGGATGGGTTCTGAAATGGAATTCAGAGAATATAGGTTTTCTTGACCAAAATCTATCATTTGTTGTTGTTGCAACACACTTTTTATGCTTGGCCAAGCAATATGGTTCATTATGTATGTATGAATGAACTATGTGATTTCACTCTTTTCCATTCCTAGCATAGATCTCACACTTTATTTTCTCATGAGTAGATATAAATTGCATGTTGATGTTAAGGCACACACCAGATTCCACCTTGCAGGTTGTTCTCTTGCTAAAATTTCCGTGCAGGGTCGAGCATTCTTCAAGTTAGAAGAATACCAAGGAAGTGTAAGCTTCGTGGTTGGGCGGTAAAGTGCTTCAACCATGTTCTCATCCACCAGTGGAGGTGAGCATTAAAGAAGAACCTTAGTTGTTCACTAGACTACTATAGTCTATAATGTAACTTGATGTAAAATCTTTTATGTACTTGATAGAAAATGTATCATGTAATGACATTGTGGCCTTAGGAGCCAAGCAAAAACCAATATTGTAATTTGACTTTTGAAGTGAATATAATAATCTTTGACTCATCTTAAATGGACATGTGGAGCTATGATGGAATTTAGCCACTAGATATGTCTTTTTAATTTGGAGTAAATTCACGTGTCATTTACAATAATGTTAATTGAGAGATAATTAGGAATGGGTTATTACAAACTATAGTCTAAGAATTATAATTTTAATTGTAGGTTAAAAGGATGTTGGAGATGTGCATAGTGGTGTGACCACTTTTGTATTATCTCTAGCTTGGTGAGAGAAAGCAATTTTCTAGACAACTAATTAAGAACTACTATGTATACTAAGGTCATGGATATCAAATACTGGTGGATCCTTTAATCTAGTGATGAATGCTTCGTATTGTATGGTATTATTCATATAATTAAAATTTAAATGGAAATAAAATGTGGTAGACATGCTAAAAGGTGGCATAAGGATGACCTCAATACTTGTATTGATAAAAAAATTAGACCCATCAATTTACATTTCCCCAGAACACACTCTTATTGGTTGTAAGAATGTGTTCTTCCATACAAATTGAGGAGCATTGTAGAAGAAGATGGGGATGGTTCCTTAGCCAATTGATCAACTATTGTTCAAGTCCTTTTATTACCTTTTTATACATAAATTGGACGTCAAATTATATTTAAGAAACATAAGACAACATCTCACAAAAACAAACATATCAGTTTTAGACAAAACATAATTGAATTGATCATTCTTGGTGGAGTGTTTTGAAATTTAACATATAATGACATATATTTTGAGAAGTATATACTATAGAAAAATTATTTCTTCGAATTAATGTGTGCCATTTTTATAATTCAAGTGAATGTTTGAGAAATATAAAACACTCTAGACCCATTCTCATCTTTCTTCATCATGTTGCATGAGATGTTCTTAATTGTGAAAGTATTTAGAAAGAGAGGGTGTCCATGAACTATAAGCATGATGATATGGGGATTAGTAAGGTAGTCCTTGAGAGCATTGAAATCTTGTTGGTATTCACATGTACATTGAAAGGTATTATATTTTTTCAAGAGAAATATGAGGGGAACTATGTGATCATCAAGATATAAAATAAAACAATAAATGGCTTGCAGATGTCCTTAGAGATTTTTTAGTTGTAAAATATTCTTAGGTGGTCATATTAACAATCACATATATTTTCTAATTATCAACTTTAATTCCTTGCTAAGGGATCTAATAAATCCTAGAAACTTTCGAATGTCAATTCCAAATATGTAAATTCATAGGATTAATCCTCATGTTGTATTGTCCAGCTCTCTCAAATATGATGTACAAGTAATTGGGATGGTCATTCGTCACGTGTGACTTATTGAGCATGTCATCTACATAACCCATGACTATAGAATGCATGAGGTCATGAGAGATTAGCATCATGACTTGCTAATAAGTGGCTCCAATATTTTTAAGGTTAAAGAGCATGAAAACATAACATGATGTTCCCTAAGGTGTTATGAAAGTTTTTTACATTGATCTTGTGGACAAACAATGATTTGTTTATGCCTAGAAAACTTTTCCATAAAGGAACAAAGTCCATGCTAGTTCTTGAATCAGCTATCATATCAATGTTCACTAAGGGAAAACCATTCTTTGGAGAGTCTTTATTTAAGTTATGGAAGTTAGTTAAAACTATAAATGACCATTTCAACTTTGTAACATGAACAATATGAGAACTCCATGGCGAATAATTAGTGGGGTGAATAAATGTTACTTTAAGTAGCTTTTTTATTTCCTTTAAATGATTAGGAGCATTGTCTTAGGATGCATCTTATTGATTTTGTATTTTTATTGGTCTTGTATCATGTGTGAGAACTATGTTGTGCAATATTGCATTATCGTTTACTCCAAACATATCTTCATAAATTTATGCAAAGACATTAGGGAAATAATGAAGGGCTATTGAATGGATAGTTTGTTACCACTTTCATATCTTTAGAATTTTCAACATCCAAAGGCCGTCAAGTATTTCCCCCATTGCTAAAGTACAACAATCTTCAAGAAAAGGGTTAGTAGCCAAGTCTAATTACAAGTCAATTGATAAGGTCACATATCATGTTTGCATGATACTTTTTTCATAGCTTGAAAAAGGGTTGAGTGAGGAGGTAGGTTTATGTTGATATTGGGGTGATGAAGAATGCACACCCAAGAAAGTCTGAAAGTCTTTGTGAGTGTAGAATAAGTCAATATGAACTAGTAACTTTTCATATTGCTTCAATTGCATAGTGATGTAACAACTTTTGTTTTGTCTTTACACTTACTTTGACTTTTAAAATACAATTCTATTGTATCTACCTTTTATATGAACCTATATATTATATTTTTATATTTGAATATAAAATACATTATTATTTAAGAAAGAAAAAAAGGGTGAATGTGGACCATAGGTGGACACATTTTTTTTGTTTGATTATGATTGCCCTTGTAGACGTCGTGAGGAGTACACCCTCCATAAAAATAAAACAAAACAAATAAACTAGAATGAAAATTTTTTATAAATTAATTTAATTTGATCTATATAAAAATATACTAATTATTAATTATAATAATTTCATATTTATATTTAATATTATGTATTATAGAATATAATATATAATAATAATATAATCTATATATACTATTATATATAACAATAAATATAATTATATTATATAGTAAATAAGAATATAATAATTATTATATATATATATAATTAAAATTTACATTATATATTAATTATGCTAATATATACTTAAATACGTAGAATAAAGGAAGCCATAATGTTAAAACCCAAGTGTGCTCTTGGCCGTAAATTCTTAGGTTGAAATTCTGAAGTCATACCAATATGACACGTATAAAACGCCAACACCAAAGTCAACACAATGACTCGCGCGCTGACTGTCCACATCAGATCGCGCATTGCTAATTTAAGCTGGATAACACGTGGACAAAATGTAAAGAAGAGGGAAAAATTCCAATAGTAATGGAATGAATCTTCCCCCTTCATTTAGACGATGCGTTTTTCTGTGCTTCACGTGGTCGCTGGTTTTCAAACAATCTTGACATCCCCGCTTTTCAACCATATAAACAGTTTGTCTATCATGAATTTCATGTTGTGCAATGGCGTTCCTTCTTTGTGCGGTAGGTTTTAGGTGACATGAAGGCCTGGATTTTATTTTATTTTCTTTAAAAGTCTTCTTTAGATCTTCTCCAGAGAGATCTTCTTCTTTAGATCCCTGATGGAGTGACTAAACAAGAGGTAACACCTTTATCTCCATAGCTTTAAATAATTGGAATATATTAGTAAGGATCAACATCATCATAATTATCATAAATAACATATCCAACATACTTGACACAATCATATTTCTTAAAAAAATCCTTTTTATCAGTACTAATAAAGTTGTCGTCGACAATGGCATTACCAACATTATTGTCATCATCAATAGTAGTTTCAACAACACTCAACATAACCGTTTTTGGAGCATCTGGCTCAATCTCTATCAATGATGTCACAATTAGAAGATCTAAAGAAGCATTCGATGTCATCCTTGAGACGGATTCAAACAAAGGATTAACAACACATAACATAGGTTGTTGTTCTTTCTTTTGAAAAATATGAAAGGAATTATGAGTATGTTGACTACATGAAGAATAGGTATGCATATCAAAACAAGTAATAGAAACATGGCTTTGACGTCCAAAATGAGAACAAATTTTGACATTATTGGACTTAGTGCATATTGCTTTTGGTTTCTTAGACTTTTGAACTTCACAAGAATCATCAACACATGTAGACTCAACATAATATTTATTCATATGTCCCCTTGATACAAATTTTATGGATTTCTTACTTTTCTTACGATGATTTGCATGGCTTCTCAATTCTAAGTGGCTTTAGGTAACACTCTTAAAATTTCAAAGATAATTTTCTTCATCAAGGTTTTGGAATGTAGAGCTTCACACTTATAAAATTTCTAAAAACTAAATGTTTGGTTTCTTATAGTCTCTTGTATAGGTCTCTAACAATGAGATTTACATTTATTATGTTCTTATCTACTCTTTATTTTCCTACTCATTTTTTTTATATATTTTCCCTTAGGCCTCTTGCACCTTTCTAGTTTATTTATGATATTGTAAAATGTGTTATATATATGATTTTTTTTTCAAACTTCCTTTGCTAATTTGTTGTCATGATAATTTTTTTAGTCTTACATAATTTTAACATACTCTATTAACAACTCATCTTATAACATTTTTAATATTACAACTTCTAATGCTGAAATTTCTACAATTTGGAATAGTACTAACAATCACATTTTTTAACTTTGTTCAATTTTGAACTTATTATCATATAATAATACCATAACATTTATCTTAAATATTTTCCTCTTGATTTTTTTATCATGTAATGCTTTCTATCATTTCTTCTCCTAGGTTTGATTGTATGCTACTAATAACCTTTTCTTGTCCAACTTCTTGAGATTTAGTCACCTTTCTTGTAAATATTCATCCTCATTTAATCATTTATTTTCCAATATTAGATTAGGTAATACACATCGAATAGAAAAAGTAGCATCTAGAATATATACTAGCTCAAAAGGATAATATTTTGTTAATTATTTATAGGTAATCTTATATGTCGATAAGACTAGTATTATTTTCACATCCCAATCTACCATATTTTTATTACACACCTTGGTTAGTGTGGTGCCAATGATCTTGTTAAAAGCTTCATATACGTAGTTAACATATAGGTGGTAGGTATGTTGTAGTTGTAGGAGATCATGAATTTGTCTAATATTTTTGTATTTATTTTATTTACCAAGTGCTTCCCTTCATTATTGGTGATATTAAATGGATATCCAAATCTTGTGATTATATTTTTATAGATAACTTTTTGACAATTTCAGTAATACAATCATTAATTTCTTGTACCTCTACCCATTTAGTTAAATGATTAATTGTAATCATTATGAATATTGAATGTGATTTTATAGATAGGGTTTATTTAGGGCTATTTAAAACTAATATCCCATTTTTCAAATAGTAATTACACTAATGTTGCTTGTAAGGGAATTTTATCACTTGCAATAGATCTAATTATTATTTGGTATAGATCACAAATTCCTTCATATATATTTGAATCATTAAATAGGGTGAGCCACCATGACCTTGGAAACATTTCTTCTTTGACCTATTCTATCTCCAAAATTTTGTCCCCCCAATACCCCCTCACATGCTTCTCTTGGGATATTTTTCTCTCATGTTCTAAGGTTACTCTTTGGATATTCTCATTTGAAAATATGTAATTCCAACTTAATTTAAGTATAGGATAATGATCTTCTTAATATTCTTTAGTTTTCTTCCTTTGGCATATTCTCAAGAAATTCTTTGATAAATAGTAATTGAGTTGTCTCTTTTATTTGTTCTAGTATGTAACATTAATTCTAAACTTGTGTGTGCCAAGTTATTCATCATATATAGGTCCTTGGTATTTTCCATTATCTATTCTTGAAAGATGATTTGGCCCATGATTATCTTTTCCTAGCTTCGCCATAATTTTAAATTCAAATTCCCTAAATAACATTAGCCATCTACAAATTCTCCCTTAAATAAATGATATATTAATTAAGTACTTAAGGAGCTCATGGTCTATGAAAAATATAAATGGAGTAGATAGAAAGTAATGTATAAAATAGCATAGACAATTTCCATGAGTTCCCTTTCAATTTTTGTACAAGTTTTTTCTACTTGTTCCAACTTATGAGTATTAAACACAATGGGGTGGTCTTTGTTTCCTTGGGTTGTAAGTACTATATCTCATATTACTACTCTAAAAACATGAACATGGATATGGAACACAACTTACTAGTCTTGGAATATGTAATAATAGAAAAATTATCCCTCTATATTTTTGCACTCAATGTGGGAATTATTGACATTAAAATGGACCTAATGTGGCCTTTATCTAGTGTTGTAATGTGTTTTACACAATCACAGTGGGTTTAGGGCCCTTTTAAGCTAAATAAACTTAATTTTACCTTAATTTAATGTTGTAAAGTGTATTTATTTACACCTTCACCTTAATTTTTTGGCCCTCTTGTATGTATGATCTTGATACCATCATTTATAGGCCCCTAAGACCCTATATTATGCATCATGTGGCTTGTTTCAACCAAAATATTGATATAGACATCAAATACACTCAATTTTCCAACTCCCTGACATTTTCTCCACCTGAAAAATCTTGGTGGGACACATGTGCCACCTTGGGCATATGAGTCCCATCCATATGGGACCTATATGCCACAAGTTGCGTATGAGTCCCATTTGGCCCCTTTTTAGGGTTTTTAGCAAGAAATCAAGGTTTTGAATTCAAATTTCATGTATGTCGGCTTTTGGGAGCTAATAAATGATAATTTGGATAGATTGCCTATACAAAAAAGGTTTGAAATCATTATATCACTAAACCTTCATGATATCAACATAAGTCATCAAGATTTAAGCACTCCAAGACTTCACAAGAGCATCAAGAGAGTTTACAAGAGCACTTCTAAGGTATTCAAGGGAAAATTTCTTCATCATTTTTTACTGCAATTCAAGATCCATCATCATGTCAAGATCATAAAATATCCAGCATGTTGTTGAGCTAGTGTTGTGATGGCATAGCATTGAAGATCCATTTGCAAGCATTATTTCATATCCATATTCAAGATCAAGATCTACATTCTACATGGTCACTTCATGTTATATTGCTAAGACATCATTTAAGATATCATTGTTCATGTTTGATATTTCATGTTTCATGTTCATATTTCATTATTTCATCACAAGGTTTAATTACCTAAATGGGGTTTGACCAAGGCAAACCCCTATTCCCTAATAATCAACAACTTTTTCTCTCTTTACATGTGTGCTTGTAGATCTAGGTGTTTTGAGACTTGGAGATCCTTTGAATACTATGTTGCAAAGTTTAAGATGTTGTCAAGTTGTCACATGGTTGTCATCTTCATGAAAAGTCACCTAGATAGATTAAAAATAAGGGTTTTAGATCTGAAAATAAAGTGTGTAGGGAAGAGAAGAGATTGGAGACCTGATTCAAATCTTAACCCTCAAAAACACTAGAGTAGGATTGATATGCTACTTGTGGTGTATGAGTCCCAATATAGCACATTTTCTATATTTTAGAACATTTAGACTCACCACTGCCAAATTCCTATTTCAACCCAAAAAACCCTAATCTTGGACTAAATCACCCATACTGGCATATGAGTTCTAGTGGGAATTAAACAACAAGTTTTCATTGTTTTGGAGCTTGTTTTGATGTCACATACTAATTTTATCAATTATTTTTTTTGCAAATTATTAATCATGAGAATTTCACTGTTTATATTAGATGATTATATAAATTGAAATTGAGATTGAAATTGGAACTAAAATTTAAATGCAAATGAAATGATTTTGAATTCATTATTATGAAATTTGGGGATTGTCATTCTTGATGAGAAATTCAGTGCAAGTGAATGCATGAACAAGTGAACGTGAGTGAAGGCGAGAACATTGATTAGGTAGAGTCATTTTAGCCATTAGGTGTTTCTGAGGATGATGGAATCTCACACACCACTTAGTATTTTTAATGTATTTTGTGATGATTATTAATGGGAAATTTAAAATAAGTTAATTTCGATTGCTTAAATTTATGTGAGAAAAGAATATATTATTTCAAATGGCGATTTGAATTATTTTATGAGAAATTGATTTTATTCGAATAATTGGATTCCTTAAGTCAATATTGTTCTATTATTTAAAAATAATAATGCTTTTATTTTAGATTAATGGAACATAGTTTTAATTGTGTAAAAGTTATTAAAATATAACATAGTGTTGTTTGATGTAAATGTTATTCTTCTCTTTGATAAATAAGAAAGGAAATATAAATATTTAAATAATTAGATATATTAAACTAAGTTATTGAAAACAAGTTGGAAAAAAAAAACATTCAAATGGGAAATGGAATTCAAACAACAATTATCTAATTGAAGAAAATATCTTTCAATTAATGTGAATGCAATTAGAAAATGGAACTTGGAGTTTACCCATTTATTCTAGAGATCATGCATAAAAAGTGGATCAAATTTTTGAAAACTTCACCCATTCGCATGAATTAAGGGAGAGCATGAGAAAATTCATGGTTTTTAGAGAGAGAGCTGGGAGTCCTTTTGTAAAGGAGGCTGCTTATCCCATACACAAGAAATAACAGTCTTTTGGGGGTTTCTTTTGATATATATTTGAATCATTTACCTAATATCCCAAGCATGACCATCAGGAAGGGAGAGAGATTTAGAGGATATAAAAGATAAGAAAAAAATACTCTCCCTATTGTATGTGTAGAAAGAGAGACAAGGCGTTGGGAAGGAGAGGCGTAGGAGAGGGAAGTGCACAAAGAGGAGAAGGAGAGGAGGACTTGGAAGGTGAGCGGCCAAAGAGAAAGGAGAATTATCATAGGCTGGAAGGGCAGTAAGGAAAAGAGAGGTAAGGAGGAGAGCCGGTGTAGAAGAAAGGAAGAAAGGAGAGAAGGAAATAAATAAAGAAACATAACAACAATATATAGGTGTGTGGGAAGTAAGGAACAACAGACCAAAGAAAGAGAAGGAAGGATTAGTGGGTGAAGAAAAAAAAGGAGAAGATTGTTGCAGGGGTGCATGTGCTACACAGGAAGAAAAAGTAGGAATATAGAAAAGAATTGCACTGAGAGTAGCTACAAAAAATACATTCACAGAAAGACAAAATATTCACTGCCAGATTCGGGAAATACACAACAACAGAAGAATGACATGTAGATTCAATGGAAGCATATTTACAAGATTCATAATATTAATTTGATATAGTTAACTATTTTCTTATATTCATACATTTTATCAAAGGAAAACATATTACTATTTAATTCAATTTAGAAGAAAGTAAAAAAAAACACCAGACTAAATTTCCATTTAGAAAGAGAACGAACTTGGACATAAAATATTGAACAAATATTATAGAAATAGAGACATTAGATTTCTTTATTGAAGAATTATGTTTCAGTATTTATTAAAGATTCAAATAGAAATCATAAAGTTCTAGATTTAGAAAAGTTTCTGAAAAATAAAAAATGTCAGAATGATAAAATTTTCAAAACAAAAAGAATAGAAAAGATAGTGAAACTATTACAGAATTAAATAGCTGAATGTTCTTGGTTTAAATAAAATTTTAAAAAGGATAAGATAAAATAACTTTTGTGCACTGAAATATGCTAGGAAGGATGAAAGTGAGATTTGATAATTTTCTGGAAATGATATTAAATTGCTGCAAAATAGAAGTAATAGGATGTGTCTTTTATTTTTTATGATTTTGAAAAGATAACATTTTGAGAGAAATAGGAAAAACAGAAAAGAAGAGGAAATAGAATTTTAAATAGAATTACTTGAAAAATAAACAAATTATAAGAGGTTTATATTGAATTGTGATTGAAATTCTTGAGTAAATGAACTGAAAGAATGTGTTCTCATTTATTTCTTGTTAAAATATGTACTTAGATTACATACTTGAGATACACCTTTTAAATTTATTTTATTATTTTATTTTAAATGAACTTAATGTTGTCTAAGATTTCAATCTATGAAATTATTGTATTAAATACCATGTGTGTTCATGTGTTTGTGAAAGATCATTTTATTTTGAATGGAGCCATGCATGCTTGATAAATGAATGTGCATGACATGTGTTTGGAAAGTTACCTTCCGGGATGAGTGCTGAATGTGGGTTATTAGAGAGTGTAGTTTTGCTTTTCCAAAACCGCTTTTATTTTTCGTGCATGAAATTTTACTTGGCTAAGTAATATAAGGACCATTGAAATAGATGGAATGAATGAACTCTCTACCATATCCTAGTATCGAACTTGCTTGTTTCTTAAATGAATTAGAAAAATGAAAATGCTTGTGGGATTACTAGTTATACTAGGTACGCATCAGCTTCCATCTTGCTTGTCGACTTATTTTTTCTAAGTGATTCGTGCAGGGTCAGGTATTCTTTGAATGAATAAATAATTCCGGGGAAGTGTAAGCTTCGAGTTTGGGCGGAAAAAGCGCCTGATTCTTGTTCTTATCTTCATTAATGAATATAAGCTATGGATTGAAAATCAAAGGATGTTATCTTCATTTATGTATTATTGTATTCTTTAAATTATGTAATGTAGAGCTTAAGGTGATAGAATGCCTAAGTCTCAAAATGTAAACTTATATTACAACTTCTTTTGTATTATTATCAATGTCGTGTAAGATGACACACATATGAATCGAACTGGAAATATTATAAATCTATTTATCAACTTTAAGTCGTTGTTTTGAAAATTGATTGGATTTTATGATGTCTAATGAATGAAGTGACTAATTTATTTTGAATATAAATGAATTTATTTAAAAGTATTTTCATTGTTTGAATTGAATAATTCCGCATATTACATTTGGTATCAGAGCAACTAGATTCTGCACTACAACCTATGAGCTCATTATGCAATAATGTGTAAACCTTATTAGAAGATAAAGGTTGAAAATTTCTTGTGCTAGAATGGAAATAGAAAAGAGCTTAAGGAAGTGAAAATGAAGATGTAAACATTATTAACGGGTGTAAATTGGGGCTAGTTAAAGATTCGTCCCTGGAATCAGAATTCCTAAACCAACAACTTATGATAAAACCTAGGATTGCAGAAGATTATGTAGTAAGTTATGTAGGAAGGTTAGGAAGAATAAACTGTGCATACATGACTCTTAGAAAAGAGAATGAATAGGAGCGAGATAAATTGAATTGTGGTAACCTACAATTGTAAAGAGTCGGGAACTCTTGGATTAGTGTAAACACTACGAATCTATGTATGTAAAGTCAACATAAATTAGATTGTTCAAGTAGGATATGAATGAAGGAAGTATCCTCAAGGGTTGGGGAACTCATGACTTAAACTCTTGTGAAAAGATAAAGATCTTGTTAGAAAGGATTTAGTAGCGAACAATTGAGAAAAGACCAGAATGGTCAAAAGAAACAATCAATGACATGATCAAGGACACTAGAAGTTGCAAGGAAAGAAACACCTTGAGTTAAGAAGTACATCAACAAAAGAGGTCTGTGAGCATGAATATTTCTCCATTAAAAAATATATTAGAAAGAAGATGGAAATGAAAAGTCAACAAGAAGGAATGACAAACCCTTTCCAAAGAATCAAGTAAATTGCTAGAAGTTCAACGTAAGAAGAGTGAAATTTTCAGAAACACTAAAGGGGGGGAAGAAGAGAGTGGATTGACTCAAGCTAAGTACCCCACCCATCAAAAAAAAAACTTGGTTATGACATCCGTGCAAGTCATAAGAACAACTAAGTCATACATTTTATGAACACAAAGGAAAAAGGTACAAATGGAAAGGTTAAGAACTAGGACCTTTATACCTTATGATTATCTGGTGTAAATATCGAAAGATATTTTTATCAATGCCTTAGAAAAGGATAGGTAGATAAGGAAGATCATTGTCAATGGGATTGACAAGGAAAGATCTAAGAGACTCATGATTGGAAGAAAGTGTCTCTATAATCCTATACAACTTATATAGATAATTTAAATAATGATTTTATTTCTATATGAAATATATCCATGTCATGAAATGACTTGACACTGAAGCTTACTATGCTAAGAAATCTATGGACATTTTTTTTTTTAAGCTATTTAAGCCATGTGATGGAGTGAAAATAAAGTAAGATGTGACGTTATGTGAAATACACCAAAATATCTTAATGAGAATGATTAAATCACTTAATCACTACCTTACTCTTGAATGAAACCTTGGGTTAAAGATAACCTAATTGGGACAAGAAGTTCATTCAATAAAGAGAGAGACCTTATGATGAGAGTAAAACCTATTAAGTTGGATTGCGTACTGGATTACTCTTTAACACCTATAAGTAGGAATTAAACTTGAATGAGTTGTACATTGGGTCTTGACTATAGTCATATACAGTGGGGAAATCTATAAATAATCGGACTAGTCAACAATTAAGGATTCCATCCTAAGAATTGGAAGGGAATATTGGGTTAAAGACTTGCCCATGCGATTGCATATCATTGGAGATAATGAAACTCTGTGAGGATAGAAGCATAGGAGGGATGCCTAGTAAGTTAAAGGAAGTTGTATTATTGACAATAATTTACTTTAAGTAGCTCTTATATTAAAGGAGAAACACTTTAAAAAGGAAGCATCAATTGTCATGACAAAACATCATAGAATTTTTACTTAGCAAGGAAATGTTGAAAATCTTACGGAGAAGAACATCAGAATTGTTACTTATGCTCAAAATGGATATATTGAAGTTGAGAATCACCTATATAATTAAGAAATCATGGAGTTAAATGTTAATGCTTGATGATTAGATATGCAATTAATTTTTTTATTATCTAGAGATCAACGTTATAGAAAGATGATTAATACTTAAAATTAGTACCCGATTAAATCAAGGAAATTAGGTTGAGTTAAAAGATGAATCACATTTTTGAAAATAATCCAAGGACAAAAGAGAATCCACAGTATGGATGTCCTGAGATAAACGGTAGTTATCTCTGCAAAACCTATAACTGTTTACATGAAGATTAATAATGATGTAAGATCAAAATAGGTTATCACTTAGTCAAAGGATAGACTATTGTTGGATATAAAAGAACCTATGTGTCTTAAATTTGGAAGATTCGAGAATGGAATGAGGAAAATAATATCAGATTTAGGACATTAGAAAGACAAAGGGAATTGTCAGATAAGGATCCACTGCCATCTAGAAGGGGATGGAGTAAGAAGATGCATGGAATGAAGCATGGTAATATCTAGTATGCCAGGAAATGAAGACCAAAAGTCATCATTGGTAGGACAAGTAACTATCTTGAGATTCTAGAAGGAAAATGGTAGAACACAACATAAATTGATTTGTCGATGATTAGTGGAATTAACATAATGTTCTAGTGGATAGACTCATCAAAGAAACCAATAGTTTTTTTTTTAAACTCGACTTATAGGATTTTGATCCTAAATAATATATTGTGGGTAAGCAGTTGCTTAGTAAAACTGTGAGTTTATTTCAGTTTAGCAAATAATGATAAGGTTGTGTAAACCAAAATCATACCATGAGACATTAATTTGAATAAATGTGCAATTTATTATTTTTAGTCAAATAAGTAAAATGGTGGACTGAATCTTGGATGATTTGTAAATTCAAAAATGGAAGTTGGACCATTAATTGGAAAGAAAGGAAACTCTATTAAATCTAAAAAAGGCTTGAATATAATCATAGACTCGATAAAATGTCAAAAAGGAATAATAGAACAAAGTGATCGATGAAACTTAATTGATAACAAAGCTTAAGTTTGGAGTAGTATCAAAATTTATAAGTGTCTAGGAGCAAGGTTATGCTCGAGATAGACAAGTAATTAAGGTAAATTACTTTATGGTAAGGATAATGAACGTGTAAGTGGCGGATGGACTCGGTTATGAGTTGTCTAAAAGTGTAAATACAAATGCAAAGGATTGGACCCACGATGTAGTGTACAATACATCGACATTCCTCTTCCATTTGGGTTATACTAAGGATAAATTCATGGACCAATGAATTTCGATCACTAAGTATAGTTATTATTATATATTAGATGTAATTATGGAATAAATCTCTTTGGGAGAGTAAGTATGTGTGAAGCATATGAGATTTCCCTATGTTATAGTAAGGACACTTGAAGCAAGGTCTAGAAAGGAAAAGATTACTATATAGGATGAATGCTATGTAAATCTTACGTATTTTGGGAAATCATCAAAGTTGGCTCCGAGATTTGTGGGACCCTTTGATGTACTGGAAGTCATTAATCCAGTTGCTTATAGACTAGTGTTAACAGGGATAGTACTCAGTACAAGGTCTAGTGGGACTAGTAAACTGAGGATAGTGTTACATGGGAGGATTCTGTGACGATTGACTGTCATTTTCCTCAATTGCTTTCTTAGATTAGTATTTTCTTAACGCATGAGATACTTGATACTTTGGTTTTTTATTCACATGTTGTGAAATTGGATAGCGTGGATGCTACTATGAATTGCTTATGCTTATGTGTTGAAAACTAAGATGTTAGTTGTTATTTCATTATGATAGGGATACTATATTTTACTGATTGGGATAGTATGTTTTATTGATTGAGATACTATTCTTATTGTTTGATTAATAAGACATCAAGATGATGTCTCTTCCAAGAGGGGAAGGATGTCATGTACTGATTTTATCAATTATTTTATTGTAAATTATTAATCATGAGAATTTTGGAGTTTATATTAGATGATTATATAGATTGAAATTGGAACTAAAATTTAAATGCAAATGAAATTATTTTGAATTCATTATTATGAAATTTGGGGATTGTCATTGCTGATGAGAAATTGAGTGCAAGTGAACGCATGAACAAGTGAACATGAGTGAAGGCGAGAACATTGATCAGGTAGAGTCATTTTAGCTATTAGATGTTTATGAGGATGATGGAATCTCACACACCACTTAGTATTTTTAATGTATTTCGTGATGATTATTATGGGAAATTTAAAATAAGTTAATTTCGTTTGCTTAAATTTATGTGAAAAAAGAATATATTGTTTCAAATGGCGATTTGAATTATTTTATGAGAAATTGATTTTATTCGAATAATTGGATTCCTTAAGTCAAAAAATTTCTATTATTTAAAAATAATGATGCCTTTATTTTAAATTAATGGATCAAAGTTTTAATTGTGTAAAAGTTATTAAAATATAACATAGTGTTATTTGATGTAAATGTTATTCTTCTCATTTGATAAATAAGAAAGGAAATATAAATATTTAAATAATTAGATATATTAAACTAAGTTATTGAAAATAATTTGGAAAAATAAATACGTTCAAATTGGAAATGGAATTCAAATAATAGTTATCTAATTGAAGAAAATATATTTCAATTAATGTGAATGCAATCAAAAAATGGAACTTTGAATTTACCAATTTATTCTAGAGATCATGCATAAAAAGTGGATCGAATTTTTGAAAACTTCACCCATTCACATGAATTAAGGGAGAGCATGAGAAAATTTGTGGTTTTTAGAGAGAGAGTTGGGAGTTTCTTTGTAAAGGAGGTTGCTTATCCCATACGCAAGAGATAACAGTCTTTTGGGGGTTTCTTTTGATATATATTTGAATCATTTACCTAATCTCTGAGGCGTGACCAACAGGAAGGGAGAGAGATTTAGAGGATATAAAAGAAAAGAATGAAATACTCTCCCTATTGTATGTGTAGAAAGAGAGAGAAGGCACTGGGAAGGAGAGGCATAGGAGAGGGAAGTGTATAGGAAGGTGGAGAGGGAAGTGCATAGAGAGAAGAAGGAGAGGAGGACTTGGAAGGTGTGCACCCAGAGAGAAAGGAGAATGCTCACAAGCTGGAAGGGAAATAAGGAAAAGAGAGGTAAGGAGGAGAGGTGTGGCAGAAAGGAAGAAAGGAGAGAAGGAAATAAATAAAGAAACATAACAACAATATATAGGTGTGTGGGAAGTAAGGAACAACAGACCAAAGAAAGAGAAGAAAGGATTTGTGGGTGAAGAATAGAAAGGAGAAGATTGCTGCAGAGGTGCATGTGCTACATAGGAAGAAAAAGTAGGAATATAGAAAAGAATTACACTGAGAGAAGCTACAAAAAATACATTCACAGAAAGACAAAATATTCACTGCCAGATTTAGGAAATACACAGCAACAAAAGAATGACAAGTAGATTCAATGGAAGCATATTTACAAGATTCATAATATTAATATGATTTAGTTAACTATTTTCTTATATTCATACATTTTATCAAAGGAAAATATATTATTGTTTTATTAAATTTAGAAGAAAGTAAAAAAAAACACTAGACTAAATTTCCATTTAGAAAGAGAATGAACTTGGACATAAAATATTGAACAAATATTACAAAAATAGAGACATTAGATTTCTTTATTGGAGAATTATGTTTCAGTATTTATTAAATATTCACACAGAAATCATAAAGTTCTAGATTTAGAAAAGTTTCTGAAAAATCAAAACTGTCAGAGCGATAAGATTTTCAAAACAAAAAGAATAGAAAAGATAGTGAAATTATTACAGAATTAAATAGCTGAATGTTCTTGGTTTAAATAAAAATTTGAAAAGGATAAGATAAAATAACTTTTGTGCATTTAAATATGCTAGGAAGGATGAAAGTGAGATTTGATAATTTTCTGGAAATGATATTAAATTGCTGCAAAGCAAAAGTAATAGGATGTGTCCTTTATTTTTTATGATTTTGAAAAGATAACATTTTGAGAGAAATAAGAAAAATAGAAAAGAAGAGGAAATAGAATTTTAAATAGAATTACGTGAAAAATAAACGAATTAGAAGAGGTTTATATTGAATTGTGATTGAATTTCTTGAGTAAATGAATTGAAAGAATGTGTTCTCATTTATTTCTTGTTAAAATATGTACTTAGATTACATACTTGAGATACACCTTCTTTTAAATTTATTTTATTATTTTCTTTTAAATGACCTTAATGTTGTCTAAGATTTAAATCTATGAAATTATTGCATTAAATACCATGTGTGTTCATGTGTTTGTGAAAGATCATTTTATTTTGAATGGAGCCATGCATGCTTGATAAATGAATGTGCATGACATGTGCTTGGAAAGTTACCTTCCGACACGGGTGTCGAATATGGGTTATTAGAGAGTGTAGTTTTGCTTTTCCAAAATGCTTTTATTTGTTGTGCATGACATTTTACTTGGCCAAGTAATATAAGGACCATTGAAATAGATGGAATGAATGAACTCTCTACCATATCCTAGTATCGAACTTACTTGTTTCTTAAATGAATTAGAAAAATGAAAATTCTTTTGGAATTACTAGATATACTAGGCACGCATCAGATTCCATCCTGCTTGTTGACTTCTTTTTGATAATTGATTAGTGCAGGGTCAGGTATTCTTTGAATGAATAAATAATTCCAAGGAAGCGTAAGCTTCAAGTTTGGGTGGAAAAAGCGCCTGATTCTTGTTCTCATCTTCATTATTGAAGATAAGATATGGATTGAAGATCAAAGGATGTTATCTTCATTTATGTATTATTGTATTCTTTAAATTATGTAATGTAGAGCTTAAGGCGAAAGAATGCATAAGTCTCAAAATGTAAACTTATATTACAACCTCTTTTGTATTATTATCAATGTCATGTAAGATGACACGCGTATGAATCTAACTAGAAATATTATAAATCTATTTATCGACTTTAAGTCATTGTTTTGAAAATCGATTGGATTTTATGATGTCTAGTGAATGAAGTGTTGAGTTTCTTTTGAATATAAATGAATTTATTTAAAAGTATTTTCATTGTTTGAATTGAATAATTCTGCATATTACATTTGACCTCATCCTTCTTCCAGGTGCACCACTTCTCATTCTCAGTTTGTTATTCTACATTTCAATTTCACTTCCTAGGTCATTTAGTTAGGTTTTCATATAGTAATTTGCATGCCATTTACATTTATTGTCTTTCCAAGCCCTATCTTGGTGTTGAACCCCCTTTTAGTCCTTAATCACACCCTAGGATACCTTATTGCAAAATCTCTTTCCCCCTTTCTACATGTGGATTGAGATATCTAGGGTCTCCTTGAGTGTAACAAGTGTGAAATAGGAACCCTACCTTTGTGCTCAATTCCTCAAATGTGGTCCAACCTATTTCCACTTTTACATGTTGCTTAACCTTACGTGAACACCTCTTTTTTGATTTGGAGTGCATCATAGTCCTAAATCTAGCTTGCATTGAGTTTGCATTAGGTTTTTCATTAGTTAATTTGCATCTAGGGTTTCTAAATTTTGCATTAGTGAAAGTGCATATAGGTTGCATTTTTGCATCTTGCATCATTGAATTTCATTTGAAATCTACATTTACACTTATCCTATACATCATCCTAACTAGAAAACCTATAAACAACTCGGAATTTGCTTAAAATGATGTAAAAACCCTAATATGGGACTCATACATTGCTCTGGGCGATTTCGACCCAGTACAAGTTATTTTTCCTTCTTTATATGATTTTGGTGTTATTCATTTTTCAACATTTGGACCCTTGAAATACCTTGACTATAACTCATATGCCTCTCTAGGTGAATTAGTCCCGAATTAGCCATAAAAATGCATTTTTACAACATTGAAAACCTTGTTTTTGCACTTTTGTTTGTCATCAATAGTTATCTATTTCGATTGGATTACATCCATTTCACTAGATATAGCTTAAATCACCTCATTTCATGCATTTCTTAATTTCAAAATTGCATTTACAACACTTCATTTTTATATTGTTGCATAGTCTAATCAGTAAATTACCTTGTTTGGAATCTAAAAATTGCATTTACACATTTCATTTTAGCTCGCATTGCATTTTAAGTCTCTTTCCATTTTAATTTTGAATAGATTACTTTTCACAAATTTTGGTATCTATATTTTTCAATTTTGTAAACAAAAATTTATTCAATAAGCATGTTAGTCATCCATTTAGTACATTCCCTAGTTATGAGAGTCTCTTAGTGCAAGAGAGTGAAGATGTTGACACTTACCTTAAACCTATACCCCTTCCTATCTCTCCTATTTGTTGGAATGATGTGATAGAAGAAGATATAAGTGTAGAAAAGAATGATGGTCATAGTTGTTCTTCTCTCGATACCTCTCCTATTAGTGACGAAAGTATCTTGGTGTTCAAAAGGAGATGCAATCGTTGAGAATCATGAAATTCTTACTTGTCCTCATCCCCCCCCTTGGGAAGATATTATAACAATAGAAGATTAAATCATTGCCACTACTTTACTTAGTTTACATTCCTCCCCCAACACCTCCCCTACTTGTGAGAATGCTTTAATGAAAAAAAGATACAATCACAAATGACCATGAAAATTACATTTGTGAGGAGGAGATGTTGGTGTTAAGAGATCCAATGATTGAGAGCTATGACAATCCTACCTCTCCCACTTGGGAATACATTATAGGAAATAGGGATGTAATTGTAGATAACCATGATAATCACATTGTTTCTTCTCCTAGTATCCTTCCTAGTAATGAAGATGATAGTTTAGTGTTAGAAGACACACTTGAAAGTAATGAAAATATCATTTATCCCTTTCCTAATGCTCCTACCATTTGGAGAGATCCATTAGTGTAGACACCCAAAATTATCCATGTCATAATACTACCTAGTCGATACATGACCTTGTAAGAAATTTTGTAATATTTTGTTGTAGGTAATTACATTATCCCACTTATCCCACTTATCCCATTTATTCCACTTAATCACCTTCTCAATTATCTAAGTAAATCTCATTTATTTAGTTAATTCCCCCTTCACATGTCTCAAAATAATTCAAATTAAATATTTGAATAAATCCCTCACTTATTGTCACATTGCAACATGTGTCACATGACTACAACTCTTCACATGCACAAATAATTTAAATAATTTTATTATTTAAACTATGATATTCTCACTCACATCCTATTTTTAGACCCATTCATTTTGTGTCATAGGAATCTTTTCCTCCAAAATAAATAATAGAATCTCACTATTCCCTCACATCCTAATTTTAGCCTCATGTCATAACCCACTTAATGTGCACCAAAGGCACTAAAATAAACTTTTAATCCTTGCCATACATATCAAAAATTTGACTTTTAATCTTGGCCATCTTATCAAATCAACCTTCTTCTATAAATCAAGCCTTTCACGGGCCATTTGGGAGAATCTTCTTCTGGCATCCTTACTTTGCCAAAATTTATTTCAATCTTCTTATCTACCTATCTATTTTTCTTCTAACATCTCCATCTTATCGTTATACTATAAAAATGAGCAATCAACATATCAAAATAATCAAACCTTCAAAATCTTGCATTCTCATGCAGGTGGAGAAGAACAATGGAGATAAATCAAATCTAGCTTGGAGATCGGTTTGCATTCACTTGTTATTTTGATTTTCATGCTTGCTTTTACTCTATTGTGCTAGTTAGGGTTTTGATATCTTTTTTTGAAAAGTTAATCAGCATTTATAGGGCATCGTACCCTTCACAACGAGCCACTAGGGCCAAAAAGGAACAAGTTTAAACAGCAAACATAAAGGAAACAAAATTCAGAAACAACCCATAGGCAACACAGAGACTGCAAAGAGAACTGACAGATAGGAACAAGGAGCAACTAACTGGCATTGTCCTAGATTTTAATCAGGAGGTCCACTGCCTCATCGCCCACCCACTCTTTTTTCTCTTGACTTTTATTTCCCTTCAACTCCTCCTTTAGAGCATTAGATAGAGTGCTCGTGACAAAGTGGCCCAACTTCATGGTGAAGCGGGTCAACCCCCAGAACCTTTTGTCAAGCGTTTCCATTCTCTTCACCACATCACAAGGCTCCTCCCCAATTTCCATGGTCCCCTGAACCTCTCCAGGCTCTTTAACCAAGGGATGCAGAGAGTGAGAGGTGGATCCATCAATAGGAACCTTGTTGTCCTCAGGAGTAAACTTGGGCCCCTCCACATTTTCTTCCTCCTCATCTTCAGTTTCTTCTTCCTTGTACCCTTTGCTGTTAGTTGATCCTCCTCTTAGTCTTCAATAATCAACCTCTTTTTTTTGTTCTTAGCCAGCCTCTCGGATCTCCTTCTGGAATTTCCCCCACTAGTCATCTCAGTGGTCCCCACAACCGTGTCACCTCTGGAGTCTTTCCTTATAGCATTCTTTCCCTTTCCATCCTTAGCAGTTGGGGTCGACATGCCTTTCTCCTTGAAGTGGTGGCCTTGTAGGCTGAGTTTTCCTGAGTGGATTTCAATTCACAGAGACCCTCCACCACACAGGCATGAGCCTTACCCAAACCACCCTTAAACATCTTGGTGGTTATCTTGGCTTTGGGATTCCCTGCAGTGCCCGTATTGGATTTCCGGGGAGGGCTTTTAGACTCAACTGAGGAAATATTCATAGTCGACAAGGGTTCAATGTTCTCAATGCAAATGGTCGTGATAGCTTTAGGAGGACATAGGGCCAAATGAAAGTGATATAGTCTCAGAATGAGCCCCTGATGGAGCAGGAGTGGTGAGAGATCACTGTGGTTAAGGCTAGCTGATTCTTTGCATTTTTCAATCGAGTTTTCCAAGTCCATTAAAAGAAAGAAAGGGAAACTAAGCAACATCTTGTGTCTTAAATGATTTAACAGGGGGAAGTGATAAAAGAAACAAGTTTTAAACGTACCTTCCAAAGTGACATAGTTCATCAGTGCCAGGCACACCTAATCCCAGGGCTTTGGGAGAGCATCTCTCTCAAAACCCGACTGGTTCCACATCGGGGCCTCCTCACCTCTACAACAATATTTTAAGCTTTCATGATTCAGTTTCTTGGTGTGTTTGGGGTATTTTTCCCAGAACACATTAATCATGTGGCTTGCACTATGACTTCCTCATTGATTTCAAACGAGATTCTTCCAATGGAGACCCGACGATCCTTCCACGAGTTGGCAAAATAACCAAAAAATTTGGGATCATGACTGACCAAGATCTCCATAAGCGGAGCAATGCCACCTTCCACGCAAGTTTTCTAGACTAAAGGGTTGTTCTGAATCTCCTTGTAGTTGTCTGGTTCAGTCCTCACCCACTCACCACCCATATTACCAACCTGCATAGGAAACCCAAGAAATTGCAAAAAATACCAAATGCAGTAGCCACGAATGATTATCACATTGTGATTGTTAAGGCAAGGTATACAATAGAGGCTAATAACACCCGCGTATAGGTTGCATGCGTGGAGGGGAAAATCACCACAAGGTAATTTGACAATGAATTTAATGAAGTTCTTGGGATGATTGTGTCCAACAAGGCAAGAATTGGCGGGCATGTAGGGAATGCACAAAAAATAATACAAAATGGCTGTATAACTAAAATTAGAAACCATCTAAAAGGTTCCAAAGGAGACCTGCGCTAAACTAACAAGCTCGAAGACCCTAAAAGGAGGCAATCTTGCATAATGAAGAGTCAAATCATTATAAATACTCTCACACAACGTGATGCGAGAATGAGATAAAACAAGATATCCCACAATCCCCAAGAGAATAGATCACATGGTACGACTCCATAGATTTAATGAAGTCACGTCCTTCCAACTAACCTTCATCAAGCCACCAAATTTAGTCGTGTTACCATCCTTTAAGTTCAAACCCCGCCACCTTTTCGTTACCTTAGAACCCGACCCCATCCACCATGTCCAAAGGACAAACATGTGGATCCTCCAATCTGTGCCCCACACACGAAAATATCTACTAGAAAACCTCCACCTGTATGCCATCTCAATGTTGACACTCATCCATTTTGTAATCATTGCAAAACATGGTTGCTTTGTTCCCGCATGACTAAAGCTTGAATTTTGGCGGTAGCCTTTCCATTTTCCTCCAACATTTAGCATTATCCTAGCCAGAGCCAAGATTATCCAAGGCATCCACCACTTGATTTCCTTCTCTAAAGATATGAGTCACCTTTTTATCCCTAAATTTGGATAAAAGGAAACTAGCATCCAACAATATATCCTTAGTATTCCAACCAATTAGTCTATCTTTATTCACAACATTTGTAATAGACTTGGAGTCTCCTTCAATGTGGAGATAAGCAATCCCTAGAGAAACATCAATTTTGAGGCCCATTAGTAGCACACAAGCCTCTGCCACTAATGAAGACTAAAACCCAATACCTCTAGCAAATCCCGCCACCAGAGCCCCCACAAGATCTCTGATAACATCACCAATACTTGCCCTTGCCTGGGTTGCCCTTAGCAGCCCCATCAAAGTTAAGTTTAAACTATCCTCTATCCGGAGGCTCCCATTTAGTATTTTTCCTAGCTAAGAGTTTTAAATTATCAAAGGAGTTAGCCTTTAAATCCTAGTGCCACTCCTTGGCCATTTTTATTTCTTAATCCAACGACCTCGTCTCTAGGAGTTTCCCATTAAAGAGAGAGATATTCTCCTCAATGAGCTGAGCACCAATAACAAAAACATCCTTGGGGCTCCTCTCAACATTCCTGAAAACCCTATTATTCCTCTCCTTCCACAAACACCATCCCAAAACAAGAGGGACCTGCTTCCAAATTTCACCAGGTAGAGGGTGGGAATACGGGCCAACCAACTCAGAATGAATGAATGGAGATCCTTGCTCATAACCCAAGGGACATCAAGTTTCTCATAAGCCAACTCCCAAACTTCAGTAGCAAATGAGCAGTGTAATAAAAGGTGACTGACAGTTTCCTCCCCATTCTTGCAAAGAAAACATCTATTGGGAAAACAAAAACCCCGTTTCCTCAAATTGTCTTGGGTAAGAATCCTATTATGACAGGTTGTCCACTGGAAGAAATTAATTTTAGGGATCATGTGGCAATTCCAAACCTTCTTCTTGGGTTCCTCAATAGAATTTTTGTTTGTCAAGAGTCTGTAATCTGACTGCACAGAGAGATGCCTCTATTTGTCTAAAGTCCAAAAAAACTCATCCTCCCTGTCATAGGATGGAAACTTGGTGGTAGAAAGAATCACCTAAAGGGACCAAGCTAGACAAAAGAGGTTATAGGATTGGGGGCAACAGAGGGTAAGGTCCCTCCAAATCCTAGCTCTGGGGGGTCCAAAAACGTAGTCACTGATATGGATGCCAAAGAATCTTTGGGCTGCATCCATCGTAGCCCTAAAGTCAGAGCAAGCCAGAGGGGAGTCAATTATCCAAGTATCTTCCCATAATCTGATTCTAATCCCATTGCCCATTTTCCACTTAATCCCTTTCTTTAATAGGCCTCGTGTGATACAAATGCTCCTCTAGATAACAAATCCCTAGGGGCGAGACTCTGAAATACAATCAATCAAGGGCCTATCCTAGAGATATTTGGAATTCAAAATTTTAGACCAATCCTTAGTGTTCCTTAATTGATCCCAACCAACCTTGGCCATCAAATCCCTATTAGAGTTGACAATTGTCCTGATTCCAATCCCACCACAATTTTTGGCCCGGCAAACCCTTTCCCATTTCACTAAACAAAGTTTCTTATTTTCCTCAGTCTCGGACCAGAGGAAATTCCTTTGAATTTTTTCAAATTTATCAGTAATGTACTTAGGCATCTTAGAAATGGAGAGGAAGTAAGTGGGGATACCTTGGAGAGCCACAGTGAGAAGTTGGATTTTTCCAACATGGCTTAGGATAGAGCCCTTCCACCCAGCCAATTTCCCTTGGATCCTTTCCAGAATCGAGTTCTAGAAATCAGTGGGAACCTCCTTAACTGTGAGGGGGAGCCCAAGGTAAACTGATGGGAGAGATCCACTGACACATCCCAAGACCGCAGTCACCCTGTTTTGCAAATTAGGAAAGCAGTTAAAGAAATAAATCATGCTTTTATTGTAATTGATGCTTTGACCAAAATAAGAGATATAGTTGTTAAGACAAGCTTTCCATTTCCTAGCTTCCACCATAGAGGCTTTCCCAAATAGAAAAGTGTGATCAAAAAATTTTTGCACAACAATTGGATCCAGGGAGGAAGTTTCTCTAATGCCCATAATGGAGCCCTTTGACAGTAGACCCATGAAATTCCTACTGAGCACATCAACAATCATTATGAAAAGATAGGGGGTAGAGGGTCTCCTTGTCTGAGCCCTCTACTAGCAGAGAAGAACCCAAAGGGGGATCCATTAACAATAATCGAGTACTTGATAGTATTACCACATTCCATAATGAGTTTGATGACCAAACTGTTGAAACCAAACTTAGCCAAGACCTTCAAGATGGAGTCCCATAACACTTTATCATAAGCTTTGGAAATTTCAAGCTTGAGAGTCATCCTTGCATAGTTACATCTATCCATTGAGTGGAGCAGTTCATGGGTTGTCAAAGTAGCATCAAGAATATTTCACCCAGGGACAAACCCCTTTTGAGTATGACCAATGATTTTTTCCAGAAGAGGTTGTATATGGTTAAGAAGGATCTTAGAAATGATCTTATAAAAGGTATTACAAAGGCTAATTGGTCGGAAATCAGTCATGGAATGAGGCTCACTAATCTTGGGGATAAGAGCAATGAAATTGTGGTTCAATTATTTGAGGATCCTGCCTGATTTGAAGAATTCCTTGGCCGCAAGCACAAGGTCCTCACCCACAGTATCGCAAAAAACTAAAAAAAAATAGGAGGAAAACCATCAGGCCCCGAGGCTTTGAAATCCCCCATGCTAAAGGTAGCTAGGTAGACTTCTTCCATAGAAACAGTCCTAAGGATCCCCAAATTATCTTCCTAAGAGATGGAGGTAGGAAGATGTTTGAGAATCGCACTGTCCAAAGCCAGGTTAGGCACCTCAGCAAGGGCCAAATAAGCCTCCTAAAAATAGTTAACCATATAGTGGCCAATTTGAGCTTGATTTGAAATCACCTCCCCAGTAGCATTGGTCAGTTTAGAAATTTGGTTTCTTTTTCTATGCTTGATGGCAGAAACATGAAAAAAGGAGGTATTCCTATCTCCTTCCTTCAGCCATTAGACCCTATATTTTTGCTTCCAAAAGACCTCCTCATTTTTTGGATCCCATTCCCATTCCATCCTAGTTTCTCATTCCTAGTTGTGAGTCTACTGACTGTCATCTCCCTCCATTTTATTTTGTAAATTCCTCAACTCTCCTTCTAACAACTTTTTCCTTTGAAATACATCCCAAAACACATTCTTGTTCCATCCTTTTACCATGTTTTTAATATTTTTAAGTTTAAAGAAGATCATATACATGGGGGATCCTTGGATAGGAATATTCCACCATTCAACAATTTTAATTTTGAAATCAGGATGAGAGTTCCACATTATCTCAAAGCGGAAAGGAAAGGGACCAACAACAGGTTGAATATTAGTGGTTAGCAAAAGAGGGTTATGGTCAGAGACCATCCTATGCAAGGTTATTAGATTGGCATCTAAGACATTAGTGCAATGAGGAGAGCAGAGGAAGGGGTCAAGCCGGACCTGAATCAAGTTACCACCAGCCCGTCTGTTAGACCAAGTGTAATTCTAGCCTAGAAGCTCAATATCAACTAAACCCGAAGAATTCAGAAAATTAGCCAGATCAGACATGTTGTCAGAGTAATCCAGAAGGCCACCACATTTTTTCCAATGGAAAAAGGGGAGAGTTAAAATCTCCAGCAACAAGCCAATGACCTCCCCTATTCAGATTAATTTTAGCTACCATGTTATTCCACAAAATACTTCTCGCATTCCTCATATTAGGAGCATATATATTAACTATAGACTAGGCTTCACCAAGGTAATTGAATGAAACCCCCACACTATTTTTACAGTGGAATATTTTAGAACCCCGAAAACAAGATGGGTTCCAAAGCATGGCCAAACCCCTTGAAGCACCCTCAGCATCACTATGGAAACAGGAAGCATTAGGCCAATTTTTTCTAGAAATTTTATCAAAATTAACCATCATCATTTTGGTTTCTTGAAGTAGGAAAACATCAATCTTATGTTCCACTATATAGTTCTTAGAGCACGTTGTTTGTGGGAGCTATTAAGTACACAAAAATTCCATGACATAATTCTCATTTCTGACCTTTTTTGAGGACACATCCAATTTCTTCTGCTTTCCCAGGGCAATGTCATTTGTCATTTCTCCCATCCTAGTGTGCCTCTAAGAAGGTCTCACTGGCTTAGATTCACCTCCTACATCTGCCTTCTTCTTCCTTCCTTTTTTCTTTGGAATTTTCCATAGCCCTTCTTCCCCAGCTTTCTCAAGCTTCAAACTCCTCATACTTTTAGTAGATTCATCAATCATACCAGAGCTCTCTTCCTCCTAGATTTCACCATCCTCAATCAAGGTCCCATAGGTCCCCATAGAGACAAACTTAAATATAGGGTCAATAGCCAAAGATCCAAGGACCAGAGACCCCCTCTAATAGGGGATTAACAGCCAAAGAGCCAAGGTCTTGAGTCAAAAGGATAGACAGGGGTTTAACAGAAGACTCTAATGAGTCACTAGGGTCATATAGTTCAGAAGGTGGACCGACATGGGAAGGTGGATGTAGAGGATCCTCATGCAACTGAGAAAAACCTAGGGGAACAATCCCAGAGTCATTCGGTGGCCACGAAATATTTCCAAATGAAGTAGTGGGATTTTTCACAATACAGTTATCCTTAAACTCCCGACTGACCACAGATTTACAATAAAAAATCAGATGCCTAGCTTTGGAAAACTTTTTATAGTATACCACAACATTTTCATAAAAAATAGGTTGAATCCAGCTGCCAAACTTAGAACACAACTTGATAGAGTTTGGTAGGATTTTATCAAAACAAATATTGACATAAAATCTCGCAAAGACTAACCTCGATTTTGACTTTGTGATAGAATTTGTGGTGATGAATTGACCCAACTAATCCTCAATAACTTTGAAGATGGCTTCATCCCAATACTCCAAAGGTAAGCCCGACAATCGTACTCAAATTGGAGCCAACTTATTTAGATCTATAACAGGTTCGAAACTGGGTTTCCCATAAACCCACAAACTTGATGACAGAGTTGCCACCATGTCCTCTACAGTCATGAATCTAACTAGGAAAAGACCACTAGCCATTGCACAAATCTCCACACTACCCTTAAGGCTCCATTTCATTGCAACCCATTTCTGAACCATATCCATTGTTGGTCGGTAAGAAAGAAATCTCCTCACTATAGCATTCTCCATGGAGGAAAGGATCCTATCACTGATCGAATCAGGAATGTCAAACATTGTTCCAGAGGTTGATACAATCTCAGGTGTAGAAGGAAATAAGGAGGAGACATGTTTTCCATTAGATAGCACATCCTTCCAATCGACAATCGGAGAGATCTCCACCATCGACACAGAAGATTCACCCGGAGTCGCCAAAATATTCAAAAAGCCCAATGGTGAAAGCATTGTCCCTGTAGGAGAGGTATCCAATAGACACAGGCCCAAAAGAGAGGAACACGGGTCAGGGGGGGCAGAGGGGGACCATTGGGTACCCCCAAGATAGAGTCCACCATGCACACAAGAAATTCAAACACAGAGGAGCAGGAAGTTCAAACGTAGAGGAGCGCGAAGTTTGATCTTCTATCATGTTTGATATCTTGTTGTTTTAGTTTTATATCTAATTTTCCCTAACTATAATTATAACAAAAAAATCCAATAATTGACAAGCATGATTCTCCTTTTCTCAATGCCTCCTCTATTTGTGATGAAGCTACTTTACAAATCCTAACCATGGAATGTGATTAACATCTTGTTTGTTACTCCCCTAAAAGCTCTCCTACTAGGGTAGAAGTTATGGCACAAGAGAATGAGACCTTAGAAAAAAAGGATGAAATCATAAATAAACATGATAATCATAATTTTTCTTCTCCTAGTATCTCTCCTAGTTGTGAAGAAGGTATTTTGGTGTTAAACGATCAAACAAATGAGTTATGGGAGTTCTATTTGTCTCTCTTCTCCTAGGGAAAACCTTGTTGAAAAAGAGAATGCCATCATTGATAAATAAGACAAACCAGCCATTGATAACTCCCTTACTTATGATGAAGTTAGTTTAGAAGAACCAAACATTGAATTTCATGAACATCTAGTTTTCAATTCTCCTAAAGACTCTCCTCGTATGGAGGATATCATGGTGTAATAAAATGATAACATTGACAATAGCGATATAATTTCGTTAGATGAAGATGATGAAGTTACATTAGACTCACCTTCAATAAATGGCGTTAATATTATTCAACATCAATTCATCCTTTACCCACCTTCACACAAACCTCAAACACAAAAAACACCCAAACTTATCGTACCTAAGAATAATGTTTCACAACAATCAAATTTTAACACTGTTGCTCATACATATAACACTAGAAACAATTTTCAACCAAGAAAAAAAGCTTCAACATCCCTCCCATTACCTCAACCTATCTTACTAGGTCCTCGTTTACCTTCACATAGGGAAAGGAGAGTGATCTTGTTGAACAAATTAAGCACACTCCTACTAAGATATCGTGTTATGGGACCTTAATCAAGCTTCCCCTCATTATCATAACATAATTTAAACTACCTTACAACAAGTTCCTGTCCCTTCTAATATGCAAGAAAATGACATAACAACCATGATTAAGGAATGAATGTTGGCATTGTTTCCCACCAAAGTGAGCTCCCTCCTTAGGAAGTATAAAAAAAAAATGATGCTTTCATGATATTATCTAACTATGATGGGTGGGTAATAAAGATAAATCTTGTTGACAATGGCTCTTCCCTTAATGTGTGTAGTGTAACCCTTTTGGATAAGCTTGGCATGGATAAATAAAAAAATCAACCTGATTCTGAATCTATTCAAGGGTTTGATAATGTAGGAAAACAATCGCTTGGTGTGATTACATTGCCTATTACAATTGGAAAGGCCACATTACAAACCCTAATTCATGCTATGCCTCATGATATTTCATAGAACCTCCTTTTAGGAAGACCATATATTCATGAGATGCATGTGCTTCCCTCTACCCTTCATAATATCATGAAATATGTCTACAACAATAAAGTACATACAATCAAATCTGACCCTAAACCAAACAGTTGTTTGAACATTGACAAAGATAAGGAAAATCTTTTGGAAAAATTAACTCCAACTACACAAGTAGAACCCGTACAATAGAAATACAAAGAAAAACATATTGAGGAAGTCAAGAAGCTATTAGAATATGTTTGGGGTTCCTTAGATTTCACACCAACATTCATGGGAGAATACAAGACCATAAACAAATAATTTGAAAAGGGAAAATAAAAAGTGATAATGTCAACAAAAAAATTGGAAGAACCTTTGAAAGCATTCACCTCAACCACTTTATAAAAAAAGACAACAAATTACACAATAAACTTTGGTGAAGTTGATTATGAGCAACCATTGAATCCAAAATAAATGAAAAATCTTTACGGAAAAGGTTATGAACTTATGAAACAACTTGGATATAATGGAAAAGGATTTGGTGCTAGAGAACAAGATATCTATGTCCCTATAAAACCTCACATGCAAGAAAAGACTAGTGGTCTTGGTTATTGTCCCTCAAAAGAAAAAAACAAGCCCTAGTATCAACACTCTAATAGAAGATTCCTCTAAGAAAAATTTAAAATTAGTGCATCCTAAACTGATAGACACTAGAGGTCTTGATTGTTATCCTTTGAATTTTTTTGAAATGAACAGAGAAATCTTCACTTCATATCAGTGTCATCACACAAAACACTAATGATTGGAATTTGTTAGATTTTACACCTTCCTTTAAAGGAGTGTACAAAATATCGTAATCTAAATAGTCTTGTGTAAGTATGACATCGCATACTAAGCAAGAGACATCTTTCTCGCAAAATAAAGGAACATATTCTACTTTTGATCAAGAGGGTATCCTGGCAAGACTCCTCTAAGATTTTTTGATATTTCTCCCTCCAAGAACATGAAGAAATTTTAATCCAAGACTTCATTTTGTGCATATCATAGAGTTCATGGTCATTCTACTCATGAATATAAGGATTTGAGTAACAAAATTCAACATCTTAAGAATACGGTGCTCTTTCTTACATTGGGTCACCTAATTCCTCTAATTGATGCTAATTTTCACTCTACCATGTTTCTCACCAATCATCTTGACTCATCCTTGTCTTGCACTAAGTGGGGGAAAGGGGTTAAGTAGCCTTGTCCTCATATGTCAATTGTTGTCTCTTTTGGCTAGTTTACCACCTTTCATTTACATGTAAGAGCAATCTTGGGATGTTGGCAACACGCCTTAAGTTGGCTCACATGTGACATACTAAGTTTTGAGGGAAACCCCTTTTCCATGATGTAGTTTCATTAGAAAAAATATGGCTTGGCATAACACTTTTCAAATAACCTCTCATTTATTCTTCTACTTTAAAGAAATTTCTCACATCAATGGTGTAGCAACCACTTTAAAGTGGGGGCATACATCGACACTCATGTTTCACTGTGCGATTTTCTTTCTTCTGATGCATCCCTTTCTTGGTGGTGTCATTAGGTTTGATTCCCTCTGAGAGCATGATATTTATTTGACTTCTAATCTCTTGGATACATTAAGCATGATGTTCCCTAAGATGAGACCTTACATGAACCAAGCAAAATCCCTTTGAACATACCTTAAACTATTTTTCATTTACAATAACTATTATATGGCCACTTTGCATAACACACTTTGCTTGTCTATGGATCCATCTTGTTTGTTCATGAGTTCCAAGCATATGAAGCTTTTCTTGCCTAATGAATCCTAAAGTTCATTGTTGTGTGGTTGCTTATCAAATTTATCAAGAGGTACGGGTATGTGGAGGATCATGATCGGCCAAAAAGTGGTGATATGTAAGTGATATGATGGCCCATGGGCTGATGACTTTTTTCTTACCCAAAATTGATGAAACAAAAAGGGTTTTTAAAGGAGATTCTCATCTTTCCACCAATATAAATTATGCTTTACTTTTAATTTAATAAATAATTATTATTCATTTTCTATTTGAATTACGACTAAATTCTTGATTGATAAGTTGATTGAAAAATATCTATAGCTTTCAAACGATATCACATTTTTTGGATCTGAAACATGTATCACATTCTATGCTTCATATACTGTATGATTTAAAAATAAATAAATAAAATTATTGAATTTTTGACCAAGTTAAGGTGGTTAGACATACGAGTTTTTATATTTTTAAAAATTGTAATAAAAAAATCATAATTAATTATTTACTTGGAAATTTAAAAAAAATAAAAAATGCATTGCATCAAGACATGAGTCCTCTAGTTATATCTAAAATATTATAAAAAAATATTATCATTTTATTGTGGTTAGGGTGGTCAGACAGACACCTACTTCTTATTTTTTCCTTGAAATTACTACATTGAAATTTCAAATTTTCACCAAATAGATTTTCTTTCTTTAAAAAAAAACTTAGTAGTTTAGAAACTAAATTCAACTTTCTACAAATTCTATTCTTACATATTTTTGAAATAATATAGATAACTTATTCAATTTTTTACATCAAGTTTCCTAACTCTGATTTTCTGAATTTTCATTTCCACTTAAGGGCCTATTTTTTCCATGATGATCCTGCACATACCCTATAGCTTTGGTATAGTTGAATGGGAAGCCAAACTTAGGTATGATTTCCCAAAGCCACTTGTTTGTTCATGTGAGTGCATATCGTCTGCATGCATATGTGTCTCACCCTTTTAGATGCTCACCTAGAGGAAATCCTAGAGTTTTGTTTCCTTATCGTGAGTGTGCATCTCTAGAAAAACAACTTAGATATGATCCACACCACATTGGATAAATGATCGAAGATTGATCCACCTCTTTTTTTATATTTTACTTATTTTTATTTTTCTTTTAGTTATTGACATTGCATGTTTGTGTATCTTGTCTTGTTGCTACATATCATACACCTTTTGTGCATGTCCCTTTGTGCTTATGTTGGTTTGACGTAGGATCCTAGATCCTAGGGGCTTGACTACCTCCTTGATCTTTATTATCTTAGGCCATCCACATTAGTACACTTGGACCCCTATTGAATGACTACTTTAGTGGGATTTTGAAACAAGTTCCTCTCTCACTAAAGTGGGGGTAGATGTAACAATGAAAAAAGTATCCCTCTAAATTTTTGCACTTAATGTGGGGTAAGTGCACCAAGATGGTTCCCAAAAAGGGGACTTGAGTGGACACCTTTTTTTTGAAATCAGGAAATACTAACGTTAGACATGAAATTGAGGATAGTTACACTCAAAATTTTGAGATGGAACAAAAACAAGGATCGAAGTTCTTTGAATCTACTTTCTAAAATAATAATTTATTTGTAAAATGGTTGAGATTAAGGGGTTCAAACAAGGGATGTACAAAAATTGGTGTTGTTTTTGTCAGAAAAACATAACCTAGCAACCCTTATATGACCCTAGCACAGTGTAATTTTTTTAGTATTTTTAAAATCTCTACAGTTAGAAGTTAGCTAACAATATGTAGTTGATGCATGATTTTTCTGATAATTTTTTAACGAATATTTGATTTTTTAATAATTTTCGAATTGGAAACTTTTTGAAAAATAGAATTTTGGACGTGCTACCCCTACAAATTTTGGAAAATAATTGATTTTTTTTTTTAAAATCATAGAATAGAGTCTAGTTTCTAGAAATGTAATTTATTTGCAATTTTGATGAGCGGTTAATTTATAACGAAAAAAACACCAAACACTTTTTTTTGGAAAAAAGGAGACATACAAGAGAAATAAATAATGGATGAAAGGCTTAACATTGTTAGAAAGTGAAAAAAATTACATTGTTGGATAGCTTAGAGAGAACGTAGCAATACCCAGATGTTCGATTTGTTTGATATTGAACCATGTGCAATCTTGATAGTGAGCATGAACTTGATTATGTGAAGTATTGTAGAATTTGCAAAAACATGTCTTTGGTCATTGGTAATACCCTCTGAGCCTTTGGATTGGTATTTCAAGGAAAATGCCAATCCTAAGGCTGGGGGATTCCCAAAGCAAGATATAACGCGAGCGAGTTATAACACGCTCGTGTTATATCTTAGTTTTGACATGTTTTTTTGCTTATGTTGGAAACATGTCAACCAAGACATAATGTGAGCATGTTATAACGTGCTCGTGCTATGTCTTCCTTTATGTTAAATGCAACTCTATTGAATGTATTTTGATATATTTTTATATTTTTATGTACATGTATGCTTGTATGTCATGTATGCATGCATGTATGCATGCTTGTGTGTATGTATTTATTCCTGTATGTATCAATGCATGTACTTTTCATGTATACCTATATGTATGTAAGATTGTATCTACACATGTATGTATTTATTCTTGTATGGATGTAGGATTGTATGTACATATCTATTATGCTTGTATGTATGTAAGTACGTATGTATTTATGTATGTCTTTAGAGGGAGGGATAATTTTAAGAGAGAGAGAGAGAGAGAGAGAGAGAGATTTTGGAGAGAGGGAGATGGGGTGGAAGTGAGATTTTCAGAGAGAGGGACTGGTAGAGAAGGGGTTGGAGTGAGAGGGACTTAGCTAGGTAGGGTGAGAGGGATAGAGGGAGGGAGAGAGAGAGAGAGGGGGGGTGGGAGAGAGAGAATTTATAGAGGGAGAGAGGGATGAAGAGAAGGAGAGATTTGTTTAGGTAGGGTTCCAAAGGCAGAGACTTGAGAGTGTGAAGGGGGTGAGAGGGAGTGTGAATGAGAGACCTAAGAGAGGGAAATTGTGTGTGAGGGAGTGACCTAATAAAGGTAGAGAAAGAGGGGGGTGGAGTGAGAGAGACTTGTCTAGGTAGGGTGGGAGGGATAGAGAGAGAGAGGGGAGAGAGAGAGAGTTACCTAGGTAGGTTGCCAAAGCTAGAGATCTAAGAGAGAGAGGATGAGGGAGGGAGAGAGAGGGAGTGGGAGAGAGTGGGAGGGACAGAGAGAGAGATGGATAGAAGGAGTAAGAGAGGGTGGTAGGGATTGATTGAATGAGGGTTACATAGAAAGAGGGAGAGGGTAGATATAAACAATTAGAGAGGGTAGGAGAGAGGGAATGAGGGAGAGGTGAGATGTATCGATGTATAGATAGAGAGAAAGTGATAGGAGTTGAGGGTATAGGGTTGAGGGATTAACGTGGAGGACCTATAGAATTGATGGTTTATATGGTATTAGGGTTTAAGGGTTGAGGGTTGATGGATTAGGCTCGATGGTAGAGGGTATTGGGTTGAGGGTATAGGTTAAAAGGTTTAAGGGTTTAGGTTTAAAGGATTTAGGGTTGAGGGTAGAGGGTAGAGGGTATAGGTTTGAGGGTATATGGTTGAAGGATAAGGTTGAGGATCCAATGTAAAGGGTAGAAGGTATAGGGGTTGAGGTTTTAGGGTTTAAGGATTGAGGGTTGAGGGATTAAGGGTTGAGGGTTGAGAATTGAGGGTTGAGGGTTTAATGTATAGGGTAGATGGTAGAGGGTTTAAGGGTTTATGGTTTATGGTTTAATGGTTAAGGGTTGAGGGTTGAGGGTTGAGGGTTTAAGGTTGACGGTAGAGGATTGAGCGTATAGGGTCGAGGGATTAGGGTTGAGTGTCTAATGTATAGTGTAGAGGCTATAGGGGTTGAGGTATTAGGGTCTAAGGGTTGAGAGTTGAGGGTTGAGGGTAGAGGGTTGAGGGTTTAAGGGTTGAGGGATTAAGGTTTGAGGGATTAAGGGTTTAGGGATTAGGGATTAGGGTAGACAATTTTCTTGGATTTAAGGGTGTAAGGGTTGAGGGATTAGGGTTTAGGGTAGAGAGTATTGGGTTGAGGGTTGAGTGTAGAGGGTTTAAGGGTTTAGGGTTTAGGGTTTAGGGTTGAGTGTTTAAGAGTTTAAGGGTTTAGGGTTTAGGGTTGATGGATTAAGGTAGAGAGGGAGGGATGGATAGAGAGAAGGAGAGAAGAGGAGGGAGAGACATAGATAAATGAGGGTTGAGGATCCAATGTATAGGGTAGAGGGTTGATAATAGAGGGTATAGGGTTGACGACCTATAGGATTGAGGGATCAACATATTGGGTTGACGGTACATATGGTTGAAGGATTGGGGTTAAGATTCCAATGTATAGGGTAGAGGATATGGGTGTTGAGGATTTAGGGTTTGAGGGTTGAGTAAAGAGGGATTAAGGGTTGAGGGTTGAGAATTGAGGGTTGGGTGTTTAATGTATAGGGTAGAGGGTTTAAGGTTGAGGGTGGATGATTGAGGGTATAGAGTTGGGGGGATTAGGGTTGAGGGTCCAATGTATATGGTAAAGGGTATAGGGGTTGAGGGACTAGGGTAGATAATTTACTAAGTGGGTTTAAGGGTTGAGGATTAGGGTTGATGGTAGAGGGTAGACGATTGAGGGTAGATGGTAGAGGATTTAGGGTTTAGGGTTTAGGGTTTAGGGTTTAGGGTTGAGTGTTTAAGGGTTTATAGTGTATATGGTAGAGGGTTGAGGGTTTAAGGGTTGAGGTTTTAGGGTTGAGGGTAGAGGACTGAGGGTATAGGGTTGGGGGATTAGGGTTGAGGGTCCAATGTATAAGGTAGAGGGTATAGGGGTTGAGGGATTAGTGTTTAAGGGTTGAGGGATTAGGGTAGAGAGTTTACTAAATGGGTTTAATGATTTAAGGTTTAGGGAATCAGGGTTTAGGGTTGAGGGTTGAGGGTAGAGGATTGAGGGTAAAGGGTAGAGGGTTTAAGCGTTTAGGGTTTAGGGTTTAGGGTTTACAGTTTAGGGTTTAGGGTTGAGTGTTTAAGGGTTTATAGGGTAGAGGGTAGAGGGTAGAGGGTTTGAAGGTTTGAGGGTTTGAGGGTTGAGGTATTAAGAGGGTATAAGGGCTGAGGGATTAGGGTTTAAGGGTTGAGGGATTAAGAGGGTATAAAGGTTGAGGGATTATGGTTTAAGGGTTGAGGGTTGATGGATTAAGAGGGTGGAGGGGTTGAGGGATTAGGGTTTAAGTGTTGAGGGTTGAGGTTTGAGGGATTAAGAGGGTATAAGGGTTGAGGGATTAAAATGGTATAGGTGTTGAGAATTTTTGGTTTAAGGGTTGATGGTTCATGGTTGAGGTATTAAGATGGTATAAGGGTTGAGGAATTAGGGTTTTAAGGTTGAGGATTGAGGTTTAAGGGATTAACAGGGTATAGGGGTTGAGGGATTAGGGTTTAAGGGTTTAAGGGTTGAGGGTTGAGGGTTGAGGGATTAAGAGGGTATAGGGGTTGATGGATTAGGGTTTAAGGGTTGAGGTTTGAGGTATTAAGAGGGTATAGGGGTTGAGGGATTAGGGTTTAATGGTTGAGAGATTAAGAGGGTATAAAGGTTGAGGGATTAGGGTTTAAGGGTTGAGGGTTGAGGGATTAATAGGGTATAGGGGTTGAGGGTGTTAATAAGAGACACTACTAGTATATTTTGGTGTTTTCATTGATGGCAACCCTAATCGATGATCAGATACACACATCATTATTTGATCATATTGACAGATAAATTGAATATTGACAAGGAAGAACAGGGCATCCTACAGTTTAGTGTTCATTGATTTGTATGAAGATTTTCTATTATTTTTGTGTGTTGTGCATCTTAGGAATTTTTTTTGGTAAATTATCTCTGTTACTATTGAATCACAATGTCTCATATCGATCCTTGTGCGGGTTTGAAGATTTGGTTGAATAATTCTCTATTTTATCAGTACCGGAGCCGACTTCATAAATGTAAATATCCCTTTGTTATATCAGAGCCGACATAGTGTAATTGAATTATAAATTGCGGATATATATAGGATCATTTGTATCATTTTGGAAGATGTATGAAGTGTGTCATGATACGAATTATGAATTAGAGTAGAGAAGAAGAGAGATAATGTGTAGTTTCGCTTGCATAAAGAATCTGTGTTGCGAGTGTGAGTAGAATAGAGAAAAAGTGCAGAATAAGTCTACAAGATAGAGGATTGAATATTGTGCCTAACCGGAACTATAATTAGGCATATGTAGATATTATTTTTCTCAATTCAAAATCTCAAATGGTTTTAATTGGATTCTCTTTGTAAGGAAGTGAGCCTTACGTTTGAGCAGTGAGCTCTAGGCAGTGTGCCTGAATGTAAGTGCATTCCCCTTATTGCAAGTTTCATTTGAGTATAATTAGATTAAATTGTGGATTTCATTCTTAGTTTGATGTTTCCATCGTGATTCTGGTTTTTCCCCTAATAGTTTTTCCATTTAAAAATCTTTGTGTTATGCATTTGCTTCATGTTTATGTATTATGATTGAATGTTGATTAATTCTTTGAAGATAAAGATTATTAAAGCTAATTTTTGCACAACACTGATTCACCCTCTCAATGTAGCTTGTTTCCAACAATTGGTATTAGAGATAGTTCCTCTAAAGAAGTCTAAAAAATTGGGGAGATCTTGGAAAATGTTTCAATGGATTCAAGCAGTCTTCAACAATAGCTTTTTCTTACCCTAGGTGATCTTGATCTGTCAAAGGCTTAAGTTCAGAAATTGCAAGAAAACCTCACGAATGTTGAGAAATTCATTGAGTCTTTGAAAGACACAATCAATAAGTCTAGAGAGAAGAGAAGGGAACTCTGTGATCAACTTAAGCAGAGTGACAGTAAGAGCATTGAAGATGAACAACTCAGTCAAGCCCTTAATGAAAATACAAAAGAATGTGAAAAGCTTACCAAAGATAATACAATCCTAAAGCATGAGATGGAATCTACCATGATGAAGATGACCAAGGAGATTGAATATAGTAAGAAGAATGAAGAGAACCTAGCACAGTCTCTGAAATAAAAATCTGAAGTATGCAACCAATTGGATGATGAATTGGAACAATCTAAAAAAAATGAAGAGGCACTTTAAAATAAAATGGATGATCTCATAAATGAACTTGCTGATGCAAATGAGTACAAGGAAAAGTTCAAAGTTAGCTCAACCAAGCTTGATGAACTAATTAGAAGTCAGAGGAAAAATGGTGACAAGGAAGGTCTTCGATATGAAGAAGGAGAAAGTTCAAGATCTGGACAAAGGAGATTCAAGCAAGGAAATCAAATGAAAAAATCTAGAATGTATATGGTAAAGCAACCTAATTCTCAAAGATTTAATGGATATTGTTTCAGTTGCAATAAATTTGGACACATGGCTACTCAATGTAGAAGTAGAGTGAAATCAAGTGGTCCATCATTCTCAGGTCAATGCTTTAATTTTTATAAGGCTGGTCATAAGTCAAATGAATGCAGAAATATGATGAATCAATTTCATAGAAATATCAAATTCTATACATGCAATAGACTTGGCCATACTGCTAACTAGTGCAGATCAAGAGGAAATCAGTGGAACAACTGGTCTGGAAAGAGAAATTTTGTGTGCTATAACTGCAATAAAATTGGTCAACTTGCTACATTTTGTTGGAACAAAAAAGGTTTGGTAAATCAAAGGAAAAACATGTAGAAGGATATCAAGGGAAAAGGAAAAATCACTATAGATGTGGTCAGGTGGAAAATGAAGAATAAATGGGTTAAGAAAAATTGCTCTAGTGAAGAAAATGTGCTAGCACCAGAACCTTCTTCTGGTAATTCCTCCATGAATTAGTTTCAGGCCCTTGGCCTAGGGGGAGTTTTCTAGAGAATATTTTAACCCCCTAACCGGTAAGTAACACCAAATGTGGATGTGCATAGTAGGTACATAGATGCTCAAGAGATGTTGTTGAACTCATTGGAGGAAGTGGTACACTGTATTGGAGTTCCATAGAACATTTATTTGTCACAACACATAAAAATAGGGTAATCGGATTGTTATGCCTTTCATAACCACCCCATCTTTTGCCTTGAGCAAAATGGGTCCCCCTTGTTATTCTTTGTCTTTGTTATTTTTTTTCAAACAAAGTTTGGAGTCATTTTGCTTCCAACACTTTGTTTATTTTGGGTTTAGTCTATCGGAACCGGAACCGGAATGGAATCGGGTTTTGAAAGTTCTTTTTGAAACTTGTTTAGGTTCCCGTCCCGACAGTCTTTCTTTTGGCCTTTTGTTTGTCTTTTGCAGACCCGAAGTTGGAGTGGGCGTTAAGTTGGTTTTTATTGAGGGTTTAAGTAGCGTGGGTTATAATTAAGGATCTACAGTGAGGTAGGTTAGATTCATGTTTTTACAGTGATTTAGGGTTGATTTGAATCTCATTTTTACTTAGGGTTTTGTCGCGTATTTCATTTTGGTAAATGGAGAGGTTTAAAATCTGTACCCTAGTTTTATCATGTTGTTTCTAGATTAGGGTTTCATATGTTTCTGTAATCATGATTAAATGGTTAAAATATGATACCCTAAAAATATACAGTTGTTCCCTAGGGTCATATGGGTAGGGGACATGCAACTAATAGATTATCAGTTGAGTACTATCAACTTGGGAAGGCCCACTAGTAATCAGCAAATGAACTTGATTGATGTGGTGGCTTCAACAACCAAGTCAAGAATGATCAAGGATGAGCTTAAAGCTCAATTGGATCAACTGCATTCATTCTTGAGAAGTGTCTCCTCTCCAAGATCACAACAGGTAGCAGCCATTGAGACTCCTATTTTGTTAAGCAAAAAGGAGGTAGATGAATTGGTATAGGTAAAAAGAAAAGTGGAGATGGTAGACAAATGGGTGGACAAGTTAAACCGGGAGGTGAGTGAAGTTTTGGTAGAAGGTTTTGAAGCCTACAAGGACTCATAAGGGTTAGTAAAAGAAATGAATCAATACATTGAGGCATCATAGAAACAAGGAGAAGAGTATAAGGAATATAGTCAGAAGTTAGAAAAGGTGAGTAAAGTGCCTTTAACTACTCTTTTCGAAAAATCAATACTTGAAGAGGATAATAAGGATTTTGTGGAGAAAACTTCTCGTATACTCCGTTTTAGAACTAACTTCTTGTGCAAGCATAAGGTTGAGATCCAAGTAGTTGTTAATAATTTGACTGAGTAGTTGGAAGAGTTGGAAGTAGTTATTGCCATTATTGTAGATGTAAATGCATTTACAAAAGAAGGCATGCCTTTGAGTCAAATAAAAGTGAAATGGGATGAAAGATTCAAAGGACTCATACAGAAAGAAGATGATGGTGGAGAGTTGAAGCTGGATCGATTAATGGATGTTAAAGAGGAAATAAAAGATGCTGGAAGAGAGTTAACAAAAATAAAGGGTATGAGAGAGTTTCCTGCAGTAGAGTTGGATCGAATCAAATTTGAAGATAGCTGGATTGATGGGCCAAAAATAGATACATTACAACAAGTCTTCAGCAGCTACGATGAGTTCATGGCAGATCCAACTTCACATGCATGAATCCTTGCATGCATAATTTTCCTCTTCTTTGCATGTTGCATGCATACAACACTGACAGTTCTTGGGGGCGCATGATTTGTTTTTCTCTCCTATCTTCTATTCTCTAATTAAACTAAATGTCTAAATGTAAGAACTCAAGATCAAATTGATCTAAGTTTCCAAGAGAATTTTTGTTCCTAAAAAGGTGGATGACCTAAAATAGAGGTGGAGTTTGAGTTTTTGTATATCTATAAATACCCAATGGGTATCATATTGTAAAGGTCAGCTAATTGAGAATAGGATTGGCTTACCTAAGATTAGGAGATATAATTTTGTAGTGATTTACAGAGATACTTTGTACTTGATCTTTTTACAGTTAATAGAATTACAGGTTTACGCAATATGGAGTTTGCATTGAGTTGTTTTATTTGATAAGGCTTATAAGTTATAATCTATCTGAATGCCAGTGATTGTGTTGAAGCATGATAGTTTCTTATGTGATGAAAGTCATTTGAAGAAACCAGATTTAAAGATTATCTTGTTAGATTGTCATTGAATTGGAGTTATTAAAAGTCTGTTGATCTATAATCTTGATGATGAATGAATGTGTGTTGTTTTGAAAGTCCTTGAAATATTGTGATGTGTAATTGTGAAGTTAATTAAGCACCTAAAATGTATGCAGTGGTATAGATTATGCTATAGATTGTGTCATCTTATGGTTTTCTTGATCTGATTGGAAAAACATTCATTATTTGAAGATATATGTCCGAATGATAGATATATTTGATTCATACTTACTGGTTTACCCCCTTTAATCTATCTTTTTCTTTTGTTTGAAACCCCATTGATTTACCAAAATAGTTTGATGAAATGAGTCATCGCTTGAATATTTTACCAACATAGGCCCCCTTGAATATTACAGTTGCATGAACCGATTGAGTGACACCAAACAGTTGAGAACCAACTACCAGGACCTTGGGATTTAGGCCACTACATGTTGTCTTTCTTTTTCAGGAGAAATAGAGTAGAAATATTTTGTTTTAACATTGTTTGTGTCATTTTCACCATCAACACAGATGAGTTAGGGTAAAAGCATTTATTGTGAAAAAATGGGTTAGGTATGCAAGTGATAAAAAGTCATTTCTATTCTTCATTTTTCACTTTGTATTTTGGATAAAATAAGTTTGAAGAGCTCTAAGTCGAACTTTGGCAAATTGAGGAAAAATTCAAGTGTGGAAGTGATTCGGTAATCAAATTTCGATCCAGTGAAAAAGGTATTTATCAGAAAACTCTGCGAATTTGTGATTTGGTCAAAATGAATACTCCTCTAGTAGTTGAAGTCAAGGATAGAGCTCATCCCAAATTCAAATGGCATCCTTACAAGTCTCTTGAGACTGATTCATTAGGATTATTTTCATCTGTATAAAGTGTTACACACAAAGGACATTGGGCTTTATCTTCACATGAATGTTGAACAACTAGGAAGCTCACAACTGCTGAATTTGTATAATAATCACATCATAGGTGAATATTTATGTGTGAAGCCAAAACATAAATCCTATAAGCAAAGAATTTTACACAAATTTTCAAATTTCTCATCTTTGAACAGTCGGAATGGGTTCATTATATTCCGAGTCAAGTTCATGTAGAATTCAAGTGGTTAAACATACCATTCAAAATCACAAAGGAGGCTATCAATGTTGTAATAGGTCTAAATTCTTCTTATGGATTACCAATTTTGAAATCTGTGAAAAATCAAATAGTCATTGATGCTACAAGCTCTAGGTATGACCAAAGGGCAATGAAAATTGATGAAATTGATGAAATTGTTGATGTAGATGTCAAATTTTCATCTATGGTTATTGGGTACAATATTTATCATTCCGGCTAAGGCAACTCTGTGTCTAGTACAAAAATTTATGCCACCTATCAAATGGTGAAAGAAAATGCGGACTATGATCTATGTGAACTGTTGAGGATTCAGTTAATGGAAAATATTGCAAAGATTAAGAAAGATAAGAAAAAATATTCCAATTATGGTAACTTGATTTTACGCTTACTCTTTTATTTCATGGGTGAGGCTCCAGGATTCAAAAACATTCATTGGAAAAAAGACATACCGGTAGCTGCTCAGATCAAAGATCTCTTTAAAAAATATGCAAATTCTAAAACAAAGAATTCCACTATCTAGGGATTCTTTAAAAGTTTTAAGACTATGATGCAAGCCAGAGAGAGGATTCCCACCTCTATTGTAGAGAAATACAAGGATACAATTTTTTGCATGGTAGATGTTGATCAATGTATGATGGAAGTTGTTGATCTGAGAACAATTTGGATCATGCCTATGGGGTATGAAGTTAAGATAAAATTTTGGATATGTATGCAAAACATTTACTAAGTAAACCTCTATATTTGGTAGAAGAGATGTTTGGTACCTATGTTGAAAAGGACATACAGGTGCACAATGAGCTCAAGAAACCTGTGGTAACCAAGAGAGTTAGAAAAGAGGTAGAAGTTCTTGCAAAAAAATTGGGCATATCCTTAGAGAAATTGAAAGAAGCTAGAAAGAAAAGAGAAGAAGCTAAAGCAGCAAAAGAAGAAGCTAAGGAGGAAAAAAACTCAATCAGCTGGTCTGGTAGCACCATCTACCTAAGCTAGATACAACTAGAAGGTTTTCATCCCATTCAACTCCTACAACAAAATCAATCCTTGTGAAAATTGAATCTAAGGGATCCGACAAAGAGGGAAAGTGGAAGAAAGATAAGAGAAAAAGAGTCTATGTGGTAGTTTTTGAGGACAAAGCGACAGATTCTGATGAAGAATTCAGAGAAATCAAACATCAAGGCACCAAGGAAGCAATAGTTATAAAAAGAAAACCCTCTGGTGGAGATGTTCAAGCAAAGAAGAAGACAAAAACTGACAAACTAGGTATGTCAGTAGGGGAAGTTGAAAAGACTTTAGTTAAGGATGGAAATCTCAAGCCACTCTGTAAATGGTATGAGTCTTTTGGTGAATCTGATAAAATAATTCTTGAAGAAGTGACAATAAAACATATCAATATTTTCAATAAAGTTTTGATTGAAATAATGGCCAATCTGCCCAAAAGTCTATATGACATTTGGAAAATGACGAGACTCAATGCTAGAATAGAAGAAGAGTAGATGAGAGAAAGGATTCTTGCAAAATTGTGTCTGGTAATCTCTATTGATGACATGTAGGCACTTTTGAATAAATCCAAAAGGAAATTTAAAAGCAAAACAAGAGTGAATAAGCTAATGATCGGTCTGACTGATGAAGTTACAAAAGAAACTAAGAAAATCTTGAGGGAGATACTGTTAAATGATAGAATTCATGTTGTAGTTGAGGAAACACATGTTGAAGATGCCCCATCTGGTCCAATAGAGGAAGCAGAAGAAGAAAAGTTCCATACAACTGAGGATTCACAAATTCCTCCTATAGAGGACAACTCAAAAATTCTTATGGAAGTTGAGATACCTAGAAATGTATCACTTGAAAAGGTGGACATCCCTGAAGATAAATCAGAACCTACAATTGAGGAAGCAAAAATTGAAGAGAAAAAAGATGATGTAAAAACAATCCCAGTAGAGGCAAGAGACACAGCTAAGGTAGTGAATAAATTTTTGTTTGAACAAAAAGAAGAAATTGATTTAGAATTGATTGAATGTCCTATTGACCTATCTAACTTGAGTCCAATCCAAAAGATGAAAGTAGCATAATTTTCCCAAGAAAAATCCAAAGAGGAGATATTGAAGTCACACATTGAAGATAGTGAACTACCGAATCTTGTGTCTGGAGTATTGGAAAAGATAATTCCCTCTTATGTGAAAGATTTGACTGGTTCTTCCTTTAGTTAATTGAAAAATATTATCAACTTAGTTAGTACTCACTTTGAGTCACTTCATAAATCAACTATGGTGAAAGTACAAAAAGAGTTTGATGTCAAAAGGTTTAGTGGATTGAAAGAAATGATTGTTAAAAATAAAACCATTTTAGCCACATGTGTGAAGAATGTATAGAATGCTCTATCAAAAGGTAGAAATATTTACAAATCATTTTTTTCTTTTTCAAAATTTACTGAAGCTAATGAGAAAATTTTTAAGGACCTCGAAAAATAGTTAAGTACTATTTATGAAGCATTTGATCCTCTAACTAGTGGTGTTGGAAAGATAGAAGGTGAAGTGATGTCTTTTCTTGTCAAAATAAAAATATTGAACCATGAGAATGACAAAATTGTTGCAAGAGTATGTGAACTAAGAGGCAAAGTTGGTCCAAAAATTGAGATAATGTTAAGCACTCTAAAGGAAGGAGAAGACACTATGGCAGTTGGTGATCTAGATAACTTGGAATTTGCAGAGACACGGTCCTACCTGATCTGTGGTCACATAACAATCCTAGAGATTTTCAAAAGAGTTTGGGACACAAATTTGATCCAGTTAAAGAAATATTTTGCAGACATTTTCTAGCTTATGTAAGTTAAAGAAGCATTTTTGTATAACAATTTTGATTGATTGATCCATTTTTGGTATGTGAAATGCTTCCTTTTCTATTGATGTCAAAGGGGGAGAATAGTGGAGTTAAAAATACATAATTATCTCAAGGGGAGAATTGTATTTTTGGAATTTTGGGGATGGTAGTGCAGTTTACGTTGGTAGTGATCTGACACTTAGTCATTTTTCACTAAGTGTTGCCATCAATGCCAAAGGGGGAGATTGTTGGAAAGAGGCACTAATAGTATATTTTGGTGTTTTCATTGATGGAAACCCTAATCAATGATCAGATATGCACATCATCATTCAATCATACCAACAGATAGATTAAAGATTGACAAGGAAGAACAAAGAATCTGATAGTTCAATGTTCATCGATCAGTATGAAGATTTTATGTTATTATTTTATGTTGCGCATCTCAACAATTTTTTTTTGGCATATTATCTCTATTACTATTGAAGCGCAGTGTCTCATATCAATCCTTGTGTGAGTTTCAAGATCTAGTTGACTAATTCTCTATTTTATCAGTACTAGAGTCGACTTCATAAATGTGTCATGTCACGGATGTATGGAAAGTAATTGGTTAAGTATTTTTGTGTTTGTACATATTTTTTTGGGTCCTAGCCAAGTTGTGGCCAACCATTGTGGATACACATTGCATATTATTCATGATTTGAGCCGACAGGTGTAAATATCCCTTTGTTCTATTGGAGCTGACATAGTGTAATTGAATTCTAAATTGTGGATATATATATAGGATCGTTCGTATCATTTTGGAATATGTATGAAGTATGTGGTGATGTGAATTGAAAATTAGAGTAGACCAAAAGAGCAATAATGCATAGTTTCACTTGCACATAAAGAATTGTTGTTGTGAGTGTGAGCAGAACATAGTAGAAGTGCAAATCAGTCTACAGGACAAAATATTGAATATTGTGCATAATCGAAACTGTAATCAGGCATGTGTAGATGCTATTTTTCTCAGTTCAAACTCTCAGATGGTTTTAATTTGATTCTCTTTGTAAGGCAGTCAGCCTTCTCTTTAAGCAATGATCTCTAGGGAGTGTGCCTAAATTAAAATGCATTCCCCTTATTGTAAACTTCATTTGAGTATACTCAGATTAAATTGTGGATTGGTCATCCACCATGGTTTTTCCCCTAACAAGGTTTCCACGTAAAAATCCTTATTTTATGGTTTTGTATTCATTTTCTTCATGTTTATGCATTATGGTTGAATTTTCATTAATTATTTGAAGATAAAGGTTATCAAGGCTATTTTTTGCACAACATTGATTCACCCCCCACTCTTAGTGTAGCTTGTTTCCAATAAAGGGTTTAAGGGTTGAGGGTTTAGGGTTTAGGGTTGAGTGTTTAAGTGTTTATAGGGTAAGGGTATAGGGTTTAAGGGTTGAGACTCTCCCTCCTACCCCCTCTCTCTCTCACTCACTCCTATCTCTCTCCTCTCCATCCTTAACCCTTAATGTCTTAAACCATTAACCCTTAAACCCTTAACTCTTAACCCTCTACCCTCTATCTATCTCCCACTCCCTCTCTCTCTCTCTCCCTCTCTCACACTCTCTCTTTCTCCCAATCTCTCAACCCTCTACCCTTAAACCATAAACCCTTTACCCTCTACCCTTTATCTCTCTCCTAATTCCTCTCTCTCTCTCAAATCTCTCCCTCCTACCCCCTCTCCCTCTCTTAGTTCTCTCTCTCATTGTTCAATCACTCCCACTCTCTCTTTCTCCCACTCTCCCTCTCCCTCCCTCTCTCCCTCTCTCTCCCTCTTTCTCCCCCTCTCTCGCTCTCTCCCACTCTCCCTCTCCCTCCCACTCTCCTACTCTCTCTTTCTCCCACTCTCCCCCTCTCTCCCCCACTCTCTATCTCCATCTCTCCCACTCTTTCCCACTCTCTCTTTCTCTGACTCTTCCCTTCTCTCTCTCTCTCTCTATCTCCATCTCTCCCACACTATCTCTCTCTCCCTCTCTCCCACTCTCTCTTTCTCCCACTCTTCCCTTCTCTCCCTCTCTCTTTATCTCCATCTCTCCCACTCTCTCTCTCTCTCTCTCCCTCCCTCCCTCTCTCTTTCTCCCACTCTCTCTCTCTCAACCCTACACCCTCTACTCTTAAACCATAAATCCTTACCCTCTACCCTTAACCTTGAGCCATTAAACCCTCAACCCCCCTCGCTCTCTACTATATATCTCTCCTCTCCCTCTCTCTCTCTCTCTCTCTCTCTCTCTCTCTCTCTCTCTCTCTCTCTCTCTCTCTCTCTCTCTCTCTCTCTCTCTCTCACACACACACACACACACACACACACACACACTCACCTCTGTCTCCTCTACTATAAGGTTACATGGAGATATGCAGATTTATGGTAGAGGGTATAGACAAAGAGAGAAAAAAAATCAATTAAAAAAATCATCTTTCACATAACGTGAGCATGTTTTGAAGAAGTAGAGATATGGTTGTTTTAGCAAGAAATAACGTGAGTGTATTTTGTCTTGCAATTAAAACGGTAAAAAAACTCAATATACCCGTGATCTTAAGGCCCACATTTTTCATATTCTCCTTGTTTTGCGCATGCAATGACAAAAAGACACTTTGTGATGATGTTGTGAAGTGTGCATGCATGTTTTTCACATTCCACCACCTTTTTCATGATCTTTCCACCACCTTTGCATGAAGTAGTAGATTTTTCACATTGAAAGGCATACAATATCAATTCAAGTCTAAATTCCATTCAAAAGTGATATACAATTGATGCTTGGAGGGGAACAAGCTTTTGAAAATGTCAAATTTTTGAGAAGTTTGAAGAAAGAAGAATCAAAGGCTACATAATTGGGTTGAACTCCTCTATTTGAAGCTCTATTTTTTTAGGTATGTGAATTATTTACACATTTTATTTCAGTCTTTTATGGGTTGCTTTCATTTTTGTTATTTTGCATATTCCATGTTGATCATTATTTGTTTGTCATTATAACCTTAGGTTGTTAATGCACATTTTAAATTACACAATTATATACACTTCCCAATTACATTTTTAAACCTAATTCAGAGCATCTAATAGGATCCACAAATCATCAAGGGTACTTTTGACCCTAACTTAAATTGGAGAAGACCAACCAACAAATTCAGTCATCTTTTCATCAAAATCCTTCAATTTCACTCGATTTCATATTTCCACAAAATATTAGAACTTGGCTCCAATACTTTTTCAAAATCAAAAATATATTAACCATCATAAAATTGATTGTAACATAGCATAAACCTGATTAGAAACTTAGAACCATTCAATTCCTTCATGATTCACTAATTTACTCTTTAATGTAACTTACATGGAAAATAACAATAAATCATGGATTCTTGCTACCAACATTTATCCAAAAATCCAAGACACTGTAATCAGCATGTTATTGATTGAAATAAACCAAATACACATTCACAAACCACTGATCCATCAGGATCTTTAATTCTTGTAGTTATAACATCATTTTGCACAAGGAGTCAACTTTGCTCAAAACAAAAAATTCCACAAGTTAGCCTTTCTAACTTCTACCAAGCATTGAGACATATTTTCCAACATCTTTTAAAATGTTTCCAAACATAAACAATCAACCTTTTCATTTTTTTATCATATTCACTCCTTGTAGCAAACTATCCACCATATTACAAGAAGGTCACCAAACCCTTAAATCAGGTGATCCATCTTTAGTAATTTTGCATCTTTAAAACCTAAAGGCACAATATGAATCCCATTTTGACATACATTCATATACCTTAATGTCAACTAAATTTTTTTTAAACAAACATCAAAAAAATTGATTGAACACTAGAATAAGCGTCAAATTGGGCCAAATTTACAAATGAAGTATCCTAAAATCACCACAAAAACACTTAATAACTCCAAATAGTATTTTAGCCAGGTCAGAAAATACCAGATTCAACCAATTTTAGGAATGGAAAGGCTCGAATAAACGTTGTTCAACAAAACCATTACTTTATGCTCCCAAATAAGCTTTCCAAATGAGGGTTTATTAGAAAATCATACTCCAAACTTTCACATGCTCTTCCACTACTTGAAACAAATTTAGAATTTTATACCCATACTTTAGGAGCAAACTTACAATCTCATTGAATGCTCTTTCCTCAATCACCAACTTGTAACCATCCATTCTCATTGGAAATTTTTTGTATTTCTTGAGAGGACAACAACCAAATGATGGATTATTGTTTTCCCCTACACAAAACAACATGCATACAAGGTACACAACCTAAAACTAACCTACTCCATTGAACTACAAAGCCTAGATCATGGAGTAGTCAGAATGAACCTTCTTAGACTTTCAAACCCCCTAGTGCACCAAAACCACCTCTCTTTGAGGAATTTTTTTATTTAACAATTGAATTACCTTGTGTATTGATGCAATCAGGGGAGGTCCTATAACACAACTCAACATAAAATCAACCAACAACAACAATTCACAATTAACAATTCATTAAATTCTTCACAATCACCAATTCAACAGTCATCCTTGTAGCATAGCTAACTCACTCAACCAAGTATATCTTTTAGAGAAGGTATTCTTAGACCAATACCTAGCCCTTCTTAAAGTCCCAACAGGGTACACAATAACATATCAACAAGCCACAATAGGCTTCTTTGTTACAACTTCATCAAAACTGGATTTCTACACCAACTAGGCCTCAAATTAGGCCTCTTTTACAAAGGACCTTATCTTAAATCCTTTTCCAAAACACCAAAATAAAGTAGGAAGTAGTCTATATGTTATCAAACCAAGGAGTCCATTTTTTTATAAAATCACTCACCAAAGTGTCAAATCACAAAACCCTCCTTTTTACCCAAGAAACTAGGGGTTTATTGATAAACACTCATCCAACCCTCACATAATCTTATGAATACTTCAAACAGGTCTAAAATGGCCTACACAAACTCAATTCAAGAAGAAACCATGCTTCCCTAGAACAAAACACACTTTATCATATCAAAAGCACTCGAAATCTCATGGAAAACTCGAAATTTCACTCTAGGGCTTCATGCCCAACACCCTTTTAGACGTCCCCTGCACACAAACAACATTCCCTCAACTATTTATTAATGATGCAAACCCATTCCAAAAATTAAAATAATCACAATGATGGAATAGGCCAATTTACATTCTATGGTGCTCCTGGACCATGTATGCTTCCACATTTTGTATACACATATATATGACATAAGTTTGAAGGAAGTAAAATAAAACATCATTTCTCAATCCTTTATTATGGATGTGCATACCACATGGATTTTCCATGCTTCCATTTTGAGCCGATCTTGCAATCATGGCATGCCACATTACAACATTTCTTTAAGACATTCCATTGAAAAAATTCATGTGACCTTTGTCTATGCTAGAAATACTCATGTACAGGATGATTATAAGTATTCTTTATGAAGCCTTGAATGACATATAGTTTGATTTATTTGAATGGATACGTTTTTGAAGAACTAATATTTATCTCATTACCATGCTACAGGTAAAATTATTCGCCATGCCAAAGAAATGAACAAGGAAGAAAATAACTGACGAAGAATATGAAACCTTCAAGAAAAAGGAGAGAGATCGGGTGGTAGCATATCATGAAAAGAAGAAATTGGAAACAATTGATGAAAATAAGCCAATTGAAGAGGAACCTCAACCATCAAAAAGAGAAAAGGAATTGGCAGCACAAAAGGAATGAATGTCAAATCATCATGGTAAGACAGATTTGGATACCATAGTTGGAGACACACCCTCTATGAGAATTGAATATGAAGGTACACCATTAAGCACAAGTGAACATGGAGGGATGCCATCTACCACAAGTGAATATCGAGCGACACCATCTATTGCAAGTGAATATGGAGGGACACCATCTATCAAATGTGAATATTGTTGGACACCATCCAATGCATCTCAAGTGGAGAATACATCATCACTCAAATTTGATGAAGAAGGTATTCCATCATCCCCACATGAACCTCAAGGTATGTCTTCTACTCCACCCTCGATCGAAGGTATGAAATCTAGCCCACCTCAATTAAATATTGATGAAATTCCTAATATTGAGATGTATGTACCTAGGAGAACACCACACAAAATTTTGTGTAGAAAGCCAAAGTATTTGATTAATATTGATGAGGATATTTTGTAGCACATGGAAGGTAATATTCAACATGCACTTGTAGAAGATATGCTGATAAAATTTGGAAATTCTTCTTTGAAAGGCTAAATGAGACTGCAAGATGTTAACTATTTGTTGAAATTATGTGGGGTGTAAAGTATAGAAACATCATGAAGACTCTTGTGTTGAGAACATCGAATGCATCAAGTGAAAACACTATTGTGAAGAATCTAATGGATTCTTATGAGAGTGTGGGTAAGACCTCACACTCAAAGGATAGTAATGTCACCCGACGTGTCATTACATTGGCTTTGGAAAATTTTCAAACAAAGAGAGCTCATCTCATTAAAAATATGAGTGAACAAATGAGAATTAGTAGAAAAACTTTATCAAGAGCCCTTCAAAGGCAACAAATAATTGAGGGCATCGATTCAAATGAATTATGTTCATTCTCGAGGAGACTGCCACAAAAATATAAAGAAGTTGTTGAACCCTTGAAAACACTAATTGAAGAGTATCAAAAAAATAACACAAGGCCATATCCTAATGAAAGGGATGTGGTAAGAAGGATAATTGGTAGTCAGAACTGTGAGCCACATCCAAAGCATTTTTTGGATATGACTCAAACCCAATTTTTTTGTAAATTTCGAAATGATTATCCTCAAATTAGTATTTATCAAATATTTTTTGAAATACTTAAACATTTTTATGTCAAGATAAATTACACATGCACTACTTGTTGTTGTAGACTACATATTGAATTCTCTAACCATTGTGATGTTTATTGTTGTATATGTTTAGATTTGCATACTAACAATGTTTTGCAGGATTGTGGCATAGAAGCCCCACCAAAATATTTAAGAGAGTTCTTATCAAAAAAATAATGTGAAATAGAGGATGGCCAGATATTCTATAGGACAACATGCTTGAATGGTTCATGTGAGCATTGTGGCAGCTTCCAGCGTATGCCAGTATGTCAACATAGGGAAAGCACAAATGAGGTGGGACAAAAACTAGTAGAGTTCAAGAAGTATAAAATAGTGGAATATGCTATAAAAGATGGGTCTCAAGAAAAAAGGTGGGATTTGGTTATTGAGAATATTCTAGTGTATCATTTTATGTCCATTTTTCATGATAATATACTATCTGAGTATGCAATGCATACCCATAGATATCGATGGTTGGACATGCAATTCAAGCTATGCAAAGACACCTTTCTAGTTGGTAGCATAGTATTAGTGGTTGAATTTGTACAAAACTACACTCTACAACCACAGCGTGAGGTGTATTCACAATTTTACAAATCCACGTAGGTTTCGATATTTGTGCACATAGCATTCATTCGTGCATCTGATAGTATAGAGGACCAAAGGAAGCTATTGAGGGAGTACCACTTTTACATTAGTGATGATCACACACATTCTCTAGAGTTCATGTAAGGTTTCTTCCAGATGTTCTATACTGGTTTGGCTCAAAGGGGCATAGCATACAGTTGAGATATAATATGGTCAGATAAATGTGCAAAATAGTTCAAGAACTCACACATGTTATACTGGCTATGTAGGATGCATGTCATTATAGGTGTTCAGCATATGTGGAACTCTTATGAGGTTGGGCATGGAAAGGGGGAGCATGATGGTACAAGAGCATGCGTGAAAAGACCATTAGAATGAGAAGAGTTAAAGTATAAAGATAGTGCAAAGTTGAAAAATGCAAGATCTGTTGTCGAGTGGTGTAATGCTTTGATGGGTCTAGGTAATGAAGGTAAGTCTTCAGTTCATAGATTTTTTTGGTTGATGAATGATACTAACATTGCACCATATGAGGACTGTTGTACACTAATATGATTGAGTGAGATACACTCTTTCCTTAGCTCAAATGCAGGTTCATGGAGTATCGATAAACATAAGATGGCATGATTTTGTTCTTCATGTACAATGCAAGACTGCAATGATTGTGAGTCAGGGGAGTGGGCTGACAAATTATTGACAAGTTATCTTAGCCCACTTCACATGTATCGCCCTCCGACAACATTGGAACTGACACATATGGAAAAATTGGTAGACTTTGATGACGTATAGGATCTAGTTCAACCAAGTAATATATCTACTTGCTTAGTTGTTGAAATTACATATTGTTATCTTAATTTGTAGTGTATTTGTAATGTTGACTAATTTCAAGAGATTTGTTGCACATTTCAATGTAGGGAATGTTTATGTATATATTGCAGATGAAGAAAATGAAGAGAGAATGGACTATTACTTATGTCATTGTCTTGTAGCCAAAAAGAAATTGGAGGCCCCGGTTATAGATGGAGAAAACATCGAATACCCTACAAGCTCAGATGTGGTTACTGGAACGTGGCTTAGAAGGTACTTACATCAGAGTGTTAAACAATGGTTTTTCCAAGACTTTCACATGCATCATAAGATTCTTCATTACTGGAAAATTGTCATGGCATGCAATGTTCATTTTTCCAAATATAGGGGTAGACCTTTGAACAAGACCTTGTGGAAGGTCCGTGAGTTTGACCATGAGGCAATACTTGACACAGTAAAGAGTAGAGCAAACTCGGATGGTTTGTTAGATTATTTGTAAGTATATGCACATTGGTTCTTATTAACTTTATACTTGTATGCACATTAATTTATTTGATGCCAATGCTATCATCTTATTTTACTTTGCCTATTTGTAAGTAACCTGTTAAACATTTATTGGTGTCCCCTTGCAGAAAATGTAGATTTATGAGCCATCCAAGAGAATCTCAACCAAAAAAGCAATGCAACATCCTTATTTTTATGATCTTGATAAATCTCAATTACGATTTTAAGCCATTACAAAAGTGTGTGTGAAGCTTGGTCAAGGAATTTTAAGTTATTCATTTTAAGTTAACCTTATCATGAGCACCTATGATGTAGATATTATAGGAGCATCTCGAATTTCAAGATATTCTATTCATGAGAGGTGTTGTGTTGAATAGGTACCTTGGAACTCCCAGTGAAGATGTATGACCATGAGTGAATAAGTTGAGAGACTACCATGCCTATCTGTAAGTTCCTTCCATCTATTTTCATTTCATTTCTATTTTGGATGCTCTTTCTTTTTCTTCTTTTACTTTGATTATTTGTAAGTAAACTACTAAAAATTGATTGGTCTCTCCTTATATAACATGTTGATTTATAAGTCATCGAAGAGAATCTCATCCAAAAAATAAATGCAACATTCGTATTTTGATGATCTTGAGAAATCTCAATTCTGATTTGAAGCCATTATAAAAGAGCATATGAAGCCTTGCAAGGGAATTAAAGTTACTCATTTCAAGTGAACCTGATAATGAGAACCTATGATGTAGAAATTATAAGAGAATCTCAAATGTATGAGTGACATTATAAAAGATCTGTGAGAAAATACTACTTAAGGAATTGTAATGATACTTACTGAAGTAATGAAATTTGGTGTAGGGGCACCAAGGTTATTGAGAAAATTTGGTTCATGGAAGTCTAAAGTTAGTTTTGCATTTTGAGTTTTGTTAATTCAATAAAGTCATATTAGAAAAAATTATAATTTAATAAGTCATGTTAGCTGGTTTTGGGTTCATTTTGGAGTTCATGTTGCATATTTGTTAAAATGATGTAAAATTGAAAAAATTGAAAATTTGTCAATGTGAAAAAAGTGCAAAACTATGTAAACTTGAAGTGATTCTAATAGCAATACAGAGAGGCAATCAACTCACTTCCACAATAGAAAATTATTCCAACCTCCTTCCTTCCCTCAAAATTCAATCTTGGCTTATTTTCAACTTTACACCTAATCACTCTTGTAGGTCTGTAGACCTATTTTTCCCACCTTAACTCTCAGAATTCCTTAACAACATCTACAAAAAACCACCATTTTAGGAACCCTTTTAATCCTTATTCAACATACATCAAACCCTCATAAGACTCTTTTGGATCAACTTTCTCAAAACAAGCAACCCCCCTTAATTCTTCCTATCACACACAAACCACCAATGAGCATCATTAACCAATCTGCCAAACCACTAATTCCTCCACTTTTAGGGCATGATAAGCCCTCTAACATAACAAACCCCAAAACCATATTCATTCACAAGTTAGGAAAGGGTTTATTGACATACATACCAACCCTCTTAAGACACCTTAGTAAAACATAGTACCTAAAAGATTCTCTTAAAATAGGGTATACAGACCGACCCTCAGTAATTGGCTTCTAAAATGCACAAAATCACTTGAAATCCAACCAAAATAAAACTAAAATAGAGTTAATTCTACTGCCCCCATAATTCCATCAAAAAGAGACCGCAATCACTCTGAGCTATGTTCAACTGGCTCAATCCCTTAAGGGTCCAAAGTGCAAAAGGGCAAAAAACTTTGACGGGGTATTACTCATAAACCATGGCGCTTAGGAAATGTCCATCTAAACCTACGAGATCACATTGGTTCCCTCTACAATAAACTCTGTCAGTTTTTTTTTTAGTCTCAGAGTGGTTTTCCCGTGGTGTCTAGTTTTCACTTGATGGAAAAAGTGTCAAATGCAAGTAGTGCAAAGTTGCAAAGTGGTGCAACTTTTATTTTGTAGCTCATGTGACCAAATAGACTGTTCCAACACGTTTGAATAGGTATTTTTACATTAGGAATGGTCCTCTTTTTCACCTAAACACATGGAATCACTCTGAGTTACGTTCAACCAAATCGATTCCCTAAGGGTCCAAAGTGCAAAATGGTTGCAAACTTCAATATGGTGTTACCAGGATACCATGATGCTTAGAAAATTCTCATCTGATCCTATGGGATTGTGTTGGGCCCCTCTACAATAAACTCTCTCATTTTATTCTATCTCAAAGGAATTTTCCTATGGTGGTGAATTTTCACTTGGGGAAAAAGTTGTCAAATGCAAGTAATTGAAATTTGCAAAGTGGTGCAACTTTCATTTTGCAGCTTGTATGACTAAACGGATTGTTCCAACACATCTTAATAGGTATTTTTATGCTAAGCATGGTCTTCTTTCACACTCAAACACGTGGATTCACTCTGAGCTATGTTCAACCAGATCGATCCCTTAAGGGTCCAAAGTGCAAAAGGGCTATAAACTTTAGCATGTTGTTACTCGGATATTGTGATTTTTAGAAATTTTTCATCTGGTCCTATGGGATTACATTGGGCCCCTCTACTCTCTTGGTTTTTTTCTATCTTAGAGGCATTTTCTTGTGGTGGAAAATTTTCACTTAGGGAAAACATTGTCAAAATGCAAGTAGCTGAAAGTTGAAAAGTGGTGCAAGTTAAGTTTTGTAGCTCGTGTGACCAAACAAATTGTTTCAATGCACATAAACAGGTATTTTTACACTAGGCATGGTACTATTTTTCACCCAAACACACAGATTTTCTCTGAGCTACATTCAACCAAATTGATCCCTTAAGGGTCCAAAGTGAAAAATGGCTACAAACTTTAGCATGTTTTTACTCAGATACCGTGATGCTTCGAAACATCTCATCTGATCCTATCCAATCATGTTGGGCCCCTATACAATAACCTCTCTTTTTTTGCTATCTCGGCGGTATTTTCTTGTGGTGGCAAATTTTCACTTGGGGAAAAAGTTGTCAAATGCAAGTAGTTGGAAGTTGCAAAGTGGTGCAACTTTTGTTTTATAGCTCATGTGACCAAACAAACTATTCCAATGCATTTGAATAGGTATGTTTATGCCATTAATGGTCATCTTTTTCACCCAAACACGCGGAATCGCTTTGAGCTACATTCAACCGGATCGATCCCTTAATGGTCCAAAGTGCAAAAAGGTTGTAAAATTCAACATGTTGTTACTCAAATATTGTGATGCTTAAAATTTTTTCATCTGATCCTATGGGATCATGTTGGGCCCCTCTACAATAACCTCTTAGTTTTTTCTATCTCCGAGGCATTTTCCCGTGGTGGTGATTTTTCACTTGGGGAAAAAGTTGTCAAATGCAAGTACTTAAAAGTTACAAAGTGGTGCAACTTTCGTTCTACAGCTCATGTGACCAAACAGACTATTCCAACACATCTGAATAAGTATTTTTACATTAGGCATGGTCCTATATCACACCCAAACATGTGAAATTACTCTGAGCTGCATTCAAGTCGATCAATCCCCTAAGGGTGGATCCAAAGTACAAAATGGCTGCAATTTTCAGCATGTTATTACTCAGATACCGTGATGCTCAGAAACTTCTCATCTGATCCTATGGGATCGCGTTGGCCCCTCTACAATAACCTCTCTTTGTTTTTTCTATCTTGAAGATATTTTTTTGTGGTGGTAAATTTTCACTTGGGGAAAAAGTTAAATGCAAGTAGTTGAAAGTTGCAAAGTGGTGCAAATTTTCTTCTGCAACTCATGTGACCAAATGAATTTTTCCAACATGTCTGAATGGGTATTTTTTCTCTATATGCGGTCCTCTTTCACACCCAAACATGCAGAGTCACTCCAAGCTACATTCAAGTAGATCGATCCCTTAAGGGTCCAAAGTGCAAAAGGGAAGCAATCTTTGAAAGATTATTAATCAGAAATTGTGATGCTTAAGAACTCTCCATATAAGCCTATGAGATCACATTGGGCCCTTATACAATAACCTCTTTCAATTTTTTCTATCTTAGAGTCATTTTCCTATGGTGTCCAGTTTTCACTTGATGGAAAAAGTGTCAAATGCAAGCAGTGTAAAGTTGCAAAGTGGTACAACTTTCATTTTTCAGTTCATGTGACCAAAAAAATTGCTCCAAAATGTCTCAATAGGTAATTTTATTCTAGGAATGGTCCTCTTTCACACCCAAACACACAAAATTTCTCTAAGCTATGTTCAACTGACTCGATCCCTTATGATGGCATGGAAAACAATCGAAAAGAGAAACATACACATGATGGTTGAGAAGCCAGTGTTTTCCACACAAAAAGTGTATGATCATTGGAAATTCAAAGTTAGTGGTTGTTGAAGAGTTTGAAGGAGAATATCAATCAAATATCTATGTTTCTTTGTTAATTTTTCTGCATTTTCTTCATTTCTAGCCTATGTACCGATTTGTACAATAGGATTTTTCTCTAAGATGATCTGAATCTATTGTATAATGGTTTTATCTTTGATTAGAATCCATTCTTGTGGAATTCTATTAAGTTCCAAGAAATTTGGAAGTAGATTTCTAAAACAGGTATGAACTTGCTCATACAAGGGTTTGAGTGTAATATGTTGAAATAGGTCATTCCATGTATGTTTCAGGTTGTGTCTCAATGGAATTGTCCTAGTGTAACTAGGATAGGGAAAGGTATAAGAAAATATGATTGGAAAGTGCATTGGAAGAGAATACTAGCGTTGCCCCTATTGAAAAATTAGAATTTAGGCCTTAAAAGAAAGGCTAGAAGAGGTGAAAAGAAGAAATTGCTTGAGAATAAGTTAGAATAGGTTGGAAATAGAGTGAGGTTGTGTATTTTACTGTGTTCAAAATTTCTACAAGCATAGGGGAGGTCAAAATTATGTTATGGCATGATGCCCTAGTTGGGAAAAGAGGGGTTTTCAATGAAAAAGAGAGGTTTGAGGGAGTAAAAGTGGGTAAAGTTAGGGGGAAACATAATTTGGTGGTCAATTAAGTTTGTGCAAGTAGAATGAAGAGTGTTGGAAGAGATTTTGAGGTTGTATGAGGTTTAGCTACAGGTTTGGGGGTTTAGTTTGGCCAAATTTTTTTGGAGGGGGGTTTGGTTCGTTTTGGGTTTGTTAGTACAAAAAACATGTAAAAACAAAAAATATATATATGCAGCCTAGAAGCATGAATTAGGATTATAATATCACATAACATCATATAAACAAAAAAACCATCATAAATTTGAATATCATTTAAAACATGCATGATAAATATTCATCATTAAAACTTGAATTGTGGTAGCTTGATATACATAGTCTATTGATGTCACGGTTCAATTTGTATGATTTTGAAAAAAGAAATCAACTGAGTAGATTTATCAGCATTCTTCAAAAATCATAAGAATTTTTTTAGTACACTAGCCATTTTGATGTCTTCTTGCAGTCTCAAACATTATTTTGTATCATTGTTACATTGGCCTTGAGATTGGTAGCTTAATATAGCTCCACAATACAAAATTTGGTTTACTTGTGTAGTGTAACAGTGGCATAGGAAGATTTTTCTTTGAAAGAACCAAAGGGTGACTGCACAATTGAAGTGTATAAACACATATTATTTGTAATATCAAGGATACTTTTTAATATCTTTTTATGAATCATTTCATTCAACACCAATTGAAAATGTGTTTTTTTCTTTTACATAAAGTTGTTTAGCATCAATCAATTAATATTTAGGACAAACCATGAAGGAAAACAATGATCAATGCTAGGGATAACCAATTACTATGTATACATGTGAATAAGTCAAGCATGTACATGTGAATAAGGGAAGCACAAGTACTCAAAAACACATAAGCCTTGAAGTATACACATAAAATACACAGTATACACAAATTAATACAAAGTATATGTAGGAATACAAGGTATAAACATGAAACCAACGAAGTCACAAAGTATACATTTGAACACACATAAGTCACAAAGAATACATGTAAGTTGTAAAGTATACACTTGAATACGCGTAACTCATATCTATTGAACCGTGAATTTAGAATGCAAATATGGACAACATCAATAAAAAATATTTGTATTAACCAAATAGCCATGTAGGCATATATCAACATATGTCGATATAAGTATGAAATATAGGTACAAAATAGCCATATAGGCTTACGAGAATGCCATATAGGCATACAATATCAAATATATCCAATACAAAATATGTACAAAAATGTCATGTAGGTATACAACAAAGGGCTTTGGAATCAATAGTAATGACTCTCCATCCCCTCGAAATAAAATCTTTCCCTTTTCTTATTGATTAGATGGTGATATGTCTATCACTCGTTTATGTTGTGGTCGAGGAGTGCTCTTGGTGCTCCTCCTAGTGTTTAGTTCTTCATGAAGTTTTATTTGTTACAATAAGAAGTAAAGAAATTAATCTATAGAAATTACATTATAAAAGATTATATATTTTAAAAAATAATCACTTAATGCCATATGATGATCACTCTCCTTGAGGGAAATATTTGCATGCCTAAGCTGGGGTGTGCTGAAGCCCTGTATAAACCATCCAAATAGAAATTAAACTACGAATCAATAATGGTTTTCATTTTCACTGGAACTAACATCTATAACAATGAATGTAAATTGAAATATAGTAATTTTTCTCATACCTCCCTTGTTAGAGCCATCAAGGATTCTATCGTAGATGAAACACCGATCTCCATTTCCCTCATCACATTCAGAGGTGTCTCCGCTTGCAACAACTAAAAAATAAAACAACAAATTATTCAATCATAAAAACTACAATAGCGATCCATGTCATGACTTATAATGTATGAGATAATAAACAAAATTTTGAGTTCTTATTAAACTATATATTTTTTACTATCATGCTTACTATTTGCCCTATCCATATCTTGTTTGAAAGGACGTGTTTTTAGGATTTTACCCATAGCAGCAAGCTGGTGAACCATTTGATAAAAAAATTCCATAGACATGTATGATAACTGTAGTGGCATAGAGAAGGCAGTGAACTTTCTCAAAAAATACCTCAAAGAAATGGGGTCTCGTGGTGATGGAATGCCATTACAAAAAAATGCATGTCATGGCATTCCATCACCATAAGACTACATTTCTTTCAGGTATTTTTTCAAACAATTCATTTCCTTCTCTATGGTATTATTGCTTACTATTATGCTTTGATAGATATTTTTCTAAGCATCCATAGTTTGTTGGAAAGCACCTATTTTAGGCTTTTAGCCATAGCAGCAAGGAAGTGAGTATTTTGATAAAATGATTTGGTACACATGTATGGAAAATGTGGTATCATAGAAAAGGTGGTGATCTGTTTGAAGAAATGCCTCAAAGAAACGTGGTCTCATGGTGATGGAATGGCATTCCATCACCATGAGACTACATTTCTTTGAGGCATTTTTTCAACCTACTTTGTTGGAAAGCACCTTTTTTAAGCTTTTAGCCATAACACTAAGGAAATGAACTATTTGATAAAATACTTTGGTAGAAATGTATAGAAAATGTGGTAGCATAGAAAAGGCGATGAGTTGTTTGAAAAAGTGGTGCAGGTGCACCTTTACAAGAGCATGCATCTATGAGGCAAATTTAGGGTTTTGAGGTTGTATAGGTATTTTCATGATGTAATAAGGCTTAAATAGCCATATTTTAGTTTGTAATGGTCTTTGGTAGTCATTTTAGGTGTAACATAGGAAAAATACTAGAAAATAATTGGGTTAAAGCGATGCAAATCAAACTTACCTACATTAAACAACAAAGCACAAAAGAAATAAAAAAATGATAATTGAAACATTATCACCGAATATTTGTACACTCCTTTGAATTATCTCTATTGTCCTTCTCCATCTTGTCGTGATAGTATTCTTGCCCTCATATTTTCAGTATGTGTGCAAGTATAGCCTTGATGTATGTGATTATAGAAAAATATCGAAGATTAACAAATCTACTTCCAAAAGTGTATCGATTTCGAGAGGAGTTGAAATGATGAATGTTAGGTCAATTTATAGAAAATTGGTTTTCAAACGATCGACTTAGATTCGAAAGAGAGATCAACGATCAAAATTGATGAATGCCATGCGATGTGAGATTTGTGTCAGTTAGAACATGAGTTGGAAAGTTTGCAGGATAAAGATTAAATTAAATAATCATTTAATCTAACATCGAGACTATTCAAAAATTGAAAGAATAAGAGATCAAGATTAAATAGATGATTTAATCTCTAGTTGAAAGTATTCAAAAGTTAAAAGAATAAGAGTTTGAATGAAAAGGATAAATATACAATTTGGAGAATGATTTGTTCGAATGCACACATGAATTAATTAATTAATTAAAGATATTTAATTAATAAATATGTTCATGCATAAGAGTTAGAACTAAATGACTTACTGGTTATGATGGAAAGTCTCTTTACAGAGACGATCAGATGTTGAATCAGGAGATAACCAATTGCTTCAAATAGATCTCAAGTCGAGTGAGAATGAATAATTAGATAACTTAAACAATTATCTCAATACAAATAATATGTTACAAATAATTTTTTATGAATTAAATGATTTATTTAATTCAAAATTCAACATTTAAGGAATAATTAAATAAATAATATTTATTTAATTAAGTGATGAAAAGGTTAAATGAATAATAAAATAGTTAAAGCATTTATTTAATTATAGTTGAAAACATGATAAATATAAATTAAATAAGAATTTATTTAATTTAAAGAGGGTAAATTTAATTAATGACATATTCAAATAAAGAACATTTATTTAATTAATCATGATAGAATAAAGACAATGTGAATTAATTCAATAATTAAGATTATTTAATTAATGGATGAATAAATGTTAGAGTGAATTAATTAAATAATTAAATGTTATTTAATTAATAGATGAGAAAGGACTTTAGCAATTAATTAAATAATTAACATTATTTAATCATGACTATAAAAATATGAATTATGAAGAAATTGAAGTCATGGACTTACACCAAATTTTGGTGTCTACATTTGCCCCTCTTTGATACAATGTAATTTTAGTGTTGTGTCAGAGAAAATAAATAAATAAATAATGCCCCAATGTAGAATAGGTGAAGGTATGCCCCCTCGGGGAAAATGATGAATTTTTAAAAAAATTCAAAAAAATTGGAAATAGTCTCGATAACTCAATTTGATAGCTAGAAATGTAGTGGAGTTGACGGAAATGAATTTGGAGGTGCTAGGTGCTTGTACAGGTCGATTGAACATGGAATTTTACACGGCCAATAGACAAGGTAAGTGAAAATGCCACCTAAAACCCTAGGTATAAATAGAAATTGGGTGAAAATCCAATTCATTTTCACCCTCCAAGTTTAGAAATTTGAGATTTTTCTCTAGAATCTGAGTGAAGATGTCACCTGTACCCTACACTGAGCATCGCCGATATTGGATCTAGACCTTTAGATGCCCTACAGATGTGAGACCCGTAGTACGTACCCTCAAACCAACCTTTGAAATTTTGTTTTGCATGTATTTTTAGGCATGTAAAGTTATATTTTCAGATGTGTCACTTGTAATTCAATGCATATGCGTTCGAACGTAACGCATATGCATTGAATTACAAGTGACACATCTGAAAATATAACTTTACATGCCTAAAAATACAAAACGACACATTTGTGAAAACACGTCTAGGCCATTTTTAGGTTGATTAGGAAATCAACACATTTGAAATTTTATGAATTGCATTTGTAATTATGCATCACATTTGACATTAACATAGTCGCATATAGGTTTGTGAAACTCATTTGTTTAAATGCATCGCATTTGCATGATAGATAGGGAAATAAAGTGCACCGCATTTGCAATTTATTTCATGCATTTTTCTGATAATGAGCTGATCTAATTTTGTGATGCATTTGATTTAGTGCAATGCAAATGCATGTTTGTACGATGCATGTGTGATGTTGCACCGCATTTTTCGTTGAAGCGACACATTTGACTGTCAAAATTTTGAAAAAAAATTATGATGGAAATATGAATGATTACATTAATTATGATGGAAAGATGAATGATTATATTGTCTAGCACACAATATTTTATTCCTTTGCAAGTTGTATTAGATCTGATTTATACCCGGGAGTCTCGGTCGACGACATACGATCTTAGAGATGATTTACAGAGCATTGAGACACACAATTTGGAGATTAGGGTTGCATCATGTATGTACCATGCCCGCCATTCGAGCGAACAAAGGTATGCTTACTGCGCTTTGCAAGAGGTAGCATTCAAAGACCTCTTAATTTCATTTTCCTATTGGAGAGGCAATTGTCACATTAGAGGATGTATATAGGATATTGAGATTGCTTATTAGAGGGGAGAGGGTGATGTATGATACACAAAGGTGTTATAGCGAGATTACCATGTTTTATGTATATGATGATATTAGATGGCTAGGTATAGAGAATTATGAGATTAGATGGCAAGTTTTAGCGGATAGATATGAGAGGATAGATTGCATGTTATGTACATTGATTTATGGTATAGTTCTTCCTAACCGTCGAGGTCATGGATTTCCTATTGGGTGGGGGAAATGTTAGTTAGTATGTTAGAGAGGGAGGTTGTCTATTCTTGGGGTCCATGTTTACTGGCCATGTTATGCTTCTATCTTCATGAAATTTCATACAGAGATGCATAGTGGAGGTTTGGGATGCCAAGGTAGAGGAGAGGCGAGGATAGGATGCAAAGGCTCCTAGGGGCACTGACACAGATCTGCAGGCCTGAGTAGAGGCCTTGGAGGAGAGAGTCAGGGTTTTGACTACAGAGTGAGATGCTTTGCAGATGGAGAGGGATAGTTCCCTATTGGAGAGGGACCATGCAGTGGTCAGGAGATAGGAGACAAAGGGTCAGTTTGTTGAGCTCAAAGCTTTATGCAAGGACCAACTACAACATTCACTCAGGAGTTAGTCTGAGCTGGTGATAGGGAGAGATACTATAGGGACTTATATGAGGCAAAGGTTCCTCTTGAGAGATGAGATACTAGTTACTCATAGGCACACAGTAGTAGGTCACCGAGTAGGACTCATATGAGGATAGTGAATACAGAGGGGATTGAAGGGCCTCACAAATTTGGACCATATGACGGGCCTCCCACTACACAAAGAGTACCTTAGTGAAATTCATCTCCACATACACCACATGGGAGTAGTGACAGTGGTACCCATTGATATTATTATATTTGTAGACATTATATTTTGATCATAGAGCTTGTGAGCTCTCATTTAGATTGATACACTCTAACATTGGACTGTGACACATATTATTTTAAGCAATATATATCATTTTTGGTGACATTCATATGATATGCAGTTCTATTTATGATTATGCATTATTTTTCTTATGGATGTGTTCTATATGATATGTTATTGTCTATCTGATATGTACATGTTATGGATAATCATATCTACATTATGATGTGTATACAGCCTATGATGTGATTTTGATTCTATATAATGATGGATGCATGTACTTTTTATGGTATCACTGGATGTTATGTATGCATTTTATGATTATGGGATCCAATATGATGTTTATATCGATAATTCTATCTACATGTGATGCATCTATGTTTACAATTTGTGTGTACATATAATGCTTTCGTTATGTACTCTATGATGATTGAATGTCTATTTTACCATGATTTCATAGATATGATAGATGCCTATAAAATTTGTGTTTTTGAAATGCAAGTTATATATGATTTACAATGTATGATATTTACATGATGTTTCTAACATGAGTGAATATGCAAGATGCTTTCTATTTTTGTGTGTCACAAGAATCCGTCTTTATGCAAGAAAGAAGAAATGTTAATGTGAAAAGAAATATGAACAAGAAAAGATATTGATGTTATTATTAGAAATTTTTGATATTTTGTCAAATCACAAAAGGCTTTGCACTTTATCATCATTAGGTAGTAACTAATACAAATGGAGAAAAACACCAAGATATGAGATAGATCAAGGTGTGCAAGGTCATCCACCTACTAACAACAGACAATCACAGACAAGGATTGCCTTAACTCATACTAAGGGTACAGTTGACCTAGTCTTTTTTTCAATCCAAACCGCAAACAACAAACAAATAAAAGATGGGTCATGAGATGTCATTGCTCCTCTAAATCCTTCATGGGACATCCTTGAGGAAACTAGTAACATGAAAAAAAATCAAAAGTTAAAATATAGTCCACAAGCAGCAGTCAAAGAAAATGGAATTATGATACATCATTACTTTTCTAAATCCTTCAAGGGACATCCTTGAGAAAGCCAATAAACGAACTCAATGAAAAAGTCAAATAAGCCATAAATTTCAAAAATTCAATAGAAATATTTTTCAAAATTTGATCCATTTTTGTTTGTTTGATAATTTGATTGTTTGGCATAGCCTAATGTTAGGCATGACACACCGTATAAGACAACGATTCTGGTTTCAAATTTGTGACTATCTGTGTAAGGCATGATGAAGCCTGGTTTCAGATAGACATGTACCGTATAAGACGTTGATCCTGATGAAATTGATGCATGAACCTACATAAGGCTATGATGATTGATGATGTCCTTTACTAGAAGGACATATCTTGCATAGGACATATGTTTGACTATTGTGGCAATTCGTTTGAATTTGACTTGATGACGTTGTTGACATGTTTTGCTTGTTGATGCTTGACTTGTATTGGTGTTTTTACTGTTGTGTGTGTGTGTTGACAGCGTATGACTTAGCTGACTAACATGATACACCCTAAAGGACTAACCTAGTGCGACCTCGGGGGCTCATTGATTGATGGCCTTGACTACGTTGTACACATAGAGACCTCGTAGTTCGACAAAATTTGATTGACATGAATGATTTGATAAATATATACTTAACTTGATGATATGTGATGTGTGTAATAGTGAATGTGATAAAACCTAATGGAATAACCTAATGTGGCCTTGGGGGCTCATCGAGTCATGGCATTGCCTACATTGTCCACGCAAAGACCTCATAGTTTGACACAACCAATGAATTTGATATGTGCTAAGAGTGATTCATGATTTGATGTGTGTGATATGTGACAAATCCCGTAAGACAGACCTAATGCCTCAGGGGCACATCAATAGATGGCCTTGCCTACATCAAGTCGCAGAGGCAATGTAGTTTGACTATGTCCATGACTGACTTGACACAACTGACTCTGACTTTGTTTTTGGGATTTTTGACATGTTTTTATTTTTTTGTCTTTTTGGAGTTACTTGATGTTTTTTAATTTTTTTCACGACATTTTATGATGTTTTTGAGTTTTTTCAGGACAATTTTTGATGTTTTTAAGTTTTTTCAAGATAGTTTTTGATGTTTTTGAGTTTGATATGTACAAGGTCTAATTGACATAGGTCAAGGATTTTCCCCCATTTGAGTATAAAATATATGGGATGGAGTGGGGATAAGGAGTGGACTTGATGTCAATCATTCCAAGTTATGGATAGGACAACCATTTATTATGGGTGATGGTGAAAATTTTTGATTCGAATGATGGTAGACGAAGGAGTGAAGTTAGCTACACATGGCGCCTATTTGCCAGGTTTTCACCATGGTACTTATCCATAGCACCACCGAAGTGGTTTTCACTATTGGATGAATTATTTCTCTTTACTATTTTATTGATTTTTTCAAAAAAATTAATGTTACAAAGATGCTTGTTTGCCAGGTTTTCATCAAGGTAACAATTTTTGTGTTTTTTTTTAATTTTTTTAATTTTCTAATTAAGATATGGTTTACATGAAGGTTGTTGATTGGTGACAAGAGTGGTTCCCCTTCAGAGGTTGGGAGTTGATATGCTCTTGATCCAAAAGCTTTTGTAACAATATAAAGCCCTAACGAGTTTGGTTCAAACTTGCCTGTTTTTTCTCTTTCAGATTGATTCTTCAGGTTCTCCATTAAGACCAAGTCACCAATGTCAAAATGTCTATTTAGAAATTTCTTGTTATAACTCCGATGAAGATGGTTCTGATATGCTTGAAGATGATCTAATGCCTTTTGTATTCATTCATCTAGGAATTCTAACTCATGAAGTCGTGACACAGGGTACTCTTCATCATCAATATGACCTTTCAAAGATACCCTTAGGGAAGGAATTTCAACCTCAATAGGTAAGATAACTTCATAACTGAATACCAAGGAATATGGAGTGGCACCGGTGGGATTATAGATGCTTGTCCAGTAAACTCATAAGGCAAGATTTAGCTTTAGATGCCAGTCATGACCAGCGTCATTGATAGTCTTTTTGAGGATTTTGATGATTGTTTTTTTAGATGCCTCTGCTCGGTCATTACCTTGTGGATAATACATAGTAGAAAAGTGATGTTGGATATGGATTTCTTCACAAAGATGGTGAACTTATTGGTTTTTGAATGGATGACCATTATCTGTGACAATAGATTAAGGAACACTATATTGATAGATTATATAGTTTAGAATTAACTTGGAAATTTGTGTGCCAGTAATATAGGTCATAGGAATAACCTCAATCCATTTGGTGAAGTATTTGGTGGTAGTTATGATGAACTTATGGCCATTGGAAGATGGAGGGTGTATCTTACCTATGAGGTCAAATCCCCATTGGGAAAAGTGCCATGGTGAATTTATCAATCAAAGCTCCTATGCTAGCACGTGTATCAACTCTTTGTGTACCTAACACTGTTGACATTTCTTGACGAAGACATATGAGTCCTTTTCCATTGTAGGCCAATAATAGCCTAATATCATAATCTTCTTGGTTAAGGTAGGATCGCTAGAATTGGATCCATAGATACCTTCATGTACCAAACATAAGGTTGCTTGTGCTTCTTCAGCATCAAGACATCCCAATATGGTATTATCTAAGGCACATCTATCAAGGGTATCTCTGATGATGGTATATTTGGAAGAATTACAAATGAATATCCTACATTGGTTATTTCACAAGTCTAAGGGTAGGATTCAGGCATGGAGGTAACCTTATATGTCCTTGTACCATGGGGAAGTAGGACCAAAAATTGTACACACCATCGTAGAATCAAGGACATCATAGGAAAGGACCAAAATTTGTTCATCCAAAAACTCAAATCTAGGCATGTTGCTAGGAATATCCAATAATGAACCAATGGTTTCCATAGCATTTTTTGCCATGTTTTGAATGTGGGGTATTTGTTGGAAGCTGGTGTTATCAAATTATTGCTTAAAACTATCGGCCATGCACTTGTAGGGAGAAAATTTCTCATATTTAGTTTCGTACTCATCATTTCTTGTCATACTACTAGTTGAGAATCTCCATAAACATGTAAATGCTTAATCTTCCATTGGACTATAATTTTTAATCCTGTCAGAAGGGCTTCATATTTTGCTACGTTGTTTGTACATGGAAAAGAAATTATGAATGACTTGGGAATAGTGTTACCTTGTGGTGTAACAAAAAGTATACCTACTCTTGAACCATGATTAGTGTGAGACCCGTCAAAATATAATTTCCATGTGGTTATTTTTTCAATGGTAAAGATGAACTCATCAGGAAAATCTACCACTAGAGGATGGTCATCCTTAATTGGTGTATCTTCCAACTGATCAATAATTAATTTCCCTTTTATCACTTTTCTTTCCACATATTGGATGTCATATTCACTAAGTATCATTACCCATTTAGCCAATCAACCTATAAGTATTGCTTTACTTAGGAGATATTTCAAAGGATCTATCTTGGTGACTAGCATGGTTTGGCAGTTTAGCATATAGTGCCTAAGTTTTTGAGTAGCGAAAACTACTACAAGATAGGCATGTTCTATGTGACTGTAGTTTAGTTCATATCCCACCAAAGTATAACTAATGTAGTACACCGCCCTTTCATGACCTTCATCATCATTTTGTGCAAGTAAGGCTCCTAATGTTGACTAAGTTGCTGAAATATAAAGTATCAAAGGTTTGTCATTTGTAGGTGGCATTAGAACAGGTGGTCTGAGCAGGTAATCCTTGATCTTTTGAAAATATTCTTAGCATTTGGATTTCCATACAAATAGTACCCCCTTCTTGAGCAAGTGTTGGAATAGATGTATTTTGTTTGCTAATAGTACTATGAAGCGTCTGATAGACTGTAGTCTTCCTTGTAGTGTTCTTAGTTGACCGATGTTAGCTAGTGGAGGCATGTCTATTATAGCTCTTACTTTTGTAGGATCAACTTTTATGCCTCTTCTAGAAATGATGTATCCTAGAAGTTTTCTTGATTTAGCACCAAAGACACATTTTTTTAGGTTTAGCCTTACTTTGTAATTTTCTAGTCTTTGGAATATCTTGTCTAAGAATTTCAAATGATCTACTCTTCTTAATGATTTGGCTATTAGATCATCAACATAGTCTTCCATGAGATTATGTACAAGGTCATGGAAAATAGTTGGCATTGCTCGCTAATATGTAGCTCCAACATTTTTGAGCCCCAAAGGCATATCATTCTAGCAATATGTTCCCCATGGACATGTGAAAGTAGTCTTGTGTAGGTCCTATATCACAATTTTGATCTGATTATACTCAGAGAAACCATCCATGAGGGATAGCATCTCATATCCTTTTATAAGGTCTACTATCATGTCAATGTTCAGTCAAGGAAAGTCATTCTGAGGACATGCCTTGTTGATATCTTTGAAGTTTGTATAAATGAAGATGCCCCTAGATGGTTTGGTTATTGGCATAAGATTTGATATCCATTTTTTATAGTCTATGGATCTGATGAATCTGACATCCATTAGCTTCTTAAGTTCAGCTTTGACTAGTAGAGTGATTTGTGGATGAATCTTTCTTAGCTTTTTCTTGACAGGCTTAACACCTGGTTGTATTGGTAGATGATGCAATATGAGGTCTAGATCCAGCCCAGGCATGTCAACATATGACCATGCAAATTTTATCTATCTTTTGTAAAGAAGTCTCAAAACTCTGGTTGCTCTGTCTCTGTCAAGGATGCTGCAAAGTATATTACCTGAGGGTTTTCTTCAATGCTTATGTTGATCTCGACAAAATATTCTACTAAAATTGGTTTTTTTCCTGAGCAACTGGGATAATTTTCAAACCTCCATCCTTGGGTGTCTTGAAGAGGTTTTCACCCTTAGATGCGTTCTTTATTTTTACTATTTCTTCATCCAAAGAAGCCTTTCGATTTTCACCTAGGGACTTGGCATTTTCATAATTTTCATAATTTTTCTTTTTCTTTTCATTTTTGCGACTGGAGGTGTGAATAGACTCCCAAAAACATGCCATGTCATCCAAGTCTATGGTAAATCCAACTTTATGATCCCCTCTAGGTATGCCTTTTCAAAGTCCCATGAACTCAGTTATCGCTTTGTCATTCTCGAATATGTCTAAGATGGGTGTACCTTGTTTATCCCAAGTGATAAGTTGGGGATATACAAGGGGCATGCCATCATCAAAGTTATCAAATGTGGAGGCTGATAACGTGAATATAGAGTGGTTAACATGGTAACAAAAGTTTTGGACTTACTCCTTTTTTTTCTTTTTCCTATGGAAAAGGATACTTTGGGGTGGGACTACTATAAGGGTTAGGTCGTCAGAAGATGGTTGAGGTGCCCAAGATTTAGGATCAAGAGTTTCCCAATAATAAAGTTTAATCCATTCTTCTTTTGACAAGGACTTTTTAGGATGGGGGCTAGATGGATCTGGTGAGGGTTGTATCATTTTATCAAGTTCCCCAAATAACTTATCTAGGTCCATCATGCTATTAGAAGAAAAGGAATCCCATTCATATTTGTTTGAGTCAGGGGAGTCACAGTAGAATGGATCAAATGGTTCATGAGATATCTCAATGTCCCTAGAATTACTTACTTCCTCTTGTGATGATAACGAAGTACCTGGAGTACCAATTGTAATCGGGTGAAACCCTAGGCCTAGTCCTTTTGGTCTTTGTGAGACAATGATTGGTTCAATCCTTCCATTTCGATGTTTCCCTAAACCACTATGCCCATCATATCCTTTTCTTTGCATAATTGTGAAGCCTTTTCCATATTGATCCTTAGATATTTTTATAGATGGTGGAGGGTTTTCATTGTCTTCTTTATACAACCAAAAGGTGACATCTTCTTGGTCCATAGATTATTTACTTAACTCATCCCATTTTGTGAATTTCATCATAGGAGGGACATGTATTGTGACAACTAACTATTTCCTATCTGTTGTGGGTAAACCATATGACTTAGGAGGAAGCACTTGATCGACACAATAGGATGATTTCGTGTGATATTCTCCACAACCATTATCTTGGATCTCAACCTTAGGAGTGGATGACAATGTTTGTGATGTAATGGACTTGGTAAGAGCTGATGGATCAATGTACAGGGATAAAGTGGAGGATGAAGTAGTTGCCTTACACAATAGGATGCTTTCATGTGATATTCTCCACAACCCTTATCTTGGATCTCAACCTTAGGAGTGGATGGTGGTGTTTGTGATGTAATGGACTTGGTAAGATTTGATGGATTAACGTATAGGGATAAAGTGGAGGATGAAGCCTCTTGATTGGCTGGCACCTATCATTGTGGTATTTCACATAGGCTTGTGCAATATTGAAAAGGATCTGGATCACCATAAATTGTGATCTGTGTACCATTGTATGGGAATTTAAGACACTGATGATATGTGGAAGGTTTGTCTTTCATAGTGTGTATCCAAGGTCTACCCAACAAAAGGTTGTAGGGAAGGGTGAGATCTAAGACTTGGAAACTAGTGTCCATAACTGTAGGGCCAATCTTGATAGGGAGTGTGACAACTCCATTGAATGATATTTCCTCATCGTCATATGCCTTAATGACTATAATCTTAGTGGTTTCCATGCATGCTTCTAAGAAACCTAATGCCTTAACCAATTTCAAGGTACAAAGGTTTAACCCTGCTCCTCCGTCTACCAAGACTCTTCTGAATTTGGTTTGATGGACAAGAACTTCAAGGTGTAATGGATCATTATGATTGGTCTTCTCAATTAAATAATCCTGTTGATAGAATGTGGCATGATGGGAGTTGGTTAAGTATCCTACCATTTCTTTGAAATGATTGACATCTATGCTAGTAGGGAGTGTTGTGCTTTACAAGTCTTTTTCAAGAATGGCTTAGTGATCCTGTGATATGGTCAACAATTCCAAGATCGATATCTGTGTTGGGGTCTTACCCAGCTGATCAAGAAAATTATACTTAAGCTTGGAAGACTGCGTTTGTGGTTCTGATGAAGGACTTGGAAGGGTTATCTTATTTTTGCATGTATTGACAACACATTCAGGATGCTTCTTTATGGTAATGGTATGGATATTTTCATTACAAGATCGGATATGATTGATGATGGTACCTAGTTTATAGTTGTACTTAGCACTAGCATAATTGGTAGAGGTATTATTCTTAGTTCCTGAACTAGAGGCCTTTCCTTTTCCATGGTCATGTAATGGATCTATGAAGACCTTGTGATCACTATTTTTGGTATGTTTCTTCCCATTGACTTCTATGGTTCCATCTTCAACAAAATATTGTATGATGTTCTTCAGTTGCCAGCATTGTTGTAGGTTATGTCCCTTTGTTTGATGGTACTCACAATAGACGTTATCATCCCACCATGAGGGTTTAAACTATCTAGGATCATATTGTTTTGGTTCGAGAGTTTTTATGAGGTTATGTTTAATCAATTCTTTGAAAATTATCTTGATTGGTTCCCCCAAGGGGGTAAGCTCACGTTTAGGAAATCTCCTCTATGGTCGTTGTTGTTGCAAATTTTGGAAAAAGTTGGCGGTTTGATCAGTGTCATTAAGAATGTCATGAGAGGGATTGCCACCTCTAATTGTGATGACAGGTCATCCATGTAGGGTCTTAGCATCAACAATATCATCATTTGTTACGATTTTGTTCCTAGACCAAAATTTGTTTCTATCGTTTGGAGCATTTTGGTGTTGAACAACTAGATTCCTACTTGGTGTCTTAATTTCCCCTTTTTCAATGAGGGATTTCTCAAGTATTATGACTTTTTGTACCAAGTCCAGAAAAGAGGTACAACAATGTACTCGTAAGTCACTTCGTATTTTTGGGTGAATATTTTCAAGGAATATCGTGACTTTTTTTTTCTTTGGTATCTCGATGGGATAGCAACTAGCTAAACTCCTCCATCTCTGGAAAATGGTGGTGAATTTTTCTCTGTCATCTTACATGGTATGACACAAGGCAGCTATCGTGATTTCATTGTCTATGCTGAAGGCAAAGTGTTCCACAAATTTCTCAGCTAATTCTCCCCATGATCTTATGCCATATGAAATTTTATAGAACCATTCCAATGCTATCTCGACAAGGGTTCACAAAAAAAGTCTCATAAAGTATGTGGAGTCACATGAGATGTCCATGCATGTTGTGGAAAATTCTCTGATGTGCTCGATAGGATTCCTCTTCCCATTATACTTAGGTAAATTCAGTATAATGTATCTGTGTGGGAAGGGTGTCATGTAGAGCACTTTGTCAAAAGGACATGGACATAAATATTGTGCTGTGATAGTTTGTTTTCCTGACATTGACATAGTGTCCATTTGTAGTTGGAGAGCTTGCATTTGTATTTGGAGAACATCTACTTGTATGTTAGTTGCATTGTTTAGATCGATGTAAGTTTTATGAAATGCAATATTATGTGACAGATTTTGATTGGGTGAGGGAATATGTCTTGTTTGTGTAGCCCCTATATGTGGAATGACAATAGTGGTACTAATATGGGGTATATTTCATGTTGTGTTCATTCCAACTTTGGGTCTTTTAATAGTGGTATTTGTGCCAAAGGGGTTTGATGAGGATTCTCTCGTAGTAAATGTTAAGCCCTGTGTTATACCAAATGGTTTTGTGTTTAAAATTGAGGCATTTTGAGTGGGTATGCTAGTTGGTATTGCTGCGGTAATTTGAGGAATACGTACACTCGATGTCATGGTTTGCGTTGGTTGCGCAGATGAAGGTTGTATTTTGTGGATGTCAAATCTTGGAGGTAGTGTGGTACCTTCTACTAGCAGATTTTCTAGATATCTTTGAGGATCATTTTCCAAAAAATCATCCGTAAAGGATGCGAATTCAGGATCTTTGACAACCATGTCTACATCGTCTACATAAATTTTTCCATGTGTGTCTCTAGTGACAAATTTTTCAAGAAAAGTATTGTGTGGTCTCTTTGTCCTTGATGGTTGGTTTCTGAAAGGATTGATGAAGTCTTGTGGGTTTGCCATCTCTTTTTGTTTCTTTCTAGACCTTGTTTCAACCATGAAAATTTTGCTCAAGATGAGGCGATGCAAACTAATATGCCTAAAATGATATGATCTAGTCTATGTTTTTTGGGATTTTTTTAATATAATGGATGCTACTATTTTTTTGGTATTTTCTTGGCAAATAAAGGATGTCTAAAATGACATATGCTAGGATGAGAATATGCAAAATGATGGTAAATGATTCTAAGAGGATACTACCTTCTACCTATGGAATAACCAAGGCTACGAATTAACTTTATCAAGGAACCTAATATAGGACAAGGGCCAAATCATAAGGTGAATTTCCAAACTAAACTAATGAGCTAGAAGGATTCACTAGTAAGACAAAATGACTAGGTTCAATGACTTAGACTATCAAGACATGGATTTGTCCAATAATGCAAAAATTTGATGTATTCTAAGATATGCAAATTCTTAATTTTTGTAACTAAGACGTCTACCTCTAAAACTTAAATGACACCTAAAAATGAACGATGCATGTTTTTGAGCAATTTTCTGATTTCTGTCCAAGGTTGAATATGAGAAAGAGAGGTTAAAATGACAGTTTGTTTTTAGACTATGATTACAATTTCAAGATTTTTGTTGATACTCAATTGCGGTTTAGTTTGTAGATGCATCACTAAAATTGACAGATGTGTTGCGTATTGCATATGCGACTCTCTGATGAAAATAGTTTCGGTTTTCGATAGGAAAATGTGACTTATCCTAACAGATGCAACTCAAATGGCAAATGCGACCTCTAATGACAGATGCGACCCAAAATTAAAAGTTAGTGGACACTACTTTGTTGATAGGCAAATGCGATTTTTGGTTTAATAGATGCAACTCACAATTACACATGCGGTTTTCTATTTATCAGATGTGAATCAGTTTACATATGCAGTGTTTTGATGATAGGTTCTCTGACTCACTCAGTTTTTTGATCAAATTTTGGCAATTTAAGACAAACTAAAAATATTGTGTTTCAATTTTTTATGTGTATGATAATGTTAAAAACCAAAAAAATTGTACAATTCCTAAGGCTGGTAGTGACAATATTTATTGAGTTCTCACTTGGGTTTCCCTAGCTACATATATTCAAGGTGGATGACTAGTAGCTTGACCCCACTCGCTCCCCTCCATGACACATACTTCTTGGGGCAGCCAAGCTACAATACCCATGAAACTCCTACGGCATACTTCTCATCTCTACAATGAACCATAAAAATGTGAGACAACTTCACAGGTCCGACCTGTTGCACTAGTAAATAGATAGGGATTTTGACTTAACTACAACAAATTGGATTTTTTAGTTCAAACACTCGTTCAGAGAGCCATGTGAGAGGCAATATCATCCCAGTCTACAGAGGTTATGCTCTGCAAGTTTTGATGCACCGCAAGGGTACTGAGGAATCAAATGCTTGTCCACTGGGATCTCCATAATATTGAGTTTCCTCAAGCATTAGAATTTGTATACCAGTTGGGAGTGGCTCAGTGAAAAATCCCATCACCAATTTGAGTCGTGTTGGTTACTCTTAACCACCAACACAGGCCCAATAAAAGAGTCGATAACCAGTTCTCTTGCATCCAAGATCAAATGAATGCGCAAGCGGAGAGGATACTTCGATATATCGAATCAAGGTTCTAATCTAAACATGTACATGCACGAAAGACTCTAGTTAATTTTAGAGACCAAATGAAAAGTTATCTAATCTACCGAACAAGATGTTTCTAAAATTAAAGCCTTCAACATAGGTTTTGCATGAAACTTGTTCCTAGTTTATAAATCAGTCTCCATCACTCATTCTGCAAAAACACGATTTTAGTAGTTTTCAATTTATCTTCATCACTCATCTTGCAAAAAAAAGTTTTGAATTCTTTTCTTCTATGCTACCTCCTACAAACACTATGTTATCCTCCTAAAACACACCTTGTAAACCGAAAGTTAGCTAAAATAAAATGAACAAAAAAAATGTAAATCAGAAATTAAACTCATAAATCTTTTCACTCAAATGCATCATTTAACATAGCAGATGCGTCATGGGTTTCATCAGTCAATTACATCACAGGAAGCCATAGATGCATCAATTTTTTTCAAATGCGTTGTTTTATTCGTCAGTTTAAGTTTGTGGTGTCAGTTGCATCGTTTCGTCTATCAGATGTGTCATTTTGTACGATACCTGCAAAAATAAAAATAAAAAAGTCTACGGATTTGTGAAGATGATGTCTTCACATTGGTTTCACCAAATGTAACATAGAAAAATTACTGGAAATTAATTGGGTTAAATCATATACAAATCAAACTAACCTACATTAAACAACAAAGCACAAAAGAAATAAATAAAATGACAATTGAAACATTCTCACAGAATATTTGTACACTCCTTCAAATTATCTTTGTTGTCCTTATCCATCTTGTCATGATAGTATTCTTTCCCTCATATTTGTAGTATGTGTGCAAGTATAGCCTCGATGTATGTGATTATAGAAAAATATCGAAGATTAACAAATCCGATTCCAAAAGTGTATCGATTTCGGGAGGAGTTGAAATGATGAAAGCCAAGTCAATTTATAGAAAATTGGTTTTCAAACGATCGGCTTAGATTCAAAAGAGCTATCAATGATCGAAATTGATGAATTCCATGCGATGTGATATTTGTGTCAGATAGAACGTGAGTTGGAAAGTCTGTAGGATAAAAATTAAATTAAATAATAATTTAATCTGATGTTGAGACTATTCAAAAATTGAAAGAATAAGAGATCAAGACTAAATAAATGATTTAATCTCTAGTTGAAAGTGTTAAAAAATCAAAAGAATAAGAGTTTGATAAAAAGGATAAAGATAGAATTTGGAGAACAATTTGTTCGAATGCACACATGAATTAATTAATTAAATATAGATATTTAATAAATATGTTCATGCATAAGAGTTAGAACTAAATGACTGACTAGTTATGATGGAGAGTCTCTTTGCAGAGACAGTCAAATGTTGAATTAGGAAATAAGTGATTGCTTCAAATAGATCTCAAGTCGAGTGAGAAAGAATAATTAGATAACTTAAACAATTATCTCAATACAAAAGAATATGTTACAAATATTTTTTTATGATTTAAATGATTTATTTAATTGAGTGATGAAAAGGTTAAATGAATAATTAAATAATTAAAACATTTATTTAATTATAGTTGAAAACATGATAAAGATAAATTAAATAAGAATTTGATTAATTTAAGAAGGAGGGTAAATTTAATTAATGACATAATTAAATAAAGAATATTTATTTAATTAATGACATAATTAAATTTAGAATATTTATTTAATTAATCAGGATAGAATAAAGACAATTTAAATTAATTAAATAATTAATAGATGAATAAATTTTAGAGTGGATTAATTAAATAATTAAATGTTATTTAATTAATAGATGAGAAAGGACTTTAGCAAGTAATTAAATAATTAACATTATTTAATCATGACTACGAAAATATGAATTATGAAGAAATTGAAGTCGTAGACTTAGACCAAATTTTGGTGTCTACATTAGGCATAAATTGTAAAGTTGCAAAATCTTAACAAAAGTTGTCAATCAATGTTGCAAAAATGCAAAAAGGTGTCAAGTGGAGGAATATGAAGATTCAAAGTAGTTGTAGAGGAAATCTTAGGCACTTAGGAAGTTGAAATTATTGGGAAAGTGTTTAAAAGATGTGATTCATCATTGTTAGTTGTTGTTGAAGTATTTTGAAGGAGAAAACTAATAAATATCACTATTGTATTGCTATTTTTTGTGTTTTCCTCCATCATCTACCAGTGTACAGTTCCATGTAGGTGGTAGTGCATATATAATGTGTTTGAATTGAAGGATTCAAGTGTTGGCATTAATTTAAAACTTATTTTAGCATTTGATATTGAGTTTCAATCTTTTGGTGGCCTGATTTCTCTAAGCAGTCAGAAAATAGGGGCTAAGGGTTTGATTGCCCAAATGAACTAAAAATTCCATTACACATTTCTATAGCAACTGTTTCTTGGTGGAATGGACTATTCTAAATTAGTATTAGGTGTAGAAGGTAAGGAATTGGTTTGGTGAAGTTTTTGTGTGAGTTCTTGTCGCTGCCCTAGTGAAAAACTAGTTTTGGTGCCTTTTAAACAAGGCTAGAGTGAGTGAAAAGAGGACAGGGCTTTAGAAGTGGATAAAATCCCTTGAAAACTATGAGAGCGGGTGAATTGGAGTGTGTTTGGAAGATCTGAGAGGTTGTAAGTGGTCAGAGAAGTGAATAAATGAGAAACCCTAGGTGAAAGAGGGTGAAAACTAGTGAAAAAGAGTGATTTTGTGAAGGAAGTGTATGTAGATCTTTGAGGCAACACTATTTGAGGATGGAATGAGAATGTGCAGGAATAAGTAAGCTTGATTGAAGTGATTATAATATTTAGAGAGGTCAAGGCATAAGATTTTCAATAAGCCCTAATTGATTGCAAGGAAAGTGAGGGTTTTATGAAAAGGGGTCTAAATAAGTGAGAGGAGACCTGAAAGTTGAATAATCTAAATTTTTCTTGGTTGTCTTTTGACTTTTTGGAGGTTTCAAGTTTTCGTTGTGTGTTTGGAGAGGCGTATCTTTGAAAAAGAGGCCCACTTGTGGCCTAATTTAGCATTAAAAGCTAGATTTGGGATAGTTTCTCCAAAAGAGTTGCAAGTGAGTTTCAAATTTGTGAGAGCAAGCCATAATGGGTGCCTAGTTTGGAGCATAGACAAGGCAGTGAACTATTTGAAAATATGCCTCAATAAAATTTGGTCTCATGGAATGACATGACAAGAAAATGCAATTGGAAGCTACTCCTAGAATTATTACTTATGCTATGTGAAGTAATTGCATCACTACTTATGTTGACTTTCTAAACAACTATATTCTAGTTTAAATTTTGTCATCTATCAACATATAGTTATTAGTTATGGAATGTGAAGTAATTTTTTGAGTTTGAATGATGTGCAATGCAACATAATCAAAGATATGAATATAAAATAAACAAATCTATTAAGTACAATTAATTAGTTAAACTCTTTGTTCTATTACCTGCGAGAAGGTTTGACTAAATCCACTAGCACTAGGAGGTGTTCCCTTGAAACCTCCAATATTAGCCTATTCAACATCCAAAATCACATATTAAAATACCATTCATAAAGCAATGCTATTAACATGTAATAAATTTATAATTGTTTACTAGTTGCATACCCCAACGATAGGTGTACTATAGAAATAAGTAGGTGTAGGGCTGGTGTATCCAGTATCAACACTATGACCCTACAAGTTTATTAAAATCATAAAACTAAATTAGTTAATTTTGCATTTCAAAATCAAAATTTAATAAATTAAATTCAATGAACATGCTAACTTTTACCTGACTATCAATGTAATATGCATCATGCAAAATGCTAGCTACCCTCTCCATCTTCGTAGATGTAGATGTATCATGAGCAACAACATCCTGAGTGTCGGTGGGGTCATATGAACAAGTCACCCTGCAAGATTGACACACATGGGATCGAAGCCCACCTATCGAAGACTCCCCTGGATGGCATTGTACAAGAGGGTTAACATACTGGATGACACTCTGCATCAAAGAGTTGATGTCATGTAGAGTCTCTATGTCGACACTCCTTCATGATGGAAGGGATGACAATGTTCTCATGAGGCATCCTAGCAAGAGGACATCTCGTTTGCTACCTAGAATTCAATTGTGCACTAGGTCTATCTTGTCCTGACCCCCCACCTCTCCCCTAGAAGTCCCTCATATCAAAATAATTTGGGATTTTGTTCAAGATGAACTCAGCGTATAGTTTCCTAAGGAAATACTATGGAACTTCACAATTATTGCATGGTGGGTCATCAAAAACCATGTACCACCTATCCGAAAAATATTTCATAATCTCTTGGTGGTTGCACCAATGAATAGGAAACCTCTTCGCATTGAGGGAGAGATTTCCATTTGATCGTGGTTCACTGAATAATGCACACAAATCTAATTTTGTAATTTCTAAATCTTTTACTTCTTTATATGATAATTTATCTTGGTAAAAATCCCTCGCCAACTGCCTCCTATCCTGCCAACCAGATAATTGTTTGCTGATTGAATCTACAATTTTTAACATATCTTGCAGTGAATTTTCCAGAGTCATTCTTTCCGCAGTTGAATCACTTGGATTGTTCAACCTCCCGATTAAATCCTCAATTTGTTTTCTATTGTTCTCAATTTCACACATTAAATTTTCTTAAGTGCCAGGAGGGTATTGAGGTATTGGTGGAGGAGGTTGTTTTTGGGGTTGAGGATTTTGTTGCTGAGGATTTTCTTGTTGCTGATTTTTTTCTTGTTTTTTATTTTGAGGAAGGTTTCTAGGTTGATTAACATCTCCTACAATTTCAAAAAATAAATATCAAATACAAGCTAAAAGTAACAAATTCAAAAAAAAAATCCTTACCTCTTTCACCTCCTTGTCGACATGGTGGCATCCTAGTAATGAATAAACAACCGTTGATGAATATTTTTGCACAAAAGCACCTCCTAGAATGTGAGTGCTAGGATTTTGGCCGCGAGCAACAAAAAAAATAGTCACAAATAAAAATGAACTTTGATTCTTTTCTTTTTCTTTTAACATGCCATAATGCGAGTGCATTATAACGCACTCACATTGTGGTCTTGTGGTGGCTGAGCCTTAGGCTCGACACACCAAGCCATAACACGAGTGCGCGTTATGAGTTTTTAATTTTTTTTTTAAAAGTGGCCATGAAATTGCAACCCATCTTCAAGCACCGACCCTATGGGAATTATTGACATTAAAATGGACCTAATGTGTCCTTGATCTAGTGTTGTAATATTTTTTACACACACATTAGGTTTAGGGACCTTTTAAGCTAAATAAACCTAATTTTGCCTTAATTTAATTTTGTAAAGTGTATTTATTTACACCTTCACATTATGTTTTGGGCTATCTTGCATTTATGAACTTCATATCATCATTAATAGGCCCCTAAGACCCTATATTATTCATATTGAGGCTTATTTCAATCGAAATCCTGACATAAACATCAAATACACTCAATTTTCCAACTCCTTGACATTTCCTCCACTTTAAAAAGCTTGGTGTGACCCATACGCCACCTTGGGTGTATGTGTCCCATCTAGATGGGACCTATATGCCACAAGTGACGTATGAGTCTCACTTGGCCCCCTTTTAGGGTTTTGAGCAAGAAATCAAGGTTTTGAGTTCAAATTTCATGTATGTCAGCTTCTAGGATCTTATAAATGGTAAGTTGGGTGGATTACCTATATAAAAAAGGTCTCAAATCATTGTTTCACTAATCCTTCATGATATCAACATAATTCATCAAGAGTTAAGCATTCCAAGACTTCATAGGAGTGTTAAGAGAGTTTACAAGTGCACTTTTAAGGCATTCAAGGGCAGAATTCTTCATCATTTGTTGCAGAAATTCAAGGTCCATCATCATGTCAAGATCATAAAATATCAAGCATGTTTTTGAGCTAGTGTTGTGATGTAGCATTAAAGATCCATTTGCAAGTATTGTTTCATATCCATATTCAAGATCAAGATCTACATTCTACATGGCCACTTCATGTTAGATTGCTAAGACATCAATCAAGGTATCATTTTTCATGTTTCATGTTCATATTTCATTATTTCAACACAAGGTTTGATTACCTAAACGAGGTTTGACGAAGGAAAATCCATATCCCCTAACAATCAACAAGTTTTTCTATCTCTTTACATGTGTGATTATAGATCTAGATGTCTTGAGGCTTGGAGATCCTCTAAAGACTAGGTTGAAAATTTGAAGAATTTTTCAAGTTGTAACAAGGTTGTCATCTTCACAAAAAGTCACCTACAGGTTGCAAATTAGGGTTTTAAATCTGGAAACAAACTATGGAAGGAATATCAGAGATTGGTGACCTAATTCGAGTCTTAAGCCTTGAAAAAAGTAGAGTGGGATTGATATTCCACTTGTATCGTATGAGTCCTATTATACCATATTTTAGGAGATTCAGACTCACTGGTGTCAGATTTATGTTTCCACCTAGAAACCCTAATCTGGGACTAAATCACCCAAAATGGTGTATGAGTCCCAATGGGAATTAAAAAACAAGTTTTCAAGGTTTTGGATCTTGTTCGACCTCATCCTTCTTCTAGGTGCACCTCTTCCCATTCTCAGTTTGCTATTTTGTATTTCGATTTCACTTTCTAGGTCATTTAGTTAGGTTTTTCATAGTACTTTGCATGTGATTTACATTTCTTGTCTTTCCAAGCCCTATCTTGGTGGTGAACCCCCTTTTAGTCCTTAATCACACCCTAGGATTCCTTATTGCAAAGTCTCTTTCCCCCTTTCTACATGTGGATTGAGATCTCTAAGGTTTCCTTGACTGTAACAAATGTGAAATAGGAACCCTACCCTTGTGCTCCACTCCTCAAAGGTGGGGCATCCTATTTTTGTTGTTACAAAATATTAATATAAGTGCTTATACTATTTTCTTCCTCAATATATGAAATATTATAGAAAGAACTGATCTTTTCATTGAAAATTTTTACTACTTTTATTTCTTAATATTTCTTCTATTGGTCCTCCATTTCCACATAGACTCTAATGAACTAACAATGATATTTAGTATATCCTATGAATGTCTTGACTTTAGATACTATCTTTGGAGGTGGAATATTCGGGATTATTTTCACTTTTAATGGATTGACCATCATTCCATATTTATAGATTGTATACCCTAATAAAGTACTAAAAGGTACTTAAAAATGTATTTCATTAAATTCAATGAGATTTAAAAACTTTTACATATTTTGAGCATCAATATTAATGCCTATGCATGATCTTTCATTATCCCATAAACTATCTATTCATCTAAGTATACTTCTAGAATATTAATGATGAAGTCTTTAAATGTTTTAGCCATTATTCTAATAAAGATAAGAAGAGCATTCTTTAATCTAAAAAGTATGATGATAAACATGAATGATACCCATTCTTCATTTAGCTAGTCTTATGGTTGGATTTTTACTTGATAATTTCCAGATAATCTATCTATAAAATAATATATTTCTCTACTAGCTATTGGAACTTCCAACATACATCTTCTATGAAACACATATGGAATGGATCATGTATGCAAGATTTATTCAATTCTATAAAGTGAATACAAATATTTATTTCCCCTATCTTCCATTATTGTACCACCATAGGACTAATCCACTTGACATGTTCTAATACTTGATAATTCCTCCTAAGGAAATTTTATGTATATCTATTTAACTTTTACATTCATACTTTTTAGAGAAATAAGGGTCTCATTATTTTTTTAAAGAATAATGTATGATATGGAATCTTCTCCTGAAATGGTGAAGCAACTATAGTTGAGGAATTATAATTTTAATTGTAGGTTAAAAGAAGGTTGGATATGTGCATAGTGGTGTGACCACATTTGTATTATATTTAGCTTTGTAAGAGATTAAAATTTGATAGACAACTAATTAAGACTTACTATGTATACTATGGTCTTGGATATCAAATGCTAGTGTTTCATTTAATCTATTGATGAATGGGTAAGTGCACCAAGATGGTTCCCAAAAAGGGGACTTAAATGGACAACTTTTTTTTGAAATTAGGAAATACTGACCTTGGACGTGAAATTGAGGATACTTACACTGAAAATTTTGAGATGGAGCAAAAAGAAGGATTCAAGTGCTCCGAGTCTACTTTCTAAACTACTAATTTATTTTGAAAATGGTTGAGATTAATGGGTTCAAACAAGGGATGTACACAAATTGGTGTTGTTTTTGTCAAGAAACATAACATATAAACTCTTGTACGACCCTCGTACGATGAATTTTTTTTTAATATTTTTAAAATCATTATAGTCAGAAGTTAGCTAATAGTATGTAGTTGATGCACAATTTTTCTGATAATTTTTTAATTAATATTTTAATTTTTACTAATTTTCGAAGTGGACACTTCCTGAAAAACATAATTTTGGCCGTGCTACCACTACAAATTTTGGAAACTAATTGAAAAAATTTAATTTTTTTTTTTAAATTTGTAGAATGGAGTCTAGTTTCTAAAAATGTAATTTATTTGAAAATTTGATAAATGGTTAATTTATAATGAAAAAAACGCCAAACACTACTTTTTGGAAAAAAAGAGACATACAAACAAAAGAAATTATGGATGAACAACTTAACATTATCAAAAAGTAAAAAAAAATTGCATTGTTGGATAGCTAAGAGAGAACCCAACATTACCCATGTGTTCAATTTTTTCGATATTGAACCACATGCAATCCTGACGGTGAGCACGAACCCGATTATGTGAAAAAATGTAGAATTTGCAAAAACATGTCTTTGGTCGTTGAGAATGGCCTCCAAGCCTTTGGGTTGGTATTCCAAAGCAAATACCAATCCTAAGGCTTGGGGATTCCCAAAGTAAGACATTGGTATTCGTTATATCTCAGTTTTGCCATGTTTTGTGAATGCATTTTGTGAATTCATTGACAAAATGCAAGCGTGTTATAACGCGCTCGCATTTTGGTGTACATTAAATTTTTTTCTTCTCTTTTTCTTATCTCTTTCCTCTTGTTATCTTTTAGGGAAACTATATACATGAAATAAACATTTACATATGGACATTTAATTTCTGATACTTTAAGTTATATTTCATGTATATAGGCAGGATGTTTGAGAGTGGTTTCAGATCTCTAGGAGTTATAATGCAAATTCTAGTTTCTGGAAGATCTTAAAAATTTCAGACTTAGTCAAATTTCAGTAATCAACATGTCAAATTTCAGTAATCAGGAGGTCAGATTTTAGTAGTCAGCAAGTTCTATCATCTTTCTTTATCACTCTCTACTTCTCTCTACTCTCTATCTCTCCACTCCCTCTCTCTCTCCCTTCCTCCCTCTGTCCCCTCTCTCTCTTCTAGTTTTTGGAAGATCTCACAAATTTCAAAATTAGTCAAATTTCAATAATCAGGAGGTCAAATTTTAGTAATCAGAAAAATGTATTATTTCTCTCTATCTCACTCATTTTTATCCCTTACTCTCTAGACCTCTCTCTCACTATCTCTATCCATTTTTTTGACTCTCTCTCCCTTGATCTCAAGAAATATCTCCCTCTGTCTGTTTCTCCTTTGCCCTCTAATTCTCTCTACCTCACTTCTCTATCCCTCTCTCCCACCTTCCCTCTCTACTTATCTCTATCTCCCTCCCTCCATCTCTCTCTCTCTACCTCACTTCTCTATCCCTCTCTCCCACCTTCCATCTCTACTTATCTCTATCTCCCTCCCTCCATCTCTCTCTCTCTACCTACCTACCTACCTCTCCCTCCACCATGCCCTACCACTCTCTTTATTTCTCTCTAGCTAACCTCTCTCTCACCTCCCTCTATTCTTCCCTATCTACTCTCTATCTCCCAATCACTCTCTACCTACCTATACATCCATCAAACCTTACCACTCTCTCCACACCTCTCTCCCTCCCTCCCTCATTCACTCTCTACTTCTCTCTATCTCGCCTCTCTCTACCTCTCCTTCCATCTCTACTTATCTTTATCTCCTCTCTCCCTCTCTCTACCTACCTCTCCTTCCACCACTCTATATTTCTCTTTATCTCACCTCTCTCTCCCTCACTACATCTCTCTCCCTCTCTCCCTCCCTCTCTACTTATCTATATCTCCCCTCTCCCTCTCTACCTAGCTCTCCATCCATCAAAACCTACCACTTTCTCTCCCTTACTCTCTATGTCACCTCCCACTCTCTCCATCAATACCTCTCCCTCTCCTTCCCTCTCTACTGTCTACCTCCCTAATCCTTCTCTACCTACTTATCCATCCATAACTCCCTAACACTCTCTCTACACATCTCTATCTTTCTTCTCTCCCTCCCTCCCTCATTCCCTCTCTACTCTCTCTCTACCTCTCCTTCCCTCTCTTATTATCTTTATCTCCCCTATCCCTCTCTCTCTCACTATATGTATCCCTCCCTACCTTTTCCCATATCTACTCTCTATCTCTCCTCTCCCTCCCTCTACCTCTCTCTCTCACTCTCTCTCACTCCTCCCTTACCCTCTTTCTCTCTCACTCTCTCCTCTTTATCTTAGCATTCTCTCTTTCCATCTTTATAACTCCATACCTCTCTATATGTCACCATTCTCTCTACATGTCTTTATCTCACATACCCTCTTTACCTCTCCCTTCCTCCCCTCTCTTGCCCACCCTCCCTCCTTCCCTCTATCTCTATCTCTCTCTACTTCTCTCAATATTACTTATCCCTCTCTACCTGCATATCCCTCTATCACTCCCTACCACACTCTCTTTATTTCTCTCTCTCTCTCTCACCTCCCTCTCTCTCCCTCCATACCACTCCCTCCATCTATCCTTCCTTATCTACTCTTTATCTCTCATGTCTCTCTACCTCTCCTTCCCTCTCTACTTATCTTTATCTCCTCTTTCCCTCCCAACCTCCCTCTCTCCCCCTAATCCCTCACTTTCCAATCCCTCCCTCCCCCTCTTTCTCTCTCCCCCTATGAGGGTTGAGAGTGTAAGGTTTAGCGTTTAAGGTATAGGGTTGATATTATAGGGTTTAGGGTTTAGGATATTAGGTATAAAGTTGAGGGTATAGGGTATAGGGATGAGGGATGAGGGCTTAGGGTTTAAGGTATAGGTTTGAGGGTTGAGGGATAGTGTTTAGGGTTGAGGGTATAAGGTTAAGTGTATAAGGTATATGGATTATGGTTTAGGATATTGGGTATATAGTTGAGGGTATTGGGTTGAGGATATTAGGTTTAGGGTTGATGGTTTAGGTTTTAAGATTTATGTACAAGTTTAAGGGTTGAGGGTTGAGGTGTAATGTTCAGAGTTGAGGGTATGAGGTTAAGTGTATAGGGTATAGGGGTTAGGGTTTAGGGTGTAGGGTTAACGTTATAAGGTATAGGGTTAAGGCTTGAGAGTGTAGGGTTTTCCATTTAAGTATAGGGTTGAGGGATAATGTTTATGGTTTAGGGTATAAGGTTGAGGGTATAGGGTTTAGGGTTTAAGGTATAGGGTTGAGGGTTGAGGGATAGTGTTCAAGGTTGAGGGTATAGGGCTAAGTGTATAGGGTATAGGGATTAGGGTTTAGAATAATGGGTATAGGGTTGAGGGTATAGGGCTAAGTATATAGGGTATAGGGATTAGGCTTTAGAATAATGGGTATAGGATTGAGGGTATTGGGTATAGGATTGAATTTTAGGGTTTAGGGTTTAAATATAGGGTTGGGGGATGTTGTTCAAGGCTTAGGTTATAAGGTTGAGGGTATAGGGTATAAGAATGAGGGTTGAAGATGTAGGGTTGAGGTATAGTGTTCAAGGTTGGGGGTGTAGGGTTAACTGTATAGGGTATAGGGATTAGGGTTTAGAATATTGGGTATAGGGTTGAGGATATTGGGTTTAGGGTTCAAGGTTTAGGGTACAAGGTTTAATGTAGGATTTAGTGTTTAATTATAGGGTTAAGAGTTTAGGGATAATTTTTAGGGTATATGGTATATGGATGAGGATTAAGGGTGTAGGGTTTATGGTTTAAGGTATACGGTTGAAGGTATAAGGTTAAGTTTATAGGGTATATGGATTAGGGTTTAGGATATTAGGTATAGGGTTGAAGGTTTAAGGTTAATTTTATAGGGTATAGGTATTAGGGTTTAGGGGAGACAGAGAGAGACCTAAGAGAGGGTAAAATTGGTAACTATATTGCCAATTTCCCTGAATTAGCAAGCTAGTGGGCCCACAGGCTTTCCACTTCGGTGAAATTGGCAATCTAACTTGCCCTATTTGAAAAAATGGGTCCAAGAAATGGGGTCTCCTAGTGATTATCATCAGGAGACCCCATTTTTTCAAAACAGGCCACTACATTACCAATTTCATTGAATTGACAAGCCAATGAGCCCACTAGCTTGGCAATTCGGTCAAATTGGTAACCTAACTTGCCCTGTTTGAAAAAATGGGTCCAAGAAATGGGGTCTCTCGATGATGTAAATCATCGAAAGACCCCATTTCTTGGACCCATTTTTTAAAAACAGGTCACTACATTATCGATTTCACTAAATTGGCAAGCTAATGGGCTCACTAGCTTGGCAATTTGATGAAATTGGCAACCTAACTTGCTTGTTTGAAAAACTGGGTCCAAGAAATGGGGTCTCTCACTAATGTAAATCATCGAGAGAACCCATTTATTGGACCCATTTTCTCAAACAGGCCACTACATTTCCAATTTCACTAAATTGGCAAGCCAATGGGCCCACTAGCTTGCCAATTTGGTGAAAGTGGCAACCTAACTTGTCTTGTTTGAAAAAATGGGTCCAAGAAATGGGGTCTCCCGGTGATTTACATCACCAGGAGACCCTATTTCTTGGACCCATTTTTTCAAACAGGTCACTACATTGTCAATTTCATTGAATTGGCAAGCCAGAGGGCCCACTAGCTTGGCAATTTAGTGAAATTGGCAACCTAACTTGCCTATTTGGAAAAATGGGCCCAAGAAATGGGGTCTCCCTGTGATTTACATCACCGAGAGACCCCATTTTTTCAAACATGCCACTACATATCCAATTTGACTGAATTGGCAAGCCAGTGGGCCCACTAGCTTGCTAATTTGGTGAAATTGACAACCTAACTTGTCCTTTTTGAAAAAATGGGTCCAAGAAATGGGGTCTTCGGTAATGTAAATCACTGGAGACCCCATTTCTTGGACCCATTTTTTCAAACAAGCCACTACATTGCCAATTTCACCGAATTGGAAAGCTAGTGGGACCACTAGCTTAGCAATTCAGTGAAGATAGCAACATGACTTGCCTATTTGAAAAAATGGATCCAAGAAATGGGGTCTATCGGTGATGTAAACCACTAAGAGACCCCATTTCTTGGACCCATTTTTTCAAATAGGCCACTGCATTTCGAATTTCATCGAATTGCAAAGCTAGGGTAGAGGGTTTAAGGGTTAATGGTAGAGGGTAGAGGGGAGAGAGATAGAAGGAGTGAGTGAGTGAGAGAGAGATACTTGGGAGAGGGAGAGGGGGTAGGAGGGAGAGACTTGAAAGAAAGAGAGAGAGGGAGGGAGTGGGAGAGAGATAGAGGGTAGAGGGTTTAAGGGTTAAGTGTTTAGGGTTTACAGTTAAGGGTAGAGGGTAGAGGATTAAGGGTTTAAGGGTAAAGGGTAGATGATAGAGGATTAAGGGTAGAGGGGAGAGAGATAGAGAGAGTGAGTGAGTGAGAGAGATAGACTTGAGAGAGGGAAAGGGAGTAGGAGAGATATAATTGAGAGAGAGAGAGGGAGAGGGAGTAGGAGAGATATACTTGAGAGAGAGAGTGGGAGTGGGAGAGATATAGATGGTTTAATGATTTAAGGGTTAAGTGTTTAGGGTTTACAATTAAGGGTAGAGGGGAGAGAGATAGAGGGACTAACTGAGAGAGACCTAAGAGCGGGAGAGGAAATAGGAGGGAGAGGGTTGAGAGAGAGAGAGGGATGGAGGGAGTGGGAGAGATATAGAGGGAGGGAGGGTTAAGGGTATAGGATAGAGAGTTTAAGGGTCAAGGGTTAATGGTTTAAGGATTTAGGGTTTAAGGGTTAAGGGTAGAGGGTAGAGGGTAGAGGGTTTAGGGTACAGGGGAGAGAGATAGAGGGAGTGAGTGAGTGAGATAGAGACCTGAGAGAGGGAGAGGGGGTAGGATGGAGAGACTTGAGAGAGGGAGATGGAGGGAGTGGGAGAGAGATAGAGGGAGGGAAGGTTAAGGGTAGAGGGTAGATGGTTTAAGGGTTTAGGGTTTAGGCATGAGGGTAGAAGGGAGAGAGATAGAGGGAGTGACTGAGAGAGAGATCCCTGAGAGAGGGAGAGGGGTTAGGAGGGATAGGGTTGAGAGAGATAGAGGGAGGGAGGGAGTGGGATATAGATAGAGTGAGGGAGGGTTATGGGTATACGGTAGAGGGTTTAGGGTTTAAGGGTAATGGTTTAAGGTTTAGGGTTAAGAGTAGAGGGTTAAGGGTTTAAGGGTTAAGGGTTAAGCGTAGAGAATTAATGGTTAAGGGTAGAGGGGAGAGATAGAGGGAGTGAGTTAGAGAGAGAGACCTATGAGAGGGAGAGGTAGTAGGAGGGAGAGATTTAAGAGAGAGAGGGAGGGAGGGAGGGTTAAGGGTAGAGGGTAGAGGTTTCAGGGTTTAGTGTTTAAGGGTTAAAGATTTATGGTTTAGGGTTAAGGGTAGAGGGGATAGAGATAGAGGGAGTGACTAAGAGAGAGAGATACCTAAGAGAGGGAGAGGGGGTAGGAGGGAGATATTTGAGAGAGAGAGAGAGGGAGTAGGAGAGAGATAGAGGGTAGAGGGTTAATGGTTGAGGGTAGAGGGTTTAAGGGTTTAAGGGTTAAGGGTTAAGGGTGGAGGGGAGAGAGATAGGAGTGAGTGAGAGACTTGATATAGGGAGAGGGGGTAGGAGGGAGAGACTTGAGAGAGAGAGGGAGGGGAGATATAGAGACTCTCCCTCATAACCCCTATCTCTCTCAAGACTCTCCCTCCTACCCCATCACCCTCTTAGGTCTCTCTCACACACTCACTCCCTCTATCTCTCTCCTCTCTATCCTTAACCCTAAACCATAAAACCTTATCCCTTTAAACCTACACCCTTAAACCCTCTACCATCTACCCTTAACCCTCTACCCTCTATTTGTCTCCCACTCACTCACTCCCTATCTCTCTGTCAAGTCTCTCCCTCCTACCCCCTCTCCCTCTGTCACGTCTCTCTCCAACTCACTCACTAATTTTATCTCTCTCCCATCTACCCTCTACCCTCTATCTCTCTCCCACTCCCTCCCTCTCTCTCACTCACTCTCTCTATCTCTCTTCTCTACCCTTAACCCTAAAACCTAAACCCTTAACCCTTAAACCCTCTACCCTCTACCTCTCTCCCACTCCCTCAATCTCTTTCTCTATCTCTCTCAATTCTCTCCCTCCTACCCCCTCTCCCTCTCTCAGGTCTCTCTCTCTCTCTCACTCATATCTCTCTCCCCTCTACCCTCAACCATTAACCCTTAAACCCTCTACCCTTTATGCTCTCTCTCTCACACTCCCTTTCTCTCTCTTGCACTCCATTTCTCTCTCTCACACACAAATATCTCCCTCATACCCCCTCTCCCTCTCTTAGGTCTCTCTCTCTTAGTCACTCCCTCTATATCTATCCCCTCTACCCTTAACCTTAAACCCTTGACCCTTAAACACTAAACCCTTAAACCCTCTACCATCTACCCTCAACCCTCCCTCCCTCTATCTCTCTCCCACTCCCTCCCCCCTCTCTCTCTATCAAGTCTCTCCATCTTACCCCATCTCCCTCTCTCAAGTATCTCTCACCCTCTCCCACTCCCTCCCTCCCTCTCTCTCTCTCAACCCTCTCCCTCC